>PVKZ01001268.1:97476-435601 GCA_004027375.1 Macroglossus sobrinus
CACACTTACTTTGCCCCAACTGAGACAACTAGATATTGCAGTATTCATTGCCTCAAAGAAGAGATGGTTCAACCAAAAGCAAAGTAAAAGTTTCAAAAGACCAGTGCTGTGTTAGAAAAAGGATTCAGGATATAAACAACTAGTAGATTTTTAATATATGGGTCAAAATAAAGCTTCCTATCCTCTAGGCCTAAGAAATACTAGTGTATGGAGAAGAAGCCTTTTTCAATGAGAAGTTGAGAGAGCTTAACAGATTCTGGCAATACTTAAGAAATCTCTAGGATAAGCTTCACAGTTGGAGACCACAAAAACTTCAGATAGTTTTGGAAAACCAAGAGTAGAGTAGGTCTCTTTTTTTTTTTTCCTTCAGTAGGGCTCAAGGAAGATGACAAA
Source organism: Macroglossus sobrinus (assembly GCA_004027375.1). Classification (NCBI taxonomy): domain Eukaryota; kingdom Metazoa; phylum Chordata; class Mammalia; order Chiroptera; family Pteropodidae; genus Macroglossus; species Macroglossus sobrinus. The sequence goes on from PVKZ01001268.1 coordinate 97,870, forward strand.
ACCTGAGGATAAATGGCTGTGGAATATATCTAGACAGCTAGGGCTTTAGAAAGCTGGGGTCTTATACAGCTTCAGTTTCCCTTGTCACAACAGCCTGTGAAACTGAGCAAGGTGAAATAAAGCACAGAGAACCAGCAGACCTGAATGGGCCCTGAGGACAGGAATGAGGAACAACTCAGTAGCAATTCATGTGGACCAATAACTGAATACCAATCAAAATAATGAAAGTCTCAATGAATAGATGGCTGAAAAACAAATGTCCTTCTCTACCACATGGTACTATATAGGCACCCTAAATTTAGATACAACCTCAGAAAAAGAGGGAAAATTCTCAAATTTACTGAAATTAAGTTCTTCATGCCGGCAGAATCAAAGCTTTAAGATTTACAAAACTTAAGATTTTTTAAACATTTTAAGATATAAAAATTTTGTGCATGCTTGAGTTTGGTGACTGAAATTACTCAAAATCATAAAGTCTAAAAAATTTATTAGAGTACCAGAAAACCAGGCAGAGGAGGCAGAAAGAAGATGCAGCCATGATAAGCAGAGCTATGCAAGCTGAAAATTTTAGAAACTGCCACACACTCATAAATATGACAAGAGGATTCAACCAAATTTATCTCCCCTGATTTAGGGGAGATAAATTAGGACCAAAGTCAGTTTATCACCTAGTTTTTTTCATTCAGTCTGGCTAGTTCTGGCCTTTTTCAATAAAGTATATGAGGAGAAAACCTATATGAAAAAAGTACTCTCAAAGAAAACAACATGGAAGATATTCAAAGGAACAGCTTATCTCTGAAAATGAACTCTAGAGAATCCAGGTGGAAATTTCAGAAAACTACTCGGTACGCTCAGCAGAACCAAGAAAATATGATGTCTATGAAAAAGGAATATACAATCATAAAGAAAAAACAGGACACACATATAGTAAGGAAGTATTAAGCTTTTTTTAGGAAAAAAAATTATCTACATGTAACATCAAGATATACTCCTTAGTTATTCTAAGAAATCACCTAAAAATGTTTAAAAGATTCTTTAAACCACCATTTGATCTCTGACCTAGAGAACTTAAAACTAAACAGAGAAAAGGACTAGCAGCCTTATCTCTGTAGCCCAGATTACTTTGGTCAAGGCAATCGACATACTATTCCTCTACCTCCACCTGTATACTTTTTACCACTTACAAACCTAGGCAAAAAGGCTAATCTTGAAAGTTGAATAAACAGGATATAGTAGAGGAGCTGGTAGTGGTGCTATACATTCTGGAAGGCATGGTTCTAAGAGCAAAGTACTATAGGCAGGAACTAAGAATTAAAAACCTAGCTATAGTGCATTCTGGAAATAATAATAATAGTTAACATTTATTAAGCACTTTGAACTATTCTTAGCATTTTATATCTATTAACTAATTCTCAAAACAATACTAAAAAGCACTTTATTAATAAACAGAGGATTGGAAAGATTACATAATTTATTCAAATTATTCAAGGTCAAGCAGATAGCAACTAAAAATTTGAATTTAAGCACAGACTAACTCCTAAGTTCAAACTCCTAAGCAGTCAGATGTGCGATATCAACTTAAATTTCTAGCTAAGGAAAGTAGGCACTATTCTGAAAAAGCAAGTAAACAGTATCTCCAAATAGATTCCTGGCAAAAACAAAATAGAGCTAGTATCAAATTAATGACAATGATAAAAAATATTATTTTTGAAAATCAGCTTTTGATTTTCATCAAAATTAAAAGAATTCCTACAATTAAAATTAAAATATGCATAAAATAAAATGTGTACTTTCATGTATATATCACAATTTTAGAATATTTTAAAAGAATATTTGAGAAATTTGAGAATTTTATTTAGATTGGAAATAAATATTGCATGACTATTCTTAAGTACTATGCCTTCAGCACAGCCCTCCACCAATATTTTATATTTGAACATAGCTATAGATAATATTCTTGATTCAATTTCCTGGTTGTTTCAGACAAAAGAGGTTAGTCTCAAGATCACACTTTAACTGAAATAAAAACTAAACACAAATGCCAAGTACATATCTTTCGAAATATATCATCCTTCAAAAAGCTTTGAACTTTCAAAGCTCAAAAACTGAGAATCTAGTTAGTGAATATATAAATGGTATGAGGCACATGTAACTTGTTCAAATCAAAACTGGTTCCAAAAAGTAAAAAGACAATTTCTTCCCCTCCATTAAAATAATAATAATAAATTGATAAAATCACATAGAACAAGAAAGATATTTACATTTCTTTGTCTGTTCTGCAGATCTGGCACAAGTTTCTTTGAGTAAACTACATAAATGCCTTGTAGCATTATTCCTGAAAAAAAAAAAGAAAAAGTCTGCCTAAGCAAGAGTCTGAAAGCAAAATCATACATAAAAATTATAAAATATTACTGTTACAATTTTTAAAGAAATTGTTAAACATTATATTTTGTATATATTATATATTGTTCAACAATGACTATGTGAAGAAACAAATTTGGCACTCTATGTAGACCCATACATTATAGTCTAACTATTCAATATTTACTTGGCAGATGAATTAAACAATTACATTTTCTATTAAATTCTGCATGATATAATCTGAATCAGGTGATAAATGTATAAAATAAGGTTTAGCTATTGCCTAGAATAAAGAAAAGAAAAAGTCAAAGACGATACTTAAGTGTTAAGCCAATGTAAATGGAAGAATCAGCAGGGCATTGGCAAAAACAGGAATTTGAGAGTGAAAAGTAGCTTGGAACTAAGCTGAGTTTGAACCCTATTTTGCAAGTACTGCATGTAAAAAACAATATACAAACAGAAAGGTATACAAAATATATGGGCAGTTGTAGATACAAAATTATCAGGTACCTTTTCACAGCAAGTAGTGATTTCTCCTGCCTACCATTTTTTAAATTGAGAAGTTATTAGTAGTCAGTGACCAGTTTGCCATATCCGAGAATGAAACAAAAATGTCTTCATTTTTCCACAGAACCCAGATAGAATTCCACATATAAGTTAGTATTTTATTACAGAAAGTGCTCAAGAAAGTTTTGGAAATTATTTTAATAAATTGGGAAAGAACAAATTCATTAAATCATTACTTACTCTTTAATTAAATCTTTATTTTCTTGAATTCTTTCTTCTAATTTCAAACTTACTCTTTCGTTTTCAAACTAATTTACAAAACAGAAGAACAGTTCATCATATTTTGCTTAGCAAAATAAACTAATATAATCATTAAGCAATATTTCTTTGCTAATATACTACAATGTTTTACAAGAATTCTTTGAACACTAAAAAGAACTTTTTTGTCACAAGTTATGGATTTCCCATAAGAATATGGGTCTCACTTTCAACAATATAAAATCAAATTTGCTAAATCATCTACAAAAAAATTCTGACAATATTTTTATGCAATATTATCTTCCTTAAACATTTATTTATTTATTTATTTACTTACTTACTTACTTACTTACTTACTTACTTATCTATTTAATGGTGACATTGGTTAATGAAATCCAATGATGTTTTACCTTGTCCTAACCCAATGTTGCATTTTATGAAAATTTTTCTATCACTATGCCATAAATTTGAAACTGAACAGTTTCGTATTTAAAGTTTTATCTATAAATGTCATATTCCAATATAAAAGACATTTATATCAACAAAACATCATCAGCATTAGGAATAAATAAAAATAAAACTCAATAAATTAGCATCATTAAATGAATCTTTATCTAAAGTAATTTATTTCCCTAATCATTTTCATTTTCAACTTGTTTTCTGCACTCACCCTAAAGTTGAAATATCAATGAAACGTCAAAAAAACACTGTGTTTAAAATCTGTATCACAGAAACAACATAAATACAACTTACCCTGAATAGTCTATTTTAAATACTATTATAAGATTTACTATACAACATTTTCAATTCCAAATACCCTTATACCTGTAGCTCCTGAATGGCTTTCCGCAGTGCTTCTATTATCTTTCTATTTTCTTGCAACTTATTTTCTTTCTGCTTCAGTTCAGATTCTACATCCATTTTCCACTTCTTGATCTTTTCAGCCTCCTTGTACAGTTTTGAATATAGTTTGCTCATTGGCTCTGAATTCTATTAAAACAGGTTTTCAGAGATTATTAATTGTTCAAAATTTTAGTATAACCGAACTACATCTGCTTACTGAAAATATCTATAAGTAACAGTATCTTAAGACTTGAGACCAAATCTCCCCTCAATTTATGCCCTAACAGCATACTGAAAGCTACATTAACTTTTTTAAACTATTAAGGCAATACTAGCTACTTTACTAAAGTTACTGGTCATTTGACTAAATTATGCCTTGCGAATAAAATCATTTCAAAATATTTTAGTCAGTGAGAGACTCTGGCTGGTCAAAAGCTAAAATAAATCATTCTATAAGAAATGTATTAATTTTAAAACATTTTGGTTATATATGTGATTTAAGAATTAACTGAAGAAGATGAAGTTTAAAATGTAATGACAAGAAAAATCATAGTGAATACAAAATCTAACTTTCATTTACCTTAAGTTTTATTTGGATTTTATTTGAATTTCCTGCATTATCCATTTCCACATTAAAAGGTAAATGCCAGTTTATTTTTTTTTAATCACACTGATTTCTGCTTCCTGATAGCTCTTTATCAAAATATATAAGTAAATTCCATACTTTTAAATTCTATGATACTATAACCACAGCAACAAATATGTAGCACTTTATCAGGCCATGGAATTTCTCTTCATTTTAAAGACATTTACGTGCTATTAGTAAGAACATTTTTCATAATTAAAATCAAAAGTATAGCATGCCCAACAAATTCCTTAGACAGTAAACCAACCAGTAAATAATCATACCTATTATTAAAAAGATTGTTTATAAAGTATTGGCTTGATTCTCAGTCTTTTCACATATTGTATCCATCTTACTACTTCTATATTTGATTTCTATGGTTTGAAATTAAATTGTCCCTAAAAAATGGATGCTTTTATAACCCAGGAAAATACAGAAGCCTAGTGTTTCAGCAATTTTAAAAGAAAAACAAAAGGATAAAAGGTTTTAACAGATATATTTTAAAATCTTAACCATATGTCAAAAGAAAAATATATACACGTAATAAAAAATGATACTCTAAATAAAAGGAATTTCATATAAATAGAAAATTTTCTGACCTCAAAATCAGATTCTTTTTGTCCTTCCTGGGAGTGACAACTGTCAGAACTATCAACCTAAAAAATGAATAAATTGTTTTCTGTAAGAAAATATTTCTAATGAGAGTTTCCAAACAGTAGCAATTAAATACTGAAAACGAGTGATCCAACAACTAAAGAATTTATTTTTAAAGTAAGCAATTCAATACCTAAACAGATTATATCTATAAACTATATTTAACTGACCTGTTCAAGCATGGGCAAAATATTAACTTTTTGTAAAGCAGGATCTGCAAGATTAAAAGACAAGTGGTATTAAAATGCTAAACATCTTATTTCTTATATTATTACATCTAGCTTTAACATCAGAACTACCAATATATTACTTATATTTTCAAATCTAGCAATATGTATTTTAAAAATGCTTCCATGTAAGGTAAAATATTGCTTTTACGGTCTCCTACCTGAATCAATGTTTTTCCCATCTTTGGAGAGATTAGTAATTGCAAATGGAAAACCCAAATCATCTTCAATACATTTGCTGAAACTCTAGAAATACAAAGAAATTCTTAAACATACTGTCCCATAACACTCTGATAACATGCAGTAAAATATCTAATTACATAGGTAATATAGATCTGCTTCAAAAAGTGACTATAACTTTAAATCTTTTACTGTCTATATAGTGTTTAAAATATCAAGTGCTTTTTCTGTGTAAACAAAGCAAAAAAATTGATTAGGTATTTTCATATATAAGATGAAGCTAAACTATACATAATGCAATACATGCTTTGTAAGTATTCAAGAATAACATTAATAATTTTAATTAGTAGCAGAGTAATAGTTTTCTTCAATTTCATTATGATCGTTCCCATAATAGAATTAAAAATAATCTTTACTGAGTAACATTTTAACGTCATAGTCTTGGCTGGAGAGACATAAGAATTTTTCAACAGCATACAAAATTTCAATATTTATTGCTTCATTCTATCTCCAATATAAACTTGAATCTGAAAAAAATTTTAATTTAGGAGAAAAGGCTGTTTTCCCTCAGAAACTTGGTATAATTCCTTCTTTCCGGTAAAAACTCATAAGTGAATTTCCCTTTTTATCTTGTCAACCAGGAAGCTCAGAGTCAAATTTTAAGTTATCACACGCTATTTTTTACGAGAACGTTAACATATTAGTCCCAATTTTCTTAATTTTCCTTGATGCTAATATTTTAACTTATATTTTAGAATTTCATTGTATGACTTATACGTTGCCACAAATCACTTAAGAGGAAGAATTAAAATAACCATTACATATGCAGAGTTCTAAAGCCACAATGTTGATTTCTTTAAATGAATGATGCCTACATACATTAAATATGCTCATTATTCATTTGGAGCAACGCTAATCAAAATTCTTGGGTAAATCAGACCATACTTACTGAAAAGAAATATTTACAAAACATCACCTGTAAGAAAGGACCCTTTGCCTCATTTACGTAAAGAATAGTCAAATCAAAATCCATACGCAAATTCACCTTGGTGAAATTAGAATCTCCTCCCAAGGTCTGAGGTTTCACTGCAGATACTTGGCTGCTACTTAATCTTGGTGGTACGAACAATGTAATGGGCTTCTGCTTGTCCATTTTCTCTTCCAGTTCTGATGACCTACTGACCCAAAGGGGCAAAAAAAAAAAAGTGTTTTACATCGTTTCATTAATACACTATTTTTCTTAATTTAAAAGATGATGTTTGTATACCCAGTGGTCATCTAAAGGAATGTATAGAAACATCGCTTGTCGCTGTGGTGGTCCAACTAGAAACACCCCTATTTGTCTATTTGTTCCCACCCTCCCCCCACCACCAACGGCCACGCTGGCGACAAAGATCACCCAGAAACGCGAACAAGGCGTTACTGCGACCTCCTGAAAAAAAGTCTGTTCCCTCGTTCATCAGCCCCGTAAAACGGCATCGCCCCGAGGGAGCAGTTGCATTTGGGTTTTCAGAGGACTCCTGAGAAGGCACCGAGGATCGGCTGCCTGAGGAAGGGCGACGCTGTATCAAAGCATCGCCGGGTTCGGGGTTCCGTTCTCAGAAAGGAACTCGGTACACCCGCCCTCACCTATAAAGGTCCTCGTGGACCGCCACCTGCTGTTTATAAGGCAGCATAAAGAACCAACTAGAGCTTCGGCCTCCGAATCTTGGGAAAGGGGCAACACCGCTCCACCTCCGCAGCAGCGGGGAAGAGCAGTGCGCGCGGCTGCCTAACGGCTAAATAACGGTCAATAACCGTCAGTTGCGCCCACGTGACGAGCTCCCGAGACCTACATCTCGCGAGACTTCCCTTCCGGCTAGTAACAAGTCTTTCCCGGATTCCGTTGCTCGGTAGAGTTCTTTAAGCTGCTGCTGCTGAATGTAAGGAAGACCCTCAGGTGCTATCATAGGTTGGAGCTGAGTGTGAAAAACCCATTTCTGCCCTTCAAGAGCTCACAGTCTTAAGGAAACAGATGGGCGAACAATTAGAGCCAGCTGTAGTCATTTAAAAGTGGTGATTTTTAGAAAGTCATTAGGACGCAGGGAAAACAGCGGTTATAGTGGCTTGAGGGCTGTATAGGCGTTATTTTGCGTGTGTTGCGCTTCTGTTACTGCTTCAGTCGAGAACAGAAGGCTGAATAGAGAGTTGGCCAGAGAGTGAATGGAGAAAAGAGTGTTCCCGGCAGAGGAAAGGTAGGCAAAGGCGCTGGAATTGTGAGATTTGTACAAGAGTAAGTGGGTCCGAGAAGTGTGGTGTAGGTTGTGAGGATGAAGTGAAAAAATGGCAAGAGATGAGTACTGGAGAGAAGATATGAAGGCCTTGCAAAGGCTTTTGGATTGTAACTTTTATGGATGTTGGAATCTTGAAGAATTTATAGCAGAATGGAAGCACGATCAAGTTCGGGGAAAAAAAAATCTGTAGTGTGAAAATGATTTAGGCTTATGAGACTGGAGCTAGGGAGACAGTTTTAATAGCCTGGGTAAAGTATAAGTACCTGAGCTCTGACTGCGACAGTGGAGATAAAAAAGAGGTGTCGATTATAAAAGATATTTAGGAAATAAAATTAGTATTTGACAGCTTTTTAATAGCAGCAAAAGAGAAAAGTCTAAGATGACTGCCTGGTTTCAAGCTCGGGAGACTAGACACCATAAATATTGTGCTAAGTACTACATTTGAGCAGTGAGACAATGAGTTTGGTTTTGGACATACTGTTTTCTAACTTTCTCCATGTACTGTAATATAATTGATGCTTTTCCAAGGACTTCAATAATATTTTTAAATAACCCATTTTGTTTTGTATAAATTTAATCTTATCAGACATAGTAGTTTCTGCTAAAATAACAAAATTTTTCAGCAGGAAAGGACATTTTACATTTTAATAAAACCGAGTCTAGATACTCTAAAAAAATAAAGTACTCCCCAAAAAATAAAGTACCAAGAATATGCACAAGATACCCCCTGGAGGCAAAAATTGATGCATTTAATTAAGATCTTTTCAAGCTGAGGGTATAAAGTCAATATGCCACTTTTTGTTTTGTTTTACAATGGTGAAAAATTGGATTATGGTCTTTTTTTCTTTATTGAAAACCAAAATGCTACTCCTAATATTAAATGAACTTAATTCACAATATTTTATTTACTTTCAAAAACAACAGTGCCACCATAGAATTTCTCACTTTCATGTATTTCGCATTAAATTTATTTTTGATGTATAATCATTCTGTTCTTACAAGAATGAAAATATTTGTGGAAATATTTTAAAAACTCCATTAAAGACATTAAGAAAAGTTAAATTGAACAAAGCTTTGTTCCTCTTTAATTCATAAAATGCTATACCAGAAATAGGTTTAAAATGTTAGTGTCTTATCCATCAATCTGGCCTTTATTAATAAGATTTACAAATTGCCTTTATTCTGATTACATTGTTTTCACTAGATAGCCTTTTTCATGTGTTTAGTAAATCTATATATATATTTATTCGATTTTCTACTAAATTAAATAAGTAGCGTTTCTTCAGGTAAGAACTCTCCTTAGCATTATTCCCTTTGAAGGAACCTCATGCAGTAACAATAACTGTTGCTTCATTTAGGTTGAATCTTTAAAAGAATCCTAGATGTCCCTCTAGCGGTGATCCTATAGTCCATAAAATTTGATGAGCCCTGTTGATGTACATTTTATGGTGATATATTGGTAACATAGCAATGCCATTCATGTTTTTCAAATCACTCATCCTATGATGATAAACAATCTAGATTTGGGAATTTTAAGACAAACCACAACATTGTAAAATTTCAGCAATTTGAATACAAATTCCATTTCTCAGAGAGTGAACTAGACAATTTGGGGTCCTTTGTTTTCCAAATGCTAAGTATTTCTGAATGGTTGTGACTCAGTGTTCTCAGTTCAGTGAGCCGCCCTATGAGATGAGCAAAATGCTGTAGGTCTTCTGGATGATAAATTTTTGAATATTTGTACAAAATTTGTAAAATTGGTTCTTGTAAGTTTTCCACATGTTGCTTATTTTTAAGGCATGGACGATCTGAAAAACATTAACAGATATATCTTAATGACTACTGGAAAATGTTAGAAGATACTAAATTTAAAACAATACAGTTCTTAAATAATAAAATTAGCAAATATTTACTGAATCCTTAATATATGCTTGATATTATGCTAAGTAACTTGCATCTATGCAATATCCTATTTAATCTTTATAATACTCTATGAAGAGTATTTCTTGATATATTTCCATCCTCTCATTATGCTAGATAGAGACAGCAGTGAACATAACAAACAAAATTTCCTGCCCTCATGGAGTTTATACTCTGGGTCTGGAAGAGTAGGGGAGGAAAGAGACATATACACATTAAAAAATAAAATAAAAATATGACAGTGATAAGTGTTATAGAGAAAAATAAATAGGGAAGGGGATAAGAATTTAGAATGGAGAGGCAATAGCTATTTTTTAAAGGATAATCAGGAATAAATGATATTTAGCAGAGATCCAAGATGGTAAAGAAGGGAGCCATATAGCTATCTAGAAAAAGAGCTTTTCAAACAAAAAATTTGTCAAGTACACGTATAATAGAACCTGTGACAGGAGCCTGCTTGAAATTTTCAAGGAATCATATGCATCAAAAGCAGTGTGGCTGTGGTGGTATAAGCAAAAGGGATAGTAATGGGCAATGACAGAAAAAACTTTGGCTTGAATCTATGTAAAATAGGAAGTCATTAAAGGATTGTGAGCAGAATGACATTAACTGGCTTAATGTTTTCAAAGAATTGCTCTGGCTACTGTGTAACGAAGGAATAGAAACTTAGGGATGCAAGGACAGAAACAGGAAGGCAAGTTAGGAAATAGTTTTGATTAAGGTGGCAGGGACAGAGACAGTAAGAAGTGGTTGAGTTCTGGATATCTTTGAAGCTAGAGCCAACAGGACTTGTTGCTTATTTGATATGGGTACAAGAAAAAAGAAACTGAGAGATGACATCAAAAATTTTGGCTTCTGCAACTTGAAGGATGCAGACGCCACTTAGTAGAGTTGAGGTAGAATATAGGAAGATCAGAGGGGAGGTCAGGAGTTTACATTTCTTTGGACATGTTAATTTTGATATGCACAAGACATCCAAATTGAAATGTTAAATAGACTATTTAATGGAATTTAAGAGAGCAGTCTAAGTTGGTTATAAATTTGGGAGTTATCAGTATATAGATGGCATTTAAATCCATAAGATAGGATGAAATTTCAAAGGAAGTGATTATAGAATAAAGAGAACTGAGCCCTAGGACACTCTTAACATTTATCAGTGTGGGAGTTGAGGAATTAACAAAGGAGATAGAAAGAACAGGTGCTGAGGAGGAAAATAGAGTGTGATGCCCTGGCAATCAAGTGGGGGGAAACAGCATATCAAGGAGGAAATGATCAACTGAAGCCAAGTAATGAAATGTTCTAAGAGAGAGAAAGCAACCTACTCTGTCAAATGTAGCTGATTGGTCAAGTAAGATGAAGACTAAAAATTGACCACTGGAATCAGCAATGCCAAATTATTGAAGATCTTGACAAGTTATGGCAAAGTGGAAAGGAGGAGACAAAATCTGAATTATTAGGTTCAGAAATGAATGAGAAGAGAGAAATAGAAATGGAGGCAGGACCGAAGACAACTCTAAAAAAATTGTTTTTCTGTAATGTTGAACAGAGAAATGAGAGAATAGCTGAAAAGGGAATATGAAGTCAGATGGCAAGAAATTACAGCACATATGTAAACTGAAGGCAATGCTCTTATAGAGAAGGCAATTTTGGTGAAACAAAATTAATACAAAATTAGTACATTTGGCATCAGTGAATAATCTAATAACCACAAAGTTCATGATTTCAATGCCAAACTTAATCTAAATTTTTACTGCTAAATGGTTTATACCTGAAAAAAACACAGTTGTTGCTGCAAGCAGAGCATATTCAGTAGTATTAATATTGAGCTCACTCATTCTTCTGTAGAAGTAAAATAATGTGCTAAGAAATTCTTCATAAACACCTAAAAAATTAATATCAAATGTATTTTCATCAGAACGTACTGCAGAATCAAATATGTCATCATTTTTTTCAAAGAAGTATAAGAAAATGAAACATTATATCTGACCACTTTTTTCTATCTAATTAATATTTTGTAGCTATATTACCAGTCAGCATAGTAGGACAGTCTTCATTGCAAAATGTTTCCATAGAATAAGTAACACTTCTGTCACCACTTTGATTGTGACAATTCAGTGAATCTTCTGAATGATTTAATATTCTCATAGTACCTAGTTAAAGAGAAAAATATAAATTCTTATTTTTTTAATATTTACACAGATAATAAATTCAATCTCTCTAATCTCTGTTAGTCAGGAAACATTCCCAAAAAAAGATAGCTTTATAATTTTTATTACTGAACCATGAAGCTAAATCAGTAGTTCACATTTTCTGTAAAGATGATAGAAGACCTTCCAAAGATTTGTTTTCTGTGATGCTATATAATAAAGAATGGCTTTCTTTACAAGAAAAGCAAAAGCTAGACCAATGAGTTGGAAAACTGTAAACAGCTATTATAAAGTATGTATTCCTACATTAACTAGTAAAATTAAGATATAAGAAAAAGTAGCTCAATGTTATATAATATTTGCTTAATTCAACAATAATCATTAACATTACGATTGAGTAAATTCTTTTTTACTTTCAGAAGCTGATGAAAACCATTCCTTCTGACTGTAAAGTTGGGCTGCGTGAAGGAACATCACTTCAATTTTGGATCCCTTCCGCAATGCAGTCTTATCTTCACTGGTCAGATTTTCAAATCCTTTAAGAAAAGATCACATCATTGATTCCACGTGGCAATATTTTGAGACACTTTCATCAGAACTGGATAATAATACTTTCCTATGGCAAGAGCAAATTGAATATAGGTTAGCCTTGAACTATGTATTTTTACAGTGAATAGCTAAATTTTAGGCAACAGTGACTTGATTTTTTTCATATTGTATAGGGAATTTTTTTTTCATGTTTCATCTAAAAAACAAAAATAAATTATTTTCAAAAAGTAAAAAAATAAAACATACAAGCAATCATATGGATTATCTTAAATGTAAGTCTTTTAACTCACTTGAATAATATTTTTAAATATTTGTACTTTTACCCACCTGATTGATTAAAGCAGATAAATTTAAAATGTTTTTGCATTTAGAAGCAGTTTGGGTGGGAAAAATAGAGGTTTCTGTATTCCTAAAATGTCCTCTTCCTTTAAAACAAAGAACTTTTTAAAAGTTGTTAAATTTTTTTCTAAAGGTAGAGTGATTACCTGGGAGTCCCTTGGTAAAATCCATTAACCCCTGTATGTGTAGGACTACTGTCTCTGAGAGTCGCAAAAAGCTCAGTTCAGGATTTGCATATTCCTGCAGCTAGCCAACAAAAAGAAATAAGACTAATAAAATTTTTATTTTTTTTTCAAATAACTTTAAATTTTAAACTTTTGTGTTTATGCTCTTATTTTCTAACATCATTAATTACAAATTATTTCTTGCCAATAACGTACACATACAAATTTCTTTGTTTCCTCTAAAGGAATTTTATATTTCTGATGAGCAGCCACAATGTTGTTAATGAGCCGATGTTCATCTCGAGTTAGCTCCACGCTCTCCTGAGTCTGTAAGGAAACAGAGTGAACACCATAATGCAAACTTATTAAACGAGATCTTGATTAAAGAAATGAGAAATCTTGTGAGAAGAGTCTTACCACTTTTCCAGATCTAGTGGTGGATGATACAAGCTTGTTATCTTCTCCTTCCTCTTCCACTTTGATGCTAGAGTGAAAGCTATTCTTCTGCTTGAAGTTCTTTCGAACTCTCTTTGATTTGCATTGGATTTCTGTGAGCAAACCTGTGATAGTACAATATTCATATTAAATGTTTTAGGTGCGGCAAAGAACATTATAGAATTTGATGAAAATTGTCTTATACACGTGCGATCATAGATTTTTTACAAAGAGCCTTCTTTGGCAAGCATGGCACAGCAATTAAATTTACTGTATTACTTTCTTCTTTTTCTTGCACAATACCTGTCTACTTAAAAGTACATAGTCAGCCTAGACATAAATTAAATATTAATTTTGCATCTCTAAATTATAAATTTAGACCTTTTTATACTAGAGGAATTTCCATATTAATTATGTCTTGGAAGCAATATGGACTGTCAACTGGTACAGCAGTTGAACTACTTTATCTATGGAATTACACCCTTGATTGACCAAGAGAATAACTTGTGAGTTTTTTTAATGAGCTGAGTCCATTTTTCTCTCATAAGACAAGACGATGGTATTTTATTATAGCAGCCTTAGCAGACTAAGACAGGGATTGAGTAAAGGAATCAGTCTGGTTCAACCAGATAATCTTAGAATAGACTCCAACCTGGGAATTTTAAGTAATAGGAATCCATTTGGTGAAGAACTTTGACTAAAGAGTTTGGATTTCATTATAATTAGGAGTATAATATAAACAGGATATTGCATTGGTGTTTATTGAATGAGTATAATATAATACAAATTGAAGATTATTATTATGAAGTTAAAGGCAAATTGAACTAAAAAGAAATACTGAGGAAATGGCCATGAAACTAATATAATAGTATAAGTGCAAGAGAAGAGTATGCACGAGTCTAGATTAGACACAAAAAGAAAACATTAATAGTACTCTAATAAATAAAAATGAATTCCAAAGTTACCATGAAATTTTGAGCCCTGGAGAATAAGAGGAATTGAGGAAATACACTGAAATCTTAGTACCATTACTTGAAAATAAAATGATATCATGTAATTTAATAAACTAAAAACACAGTAAACAGAAAGAACTCAAAAAACTTAGCTATTCTTCCTGTGAAGTTGGGTTTTAACACCTACGTGTGTTAATTCTTAGTAAGCGCTGCATACCCAGGTAACATGTAAGCTTCTAAAGATACAAGACTGAAGAAAGGGAACTACTCATTTAAAATTCTGCTCTTATATGAAAATACAAGGATTTCCAATAAAGAAGAAAACACAATTATTATCAAAATTAGAGCAATCGAGTATAGAACAGAGTTTATGGAAATAATTACCTAGATTGATAACTTACTATCCTAATTTAGCAGTTGCTAGAGAAATCGCTTAAATCCAGACAAATGTGACTTCTAAGTGACAACCTGAAGAGTATATTAAGTTATTAAATCTTAATAATTAAATTAAAATCTCCCTTTAAAAAAAAAAACACAATGCCACTTACATTCTGCCAACATTCCTACTGCCTTACACTTTTTCAGTCTGCACTCTTGACATTTTCTACGCATATACATGTCCATTTCACAGTGACCACCATTCTTGCAACTATATACTGCATTTCTGGTGATGCTACGTCGAAAAAAACCTGATAACAAAAAAAATCTTTAATTTACTATTAGATATTTTTAGTCACTTATTTTTATTAATATATACCTTCAAATAGAGCTAAGCAAATTAAATTATTTCAGGTTAACTATTATTCCAATATTTTTTCCCTCGATAAGATTTGGTTTAATATACATTTTTCTGGATAATTATTTTAATCTTCTCCTGTTTGATATGTTCTATTTCAAGGTTATGCCTTTCAATAACTACATCTGGAAATTAAGCTAAATAGCTCCCTCGCATTAAGACAATTCTCTATTTTATTATGGTTATAACATCACTTAAAAGTATATTTAAAACTATGTTATACAGCATATTAAGTTTACATGAAGCATCTCTCAAGACTCTCTTGAAAAAATGTGTTTATGTAAAATAAACTGTAAGGAAAACCTTTCTTTTTCTCTTCTCACATTTCTGCCTCAATCCAAAAAGAAATAGATATTCTTCCAAACTAACTCCTTTGTCTTTATCCCTTTTTTAGCACTTTCACCAGATGAGAAAGTATGGCTAGTTTATTTCATCTGAGATGTCGAGGGAATGGGCCATATGCATGTGTACACTGGAGAGGTAGGGAGTTCTACATTTTCTCTTTCACTTCCTAAATCCATGCATAGCAGTCCCTTTTCCCATTTCTTCTTTCATTTTCCATTCCTATGCGATAATTCTTGCTATCTTCCTCTTATATCATTCCAAGCAGTGAAGTTGATAAGCTTAGTGAATGCCCCTCTTAGAGGCCTGACAAACGTTCTTTTTCTGTAGACACACTTGAAAGTGGGAGTTTCATAACTTAAATTAAACAAAGTGAGTATAAAGCTCAGCTTAGGTTTCCAGAACTATGCCTTATTCTTCAACCTAGTTTTAACAGCGAGACACTGCATTTTAAGACTAAGAAAATACTGGCCAAGCTTCCTGTTCATAAAGCTGATACTCTATTTCCCTTGGTCTTCACTTGGCCCTCCTTTGTGAGAGACGAGTTGAGATTCTGACAGTAAAATTTTACCCTGAACTTCTAACAGATATGTTTACCTAGTGCTATATTTGGCTTAATCATTTCCAAGTTCTGTCCCAACAATGCATTTGTGAATAAAAGCAATGCAGAAGTGTTTCAAAAGCTCAAAACGTCATCAAGGCCTAATTTACTCTTTGAAAATGCCATTGTCAGTGATGATCTTCACTTGCAGACCTTCCATTTGTATTCAAAACAAATCCCGCACCAAAAAAGACAGAATCTTAGAAATCTTATCATTTAAATTCTCTCCTTATGCTTGAATTATGTCAACCACATGAAAAGATATAATAGTTAACTTTCAGATCTTTTTAAAAGTCATTTTCTATTCCAACATCAAATTCATCTAGGAACATGGAAACCTGCCATATGAACATATTGAACTTTATATTTAAATGTAAGACTTCTTCAACAATGAAAACCAAATCAAAACTTCATTACATTTCACTTTCATGAATATGACCCGGTAGATTGATCACCTTTAAGCATGCCAGTGACTTGCCCTGCTTTTCTTTTTCACAGTGTAAAAAGTAAAAGTACATGCCTCAAATTTCTTGACTCTTCAATGAACAGTTTTGTTTTAACTTTATCCTTACCTTTACAACCTTCACAAGTAAGCGCATTGTAATGGTATCCTGACGCTTTATCTCCACAAACAACACAGAGTTCTTCCTGTCCCTTAATTCGCATAGAAGAATGAGGTAGTCTAGATCTTTTTGTTCCAGGGTATCCAACTTCGACATTGCGGGCAACCAAATAAGTGGATTCACTTAATTCACAGGGACCAAGTCGACACTCTCCATAATTTGACTGTGTATCCAAGCTATAAGTGTTGAAATGACTTTGTAAAGATGGTGACTGTAGAGCCTCAGGAAACTGGACAGTAGAATACTGGCAATAAGGTGATTCTTGAAAATCAGTGTCATGCAGCTGATAATTGATTTGTTCTGGCAAGATATTTAGATTTTTTAATATAAAAATGATAAAAAGTCAAAGTTTCATATTGTTTTCAAATTTCCAAGAGTTTTATGCTCAACAAAAAGTTTTAGTTCAGCATATCCACTAAATTCCAGGGACTTTACTGTCCAGTGTAAGGGGCAGACAGTAAACTGAATTGCAATGCCTGATAAAGTGAAGTGTAGTAATTCCTGATGGCTGACATACCAATCTAGACTCCCTCCTGAAGTAGAAATAAATATTTCCCAGTTTGGAATGAAAGCACATTTTCCCCATCTTTTGCATTTCCTTTGTTGTGGATACAACTGTATTCAGTTCAATCAGATCAGTAAAGAGGTGAATTAATAAATTATCCCACACACCCACTCCCCCAAGAAATAACAGTTAACAACAGTTATCTGGTGTTACAGAGAAAAACCACAGACCCAAAATGGATTCACTTGTGCCCACAATACCAAACCTCGACTTAATACCTGACCTGATTGCAGTTTCAACTTTCCTTAAAACAGTAATCCTAGTCTGCCATTTTCTGGTCAGTGCCAGTGTGGTGATCTGTCACATGGACCCAAGGCTCCCACTCCCCTGCCAAAGGAAGCTGAGGTAATCTGCCTAATGAGACCTCCACCTTCCCCTAAGGAACAACCTTTCTTTTCTTTTGCTAATAACTTTCTTGTTCACCTCAGTTTCTGCCTAAAAAAGCTTCCTTATTATACAGCTTCTCAAAGCACCTTTCTACTTGCCAGATGGGATAATGTTCAATTCATGAATCGCTTCATTTATTATGTTAATTGTTGTCGTTTAACACTGGCTATTTCGAGCAAAAAAAAAAAAATTTTGTTTGAACTCCCTATTTAATATACCTTAATGCCCTCCTCTGCCATTTGTAGACCTGATTTAAATTACTAGTTTCTTTTCTGTTTTGTTGTCTAGCAATTCTAACTAGCAATTTTCTGGGGATAAATCACCTACTTACAGTATTACTGTAAGGATAAAATTAAATATGGTGTGCAAAAGCATGTATAAAATATAAAATGGTACTTGAAATATTCTTATTCTTATTATTTTATTATTATTATCAGAAGCTCCCAAACACTAACTTACTTTCTGCTTTCAGAGAATTACTGAATCTAAATGCAGAAAATTGGCTCCAAAAAAACTCAGGATTATTTAGTCTCTCTATGTATGTAACTAGGAATATTCATACTTTTGTGGTGTTAAAATGCTGAATCATCAGGTGATGTGACTTACTCTTACCCTCAAAATCCTACCACCAAACTTGGTAAACAGTATAATCTTTTTTAATTCAAATAAATCATTCCCAATCTTAGAGCATCCAGTCCAATGCAAAGTGTTGAATAAATACCAATGACAACCTGATATAAGAAAGTGTATAAGTAAAAACAATATAACCTTTTTTTTTTAAGAAGAAAGCCCTTCTTAGATGATTATTAAAAGACTGCAGAATATTTGCTGATATTCCAATCAGACTTCAAACTGTAAAAATAAACTACATTTAAAACTAAATTTATATTATAGCCTTAGTCTTATTGGAGAAAATTCCTATTCTGTCCTGCATTAGTTTTCTATTTATTTCCCTGTGATAAAAATCTCATATTAAGATTAAAATTTTAAGTATATTGAATAGCTCAATCTACATTTACAAAGTTGCTAGCCCTCCAAAATAACTTCAATTTGTATGTTAATTCTATTTTTAAAAAATTGAATGCTATTTTAGACTATTGTGCTTTTCCTTCTTTACATTTGATTCTGTCTTACAACATTTTATTATTACTATTTTAAAAATTAATTATACTCACTTGTAGGGGATAATTTAAAACCTTAGTTCATTTGTTAATTTTTTTAAAAACCTCTGTAATTAACCATAATCTCCACAAAAAAAGTTTTAGTTAAATTTAATTAAAGCTAGTTCACATGCAATTTAGTAAATATAGTTCAGAGTAGTTATTCAACTACTCAAAATTTTAATTAAATTAAATAATGATTTATTAACTATTATATTGTAGTTTTTCATTACCATAGTACTGCACTGGTTCAGCAAGACAGTACGCATCAGATGGAGTGACATAAGTATTTGCCATTCTCTGGTCCAATTCTTACTTCTTCATTAGTGAATGCTAAAATAGAACCTGAAGGAAACAAAAATTTTGTAGATTATTTGGAAGTATTATTTCCAATCAGTACAATTTTATAAAAGTAAAATACTGCTTTTGAAAAATAAGTTAACATAATTTATACATATTTATACTTTACTGGGAAGATATTAATTTTCCATATCTCTCCACACCCAATTATTTAATTCTGCCAATTTCCTATTGCTCAGCTCTTTACAAAAATGGAATAAATCGTGGTAATAATCATTGTAGCATCTGAAAGTTTACCATCTGGAAGTTTGGGAGGTAGGTTTCATACACTACTTTTAGATTTGTTTATGGGTCATTTATTAAATCTCCCTGAACCTTAGTTTCTTCATTTGTAGAAGAGAATAATAAAACCCTGCTAGAAAAGTTGTTGGGAGAGTTGAATTTATGTAAAATATAGCAGTTCTTGACTGAATAACTGATTCCCATAACCTTTATTCTAGTAGTTTTAAGATCTTAATGTTCTAAATTTAAAGAAGAAAAATTAGACTTTTTCAAGAAGAAAATTAAATAGTAAGAAAAGAAAAGCTGTCAGCACATTTTTTAAATCTTCTAGGTCCTTTGTAAATATCTTTCATAGATCTGTGATATGCCAAACATTGTTAAAACAGTAATTTCAGGTCTTCTTGACTAATGAAATAGTTTATTGATTACCAAAAAAGTGCTTTATTTTTTTAATAGTAAAGCCTAAAACTCCTAAACGGTCATGAGGAAAAAATTATTCAAAATCTAAGATTATCCCTTATGGGAAAAACTATTTCTGTTATTTCCTGGGAAGGAACTCCAAAAATAATGCATCTTTGAATAGCCTTAAACAGGAAACCACAGTTTAAGAAATTGAAAGTTATTAGAAGAAAATAAAGGTCACTCTAGAGTCCATCATATTTTATATCTTTATCCTATAAGAAAATAAACACTTTACCTTTGAAAAGAATTTAAAAAGAAGCAAGTGGGCTTTAAATCATGCCCAAAAATATACATGACAAACTTCTGATATAGCTTCTGAGATTATATTGAAAATCTTTTATCCTTCATCTGATAAGTTCATGGCTAAGGTTTCTATATCCATGAAGATGATTCACATAGTAATATCTCTGAAATTTGTCTCTTTTATCATCTATAGGATCTAGGTTCTTTGAAAAGCCCTTGAATCTCCCACCCTTCTAACCTTATAACATTGGTCATATTGGATGGAACAGATGAAGAAAAAGCAGTACTTCCAAATAAGTACAATTTCAATATGAAGTTTTCCTTGAAAAATTAGGACTAAAATGAACAGAATCAGTCAGTATATACTCCTGTTTTTCCTATATTACAACAGGAATTGGCTTTAAATTAAAATGAATTATGAATGCTATCAGTTTAATTTGTGTGATACTCTTTAACAATAGTCCTGTTCATTTCTTTCCAAACTTGCCTTTTAAATCTCAATTAGATTCTAGAAAATTGCGAATGGTTGTGAAAACTCGAAGTTTTACTCATCTTTCTATTACAGTTGTTGCATTTACCATTAGGCTTCATATAATATTAACTGTCTAAAGAAGGCTGAAAATTAAAAGGTATTTGGTACTGCTTAGATATAGACTTTGCTGAGTGAGAGTTCATTTGAGAAATAATATAGAACAAATCAGAAGTAGCAGATTAAAACAAAATTGGTAATATCCTGACACACATGGAAGTATCTTATAATAGGGTTCATATTATATAACAATGTTCTAAAAGCATTTTCTTCTAATACTGATAAATAAATGACTAAAATATTTCTAAAGCAGACATGGTTTTAACAATTTATGGACTAGTTATCTTCCAGTGTGTAAATGGGACATATACATAAAGAAGCCTCTGATAAAAACTATGCCTTTTAAAATATGAAATAATTATTTCTTTGATATGCTCATATAATATTTGCATTATTTTCTACATTAAATTTTTCACTAATTAAATTTTTCTTGAGACTTTTAAATATTTATTAGAAGTATTACAATACTTCTATCCATAGCAAAAGTATCCATAGCAAAAAAACTTTCAGATATAAAGTGTTTATAAAATTAGTTTGAAAACATTTAAGTAAATTATTAATAACATAGAGGTATGTAATCAAAAACTTTCTATTCTTTTAAAGAGAAAAGTTACAATGGGCCTAGAATTATTTTGTTTTGTTATCTTTCCTAGTAAATATTTATTTAAAACAAAATTAACTAGTTAAGAGAGGAGCTTTTAACAAGAAGATCAGTTTATCATTTATCATAAGCAAAGTCTATAGTTTTCTTCAGCAAATAAAACTTTATTTTTTAAAACCTGTATTTTTCATTGATTATAATAACTGTTCAAAAAAAAGAACTGTTCTACTGAAAATATGCTTATTTGCATTGATGAATTTTCATCTTCTCTACCTTAACCATAAATTGTTCTTAGTAAATCTTCATGTATCTAGAACTTTAGCAGAAAAAAAAACACATTGTTTCCTGAAAACTACATCTATATGTTAAAGAATTTTACACTTTTTACATTTTTACTCTTGCAATATAAGTCATGAGAATCATGAATAATGCTTTGTTTAAAACTGATATAACTGAAAAGTAGATTGTTTCACAAGAAAATATTTTAATTTTCATAATAACCTCTACTAAAAAAATGAATGATAGTGTCAGGTGATATAAAAGGTTTTTCATAGTAGGGCTTCTTTAAACCAAAATTCTCCAATTTCGGTTCTCCCATCGTAGGGCTTTTTGGAACCAAGAAAAATGAAAAAAATATATTTGAATAACAGCACAAATTAAGACTTCTTGATTCCTTATAAAGATCTTTTCTTTAGCTTTAGAATATAGGGAGAATTTTACACTGTGAAGTCTCACATATGGTTTTATTATATAGCTTTTTGAGATGTAATTTATATAGCATAAAATTCATTTTTTTAAAGTGTACAGTTCAATACTTTTTGAAATAGTCATAGTGTACAACTATCACCAAAATCTAATTCCAGAACATTTTCACCCCAAAATGAAATCTCAAACCTATAATCAATCACTCCACATTCCCTTCACCACCACCCACCCCTAATACCTGGCAACCACTAATCAACTTTCTGTTTCTATGGATTTGCCTATCCTAGATGTTTTACATAAATGAAATTATACAACTCCATAAATAGTTTTAAATGAAACTGGATTTAATGAAACATACTTCAGGATTTAGAAATATATTTGTGTCTATTTCCATAATCCAGAATAATTTTCATATTTATATCATCATATCATTTTCAATAGAAGTACAATTCCCAGACTATGCCTTTATCAGAATATATTTCAAGTTGCTTTGAATTTATAATATAACCTATTGTTTCAAAAAACAAAATATACTTTATCAATAAGTTCTTAATTTAAAAACAAGTTTTGTTTTTAAAATATAACAATAAGCATCATTGTGAAGTGACTTATTACATCAAATGTCAAGTCCAACTACAGTCTAAAATTGCCTTGTCATTCTTCAGAAGAGAACCAAATTGTTGTATGATTTAGTTAATTAAGTTTCTTATTTTCAGGGAAAAATGCTTTCTGTAGTTTGACTATTACAATACAATTGGCTTATTCACTTTGCACAAATTAAATTAATGACAGTGGAAACTACAAATCTCAAAAAATATCCTTTTTATTAACATCTTAGGTTAACTATAATTTAAAGTAAATAATTTAAAATTTATTGCCAACAATATTAACATTCCTTTTTAATTTAGACAGCATAAAATTATTGAATTGTCTTATTTTAGAGAAGACAAAATACTCACAGTTAAATGATAGTACTAGAGAGTGTCCTTTTCCTCACAGAATGAATTTCAATAGATTCAGCAATGATTTCAACTTTCAGGCTGGAGCAAACTGGGCCTCTTCCGTGCTTATCAAGGAGCGGAGGAGGGCACTCTGCGTGGACTTAGGCTCCAGACACTGTGCAGAGCAATGCTTCAGTTCTATCTCAGAGACAAACTTCCCACAGAATCCGTTCTCTTGGGTCAAAAGAAGGGCAGTTACAAGCTGACATAAATCAAATCATAATCAAATCATTAAGCATAGATGTCTTTGGGGCCTCAGGTCATCCTCTCCCAGAGTTCCTTACTGTTTACTTAATAAATATTTTGTTTTCTTAATTGAATTTGACATCCTCCCATTTTGGTTCCTCTACAGCTATTAAGTAATATATACAGGAAGGAAAAATACTCTCAATTCAAACGCCACTAATACAGGGACTATAACAATACAACTTTGCGTTACCAACTAAAAATCAAAAATAATTGGTTAAACCAATTAGAAATGTGAATAGTGAGTCAAAGATTGGTACAGTGTTAGATGTGTACAAGTCATCTAGTCCAACCCTCTCATTTTTTAGCCAAGAAAAAAATGCAACACAAATAGAAACTACTTATTCAAGTTTTCATAGCTATTTAGAGATAAAATCAATGAAAATCCAAGCAGTGAAACAGGATATATAAATAATTTCATTATAATTTTTTTTGAAATGTCACTTCCATAGACTGTTGGATACCAGGCTCATAGTTGCATCCTCTGAAGGCATTTCTAAGGAGACAAGGTTACAAACATGTTCTTCCACCGAACTGCTACTTTCCTGGTCCCACCTCCTCTGATGTGATGACTCACTTGTTTTATCTGACTCTGGCCTCTGTTCTCAGTCCTGCCCAGTTCTACTTTCAAATTAACATGGCACATCTGCCACACATACACACCTCTACCATCCTGGCATCTGATCTTATGCCACTGCCAGTTCCCAACTTCTCAACTACTATAGTAATGCTGGATTCTTCAAAA
Source organism: Macroglossus sobrinus (assembly GCA_004027375.1). Classification (NCBI taxonomy): domain Eukaryota; kingdom Metazoa; phylum Chordata; class Mammalia; order Chiroptera; family Pteropodidae; genus Macroglossus; species Macroglossus sobrinus. Next base: position 121,953 of record PVKZ01001268.1, read on the forward strand.
GTCCTCATCTGCTACAGGGAAGAATTCATGGTAAAATCTCCAAGTCATGTCACATGATATTTTGTTTACTTTTTTAAATCATAGGCCCTCTATGTGTGAGTTTTAATAAGTGAACTCAGCTTCAGCACTTTTATTAGTTGTACACTAATATCAAGGCTAATTTATCAATTACTTCTATTATTAGATAATTCCCAATTTTAACCTCTACTTATAGGCAAATTATCCGTTTCTGTATTCAAATGCACACTGATTCAAACTTTTTGCTAATTCATATCTTGACCACTCATACACTCAATCTCAGCCTGATTATATCTGAGATATTATAATTCATTGTCAATCAACTCTCTTGTTTAGATTTACAAAGAAATTACAAAAAAATTTAGAGCTATAAATTTTTATATGTACTTCCCTGGTTTATAATAATACCTTTGATTTACTGCAGCATTAGCATACTACTCATTTCAAGGTACCTAAAGATATGTGCAAATATATGTTAATATTGTAAAATAGAGAAAGCAGAATATATTTTTAAATTTTACACAAGCTACTGTCATTGAGAATTTTATTTGTAATCATATAGTTCACTGATATTCCTCAATAAGCATAAATAGGGAAATCCCTTGAAGTTTATTCTTTTTACACTGTTACTCAATACACATTATCAGTAACAAATAATCTAAAGTGTTACAAATCTAACCCACTTGTTTGTTGTAACATTGGGAGGCCAATTAGGGAAGGTTTTGGCAATCAAAAGTGCCTGCCACGATGACCTTGACAACAACAGTTTTGATGATGTGGTGAGAGGGACACCAGATTACAGAGAACTGAAGAGTGAATAAGAGATGAACACAACAGCTAGAAAAATTTTCTATTCATTTGGCTAGAAGTTCATCTATGAAGAGGAGCCAAGAAGTAGGATGGTATCTAGATTGGGTTGTAAGATTGTAAGATTTTTCGCTGTATTGTTGTTGTTTTTAACATGAAGTAGTAGATTATGTCAGATGATGAGACTGATCATAATGAAGAGAGCAGGGACTAATGACGCAGGGAGGAAAGGGGATGGAAAAAGAAAACTCCGAACAAGTTATACCCATTGGGTACCAGCCAGCTTGTGATCTTGCCTTCCCGACCACCTGCTGTGGACTTTGGACTTGCTTAGCCAGCCTCGCAACTGCATCAACTAATTCCTTAAAATCCCTGGTTCTATTTCTCTGATTGAATCCGGACTGATACCGATTTAATCCTCAGAAAGTCCTTGAAAAGGCGATAAAATTATACACTAGTTTCTAAGAAGTCAGGGAAGAGGTGAGTGAAGATTTCTGTAGTGAGATTTCACTTAATCTGAGTTTTAAATAATGTCACATATGAACATCCACACCTGTAGAAAATTTTTATAAGATTTTATTTGAGCCCAACTGATGACAATACTGGGAAACAAGATCTTAAATACTCCAGAGAATGACACTGTACAGTTTCTTTCATACATTTGGGATTAAGGAGGGAACTTAAGGAAAATGACATGGTAGGAAAAAGCAAGGCAGCAATTAGATTACATGATAGTCAACAAGGTTATATGCCTTCTGGAAGGTATACTTTCCAGGGGTCCAGAAAAGTGGATTACTCCTGGCATTTCAAAGGTGTGTTAACCTAGATTCACAAAAACAATAGACAAGGATTGCTTAAAAACCTTTTACTAAAGACGTTATATGCCTGGGGTGTGACTGCACACCATGACCTGCCCAGTTAGGAATTTATGATCAGATTGCCCTGCGATGTTACTTTCAATTAGATTTCTTACAGAACCCCTTTTTCTGTACACAAGAATCATTAAAAATTAGTAAGGCAAAGCAGGAGTGGAAAAAGTAACCTAGCAAACCAGCTCACTAGAAAAAAAAGCAACTTGATTTGTAACATTTGATAATTTCCCTTGTGTATATATTCCCACCATGACCAATTTCAAGCTACCATCTGATGTCATAAAACCCAGAGTTAGAAAGAGGGTCACACAGTTGGCTTTCATAATTGGGTATGAGTCCACACCACTGAGTAGAAGGTATAGAGGGAGGGGGAACAGCATGTACAATGGGGAAAGTAAATATCGAATTTCTTTCTTCTACAATACACTTCATTATAAAGAAAAGATCCAGTGGTCCCTCTGCCCCACCCAGTTGTCATTGCAGTAAAAGAACGCAGCTCAGAAGCATAACTGCAGTTTGGGCAGCATACTAACAACCAGCACCACAGTAATTAACTCAGCTAAGGAACTTCTTGACATGTCCTATAGAAGCCAATTACGTTATTTGCCTGAGGCCAATGACAAGTAAGCATGGAGAGGTGATTCAAACCCTAGGCAGTCTAGAGAGAATGCTCTTTCTACTGGAGAATGCTTTCTCATTACCATATACTGTTTATGAGAACTAAACCTGGAGACAAGAACATGTAACACCTGAAAAATCTTTATATGCCTCTATTAGCCTGTAATCAAATTTTTGAGAATATTTGTGGTAAGATAGAAATGTCCACTTGCTTTTGCAGTCATTTAAAAGCCAGTTTCTATCCTTTACATCTATGGCTAATTTGATTTTTTGACAAGGGTGCCAATACCATTCAATAAGGAAAAGAATAATCTCTTCAATAATGAGTGCTGGGACAACTAGAGACCCACCTGCAAGAGTATAACGATGGACTCTTACCTCACACCATATGAAAAAATTAACTCAAAATGGCTCAGTGACCTACACATAGGTGCTAACACCATAAAACTCTTGGAAGAAAAAATAGGGATAAATTCTTATGATCTTATATTTGGGAATGGTTTCTTAGATATGGCAGCAAAAGTATGAGGAACAAAAGAAAATATAGATAAGTTGCACTTTATAAAAATTAAATACTTGTGAATATTACCAAAAAGGTGAAAGAACATTACCAAGAAATGAAAAAGAAAATCTGCTGAATGGGAGGAAATATTAGCACATCATATATCTAATAATGGTCTGACATCCAGAATATATAAAGAACTCTTACAATTCAACAACAAAAAGACAAAACATCAATTAAAAAATAAGCAAAGGACTTGAACAGACATTTCTCCAAAGAGAATACATACAAATGGCCAATAAATACATGGGAAGATACTAAACATTAACGTCCACTAGGCAAATGCAAATCGAAACCATAATGAGGTACCAGTTCACATACCTTAGAATAGCTATAATCAAAAACAAACAAATAAGCAAAACAAAATAAGTGTTGGCAAGCATGTAGAGAAGATGGAACCCTCCTCCATTGCTAATAGGAAGTAAAATGATTCAGTGTAATGAGAAATAGTTTGATGATTCCTCAAAAAGTTAAACATAGAATTACAATATTACGAAGAAATTCGACTCCTAAGTACATCCCAAAAGAATTGAAAACAGGTTTTCAGACAAATACATATCCAAAAGAGTACTATTCACTTCAGCCAAAAAAAATGGAAATAATATAAATATCCATCAATAGATGAATGGATAAACAAATTGTGGTATAAATATATAATGAAATATTATTAAGACAGGAAAAGAAATGAAGTGGATGAAACTCAAAAACACTGTTAAGCGAAAGAAGATAAACACAAAAGGTCACACATTGTATAATTCTGTTTATATGAAATACCCAGAATAGGTAAATCCATAGAGACAGAATGCACATTGGTGGTTGCCAGGAGCTGGGGGTGGGATGTATGGGAAAAATAGCTTAATGGGTATGGGCTCCTTTTGGCATGATGAAAATGTTTTGGAACTAGATAGAGGAGTAGGTGTACAACACCGTGAATATTCTAAATATTACTAAAATGTTCACTTGAAAGAGTTAATTTTATGTAACGTGAATCTCACCTCATTTTTTTTTTAAAGAAAAGCCAGTCTCTATAGTTGGAGTTCATAGTAAGCAACAAAAAGAATGTATCCTGAAGTTGCATTCATTTTCATTAAATGAATTACATTTTGTGGTTTGGAGCTGTTCCATTGAATTTGAAAACTAAACTAGATGTGCCTTTCCATTCCAAACAAAACAGTAAGAAATAAAATTACAAGATGGATGGTTTAATTATTTTTTTCTCAAGTGTTTAAAAATATTTTTGAGATTTTTAATGGTAAAAGGAAATCATATTTAGTACAGCTGTATCATTTCTACATAATTGGCTTTTCATTCTTGATCTGTTTTTGAACTGTTTACTCCATTTTAGTAATTAACCATTATCAGCTTCATTAATAAAACAGAAACTACCTCTTCTAATCATTTATAAAACATTTGTCAAACAAAATTTAAACAAAGAATAGGATCTGGGCAAAGTAATAGTCTTTAAAAGCTACTGCGACTAATTATAGAAGGATTGTAGTTATTTTGTTGTTGTGTTCCATTTATTATGAAAGAATCCTGAAAACCTCCAGCATTCCTCTTGGCTCAGTTATTTGAATTCTTTTATATAAGAGTATTTTAACAATACTTTTATTCATTGATGTAAAAGCAGAATTTTCAGCTGCTTATTTGTGTCTATAGATTATAAAGATCAGATTCCTATTAAATCAAGCCACCTTTAGAGGCATTATTTTCTACTTAATTTTTAGTCAACTGGAAAAGAGGGTAGGAGATAGTTTAAGATATATTTCTTAGCTTGAGATATACTTATGAGATTGCACGTGCAAAACTATCAGTTTGTGTTTCCAAAAACAAAATTAGATTTAAATATACATTCTAAAAGATTGTTCTTCTGGGGTTTAATGAAAATGCCACAAAGTTTTAAGTGATTTACATAAAAATATGCTCCACTCTTGTAATACTTTTCTCCAAGGCTTCATATCTTATAGAGTTGAGAATGTTACTAATTAAGAGAAGTCAAAAAAACTAGAATACTATTTGAAAATATAAAGAATTATGATGAGATGCAAGCTTTATATACATAAATGATGCTAGTGGCTGATCATCAATTGAGCATGTTCTTTGCGCTTCTTTTCTAGTTCATTGATGTACTTTGTTGGCTAAAGGGGTCAATCTGTCACTGCGGAGCAGAAAAGGCTTATAGGGTGATTCAGTCCATGAGCTTTTATTCACTACTATTCAGTTAGATTCTGGTCTGCAGCTATCTTCTTCACTTTTGTGTTTGCGTGCCCATCACAGGGCCTGCCTCACAGCACATGACCAGTAAGTACTTTGTAAGTGAATGAGCTGCTACAGTAACCAACTGAGCTAACCAAAGATTAAATGTAAAGATGTAATAAAGTAATGCCTCTGGCATTCAAGAAAATCAGAATAATTACTTAAGGACTTCATTATCTTACACCTGTTTTAAATTCAAGATTGATTTATTCTCATTTTGTAGGAGAAAAACTGAGCACATTGACACTTTGATTATGAATCTACTAGTGTTTTATCTCTCTGGGCTATAATTGTTTTCATTCATGTTTATCTAACAAACTAATCAATATATTTTTTTAAATTATATTAATAAAATAACCAACAAGGAAATTAAACTTTATAACGATCTCAATTTCAAAGGCAGGAAAGTTTCCTAAAATGTTCTGGTTTTAATTTTTCTATCTAGAGAATTTGGAAAACACTAACTTCCCAATATTTTTATATTTTACCAATGAAAATCTGCAGAGATAAATATTATTTTTTCTCCAACGTGACAAAAGTATAGGAGTACGTATTAAGGGTCTTTATTTTGAAGGGAAAAATCAGCTGGTTTAAATAGCCAGGTAAATCTCTTGTGTATGAATTAAAGAACTGAACAATATCATGGAGAATTTGGGAATCACCATTTATTAGACCGACACTTTTTACCTGGAAATTTTACTGTTGGTTTTAGACTGTCACATTTTGTATAAGTGCACTCTAAAGTATAGAATTAAATACTCTAAGACTTCTTCATTATACTATTCCCTTTCCTTAATATTATGTTTGGCATAATATTTTAGAAATGAGCATCATTTGTACATACTCTCTCTCTTTTTTGTCATTATCGGTCTGTTTTGTGTAATTGGGCACTGACAAATCAACTCAGGCTCTAATTGTAAGGAGAAAAAAATTATTCACATTTTTTGATGCAGTATTTATGACTACTTGACACTTTTCTTTAATTAATGCCAGAGTTAGAATGAGTATTTTTTAAATTATCTATGAAATAGGATAATTACTTTCTTGTTTTCTAACTAAATCAAGTAATCGTTAGCTGCTCTTCCACATCCTGTCAGAATGAACATGTATCATTTTGACAAAATGCAGACTTGGTGCTAACAGTTATTAAAAGCATGAAAACATTAACTTTTAGCAACTTCATTTTTCACTTGGTACCCATGTTTAAGGTTTTATCGCACTATAGTTAAACACTGAAAATTAAAGTGAACAACTTATCTATTCTCTGCAGCCTCAAAAGAATACATGTAATAGAAAGTAAAGGCATTAGGAGGAAGAGGTAATATAAACAGTTGTTTTAGTGCTAACCAAACATAATTCTAATCACTATGGCTAGTGAAACTAAAGTGTCAGGAGGGATTGTTCTAGAAACATTCACTATAATTATCATCTACTCTTCACAACTTCAGGATTACGGAATTGATGATATCAGGACTTGATTTATTAAACATTACATGAGAACTCTAGATTGAAGAATTTCTAGATCAGAATATTTTAGATATCCCCTCTAATCACAAATTTAATTTAGTTCAATTCACAGCCGTTCACAGCACACCTTAATAGGAGGTTCTCGACAAATATTAATGACTACTTCGAAACTCTTGCCACCTGACTGTACACTAAGCCCTTCACTGGCAAATAGAGGAATGCAAAGCTAAAAACAAGATAATTCCTTTTTAGATGGGGAGTAAGACTAAACGTAAGTAACTACTACTTAGGGTAGAATGTAGTAAATGCTATCCAAACAAAGAATTACAAGGACATAGCGAAGAAAGAAATAAATAATTAGCATAGCCCACAATAAACATTTATAGAGGAAATTTGTCATTCCTTCTAGCCACCTGGCATCTGAAACTTTTCATCTGTAAAATTCCCTCTCTGTGATTCTTGGTAAGCCGTTGCCCAGCTTCCACTATGGAAACTAAAAATGTGCCTTTCCATCCTCCCTTGCAGCTAAAGCATAGGCTCAACGGACTAGCCACCCCGCCCCACCCCCAACTCTGCCCAAGTAACAAAGACCGCACAGAATTCTCTCTGCGATAGTGGCTACAATGGCAAATAAAGTTCTGGAGCAACAACAGCAGCTGAGGTGTTCAAAGTGTCTGCCAAGCAAGCTGAAGCATCTAGTGATGAGGACAGTGGTTGTGACGTCCTCACTGGACAAGTTCTGCAACAGGATTTTGAACTTCATTCTTGGTTGCATAAGCCTGAACCTGATTCTCCAGTCTTCCTAGTGATTCTGTAGGCAACCCTTCAAATAAATGATCCTTCATTCAAACCAACCAGAATTTGTTTCTATAGCTACCAGCTAAGAACCTTGGTGGACACAAGACTTAATAAATAGTAGCCAGTTTTTCTTCTGTCATTTTTCCACCTGCTGACTCAGCCTAGGATATTATGAATCTCTACAAACAGGGATGAAAATTTTGTGTAGATACAAGTTTTCAACTCCTTTGGGTAACAAGCAAAAAGCTCAACTACTGGATTGCATGGTAAGAGCCTATTTAGTTTGCAGCCTTTAAAGGGTATATGAATGGATAGTTTGAATCTCATTCAGTCAAGGATGTTCTCTCTGTTTTAAATTCATGGAAGAAGTTTAGTAGTTGGTTGGTATGAATGATCTTACCATTATTACATTTAGAGAACATTTGGAAAAGTTCAAAAACACCCTTTACTCTTATTTATCTCATAAAATGTTGTGAAGAGTAAACATACTAATATCAGTAAATGCTTGTTACATGCCTAAAACCAGGAAAGTGCTCAATAAATATACATTATTGTTGTAATTACTATTATTTAAAGATATTTATGTATTTATGTGTTTTTGGTGAATATATTTGGTTTCAATTTTGTTCCTACTTTAATTCTATTTAACAAAGATGTTTCATCAAGTCAAATTTACCAAAGAATACCTGTAGCACTTTTTAAAGAAAAAAAATTTGTCTAATAATATACAAAAATATTTGCACTATTTAGAAATTGCATATTACAGCCCTAACCCTTTAATAAATGCATGTACAACCCTATAAGTGGAAAAGCAGAAACTCTGGCATCAGGCCAGTAGAGGAAGTCAACTGCATAATCACTACTGATCCATTGGGAGTAACACGGCTGAGGTTACAACCCTTCCAGCACTCCCTACATATACACATACCGCTTGCAGATAGAAAAGGAAAAGAAAAAATAAAGCAAGCCTGCTTATCTAATCCAACTTTTCAACTTATTAAAAATTGAAGGCACTGTCTTCTTAGGAATATGGGTTATATTGTGTATAAAATTTAAAACCTAGTGTATCACTGGCTTTGCCCCAACTTGCTCTTCCAAGACCTTTATCTTCCAACAAAATGTATACTCATATTTATAGATGTCCTAAAGGATGCATCACATGTGATAACAACTAGGAACAAAGACTATCTAGAATCTGTATTATTCTGCCTCTTCTGTCTCACTAAAAGTAGATCGCTATTGAGTGCCTTCCACTGAATGATTCTGACTCTGTCAAGCACCATTGCCACCTCAGTTGGGTACCATTCTATCCACCAGATACCATCTCTCTAAATTTACTGTCATCTTCTTCAGCCAGACATCATTACTGATTCTCAAAGGCCTTACTCTCTTCCACCTCTAATACTACAATTTGCCCTTAAGAAGATCAACCATGCTACAGAAAATTGTAAAATCATAGAGATTATGCCATCACAAACCTATAATTTCTCATTTTAGTCATTTACCTTTCATGATCAGTACCTTTCTTTCTATGACAGATTACAAAAACTGGACACACATTCTTCCCCTCCCATAAAAAAGTGGAGTCTGTCTCTCCACCCCTTGAATGTGGGCTGGCCATGTGATCTGAATTGCCAGTGAGATATCGTGGCATATATGAATAGCAAAGACTTGAAGAAACACTTGCGCACTGGGGCTTGGAATGATCTCGTAATCCGGTAGCCATGTGAACAATCATGGCTAGTCTACCAGATCACCCAGTCACCGCCACCACGCCAGTTGTCAGCTGACCTACCACCCATCCAGGACCAGCTAGACTTCTGCCAATCACTAATCGCAAACCAGAATCAGCCATGCCTGACCCCAACCAGAAGAGCTACACAGCATGCTAATGAACAAAAGAAATGGTTATCGTTTTAAGTCACTAAGTTTTGGAGTAGAGTTTACTATGTAGCAACAGATAAATGGTACACCCTCTGATTCACTTCAGTCATTATTTTATTCCAGACCTTCGCTCCACTCAATGAACACCCCACTACCTTTCTCAGCACCTAATTTTACCTCGTTTTTCAATGAGAAAGACATACTTAACACCCCACCCTGCCCCAACACCGCATTATAGCATAATGATAAAGAGTATTTGGGGTTTCATAACTAGGACTTGCTGTCTCCCCACATTTTGATAATACCAAAAATGCCTGTTTCTTAGATTTTTCTCCTATTAATTTAAATGATATTAGACTCTGTTTATTTAAAAAATCCACCAGTCATCTCGTTTGTTTCTACTTTTTAAATCTCTGTTCATGAAGGAGAAGAGGACAGTATCAATTATGTTCTGATTTGATTTTTAAGAAACAAGAACCTATATATGTGTATTGGTTTCCTAGAGCTGTCATAGCAAATAGCCATAGGGCGGCTTAACACAAGAGTTTAAAGGCCAGAAGTGTGAAATCAAGGTGTCAACAGGGTTGACACCCTTTGGAGGCTCTGAGAGAATCCGTTCCACGGCTCTATCCTAGCTTCTGGTGGCTGTAGGCAGTCCTTGTGCTTTCTTGGCTTATAGACCCACCACTTTAATTTCTGCCACCATCTTCACAAGACCTTCTCCTCTGTGTGTTTCTGTGTATTTTCTGTCACTTTTAAGGACACCTGTTATTGGACTTCGGGTTCATGCTAATCCAGGATGATTGCATCTCAAGATCTTTTTTTTAATTACAAATACAAAGATCTTTTTTCCAAGCAAAGTCACATTCACAGATACCAGGAGTTAGGGTATGGACATATGTTAGGTGGGACACAATTCAACCCACTACCAAGTGTATTTAAACCTTTTAGAAAATAGAAATGTCAATTTAAATATTATTATCTGGACAATAAATTAAGACAACCAATCAGAATTACAGACTTTTTAGATGTGAAAGTTTACCTTCATTTGCCATTGCAACAATCTCTTAGGTCAGGGTGTCTCTTAATTAGAATTAATATTCACAAGAACAGTTTTAGAATACAAAATAGATTCTGCTTTTCTAACTTTCCAGAAGACTAAACATTTCTCCATATCTTGTTGAGATTTCGTTCACCATAATTATGAAGGTCTGTGGTTTTTCAAGGCCAAATCTTAGAAAGCCATTAGTTAACAGCAACAGGGAAAAAAAAAGTCTGAGAACTCAAAATTTACCATATGGAGAATGAAAAAAGAGCAAAATAAGTTACTTAATAAATGCAATATGGGACATTTAATACTTTATACTTCCTAGCCATAGATTCTAAACATCTATAAAGATTTGCATTTTGAATTATTTCAAAAATTTCCCAGAGGTATCAAAAGGGTGACATCAATGAGGAACAGGATGGATGTGTGGACAATGACTGAATGAAGGTGTGAGGGTACTAGAGACCAGGTAAGGTCAGGTATCTCTACCCTTGTCTCTGTTGTGGACCATTGGAACCACCACCTGCCCCCAGGGCCCTATACTCCCACACCTCTGAGTAGGGTTTCTCAGGTTCAGGCAAAGGAGTAAGCCTGTTATCCTGTCTGTGTAGTACGGCTACAGCAATGGGCATGGTACTAGCAGAGGCATTTCCAGTAAAATGTCCAAGTCCCTCCCTCATCAGAGTTCATGTAAATGTGTATGAGTCAGATTTGGCAATTGGATCATCAGAGCATCACTGGGATATGGTATATACTCTGAGAGAGGCACTGATGAAAGAATAAGCAAAATGTGATATATAGATGTATATACATAGCCAGAAATATAGGTATATAGATGCATAGATATATAGGTACGGATAGGATGACTAGATAAACAAAATGTGAATATATGTATTTCTTCAGCCTTAAAGAGAAAGGAAATTGTGATATGTGTAGATGAACCTTGAGGACATTACACTTAGTGAAATAAGCCAATCACAAAGTGACAAATACTATTTGTACAATTGTACTCATATGAGGTGCCTAAAGCAGTCAAATTCATAAAGACAGAAAGTGGAATAGTGTTTGCCAGGGGCTGGGAGGAGGACCAGCCAAGTGGGACTTTAATGTTTAATAGGCACAGAGTTTCTGTTAAGCAAGATGAAAAGATTTCTGGAGATGAATGGTGGTGATGGTTGGGCATTGTAGATGCATTTGATACTATTGAACTGTATATTTACAAATGGTTAAGATGGTAAATTTTATAAGTATTTAACCGTAATTTAAAAAAAAAAACTAAATTAAAAAAGATGAATAACAATCCACATCAAGCAAAACCAATAGGTAAATTAGAAACTCGGGCCCTGCAGGACTAAAACTCAACTTGACCACCAGGCCGTGGGAACGGGAAACCAAGGGTGTGGCAAGGGCAGGCCTCCGGCTGGGGGCGGGGCCGCAGGGAAGCCTGGGGTGAACGCGGGTCATCCCTGGCTGGGCCGCCACTGCGCAGGCGTGCATCGCGGCAGCCCCGGCGCCTTGTAATCGGTCCCGGAAGTTACGTGTGTGACGCTGAGACAGGTTCAGGGAGGATCAGAGCGATTCGCTTGGGTGAGCAGTGCTGGGGCTGTGGTCCGGAGGAGGCCGCTATGAGCTGCACCATCGAAAAGATCCTGACGGACGCCAAGACGCTGCTGGAGAGGCTGCGGGAACACGATGCGGCCGCCGAGTCGCTGGTGGATCAGTCGGCGGCGCTGCACCGGCGGGTGGCGGCTATGCGGGAGGCGGGAACAGCGCTTCCGGACCAGGTCAGGCAGAGGGTAGGGGTCCGTGCCCTCAGGTTCTGGGCGCTTGAGGGGTGGAAGGCGAGGTCAGCTGGTTACTCGGCTTGGAACTTATTCCTGGTCTCAGAGGGCGGCAGTGAGATCTTTCTGCGGGGTCGGGGCTGAGAATGCCGCCTTGGAGCCCTGACCTCTGCCTCTCCAGTTGCATCTGGGGCTGTTCTGTTTACGGAGCGCTTAGTCTGTCTCTGTTTGTCCAGTATCAAGAGGATGCATCCGATATAAAGGACATGTCCAAATACAAACCTCACATTCTGCTGTCTCAAGAGAATACACAGATTAGAGAATTGCAGCAGGAAAACAGAGGTTAGTCAGGCCTTTTTGTGTAGTTATGATTTGCTTAGTTATATATTTCGAAAGTTCTTGCAAAACTGCCAAACTGTTCACAGAAGTGTACATGCTACATATATTTCCAGGTCAGTACTTTTAATAAGAGTTATTTTGTGCTGACCCAGTAACAATGAAGTTTGTTACATTACACTATTTAAAGTGGTCCGACCGATTTCGTATTTGTAGGCAGCTTATCGAAGAGGTATTTAATAGAGTAAATTATTGCATGGCTTATTTAGGCATCCCCAGATGGAGGCTTGCACAACAAAAGATCCTCAGGGATTAAAATTCAGTGTTTAAATATTAATTGAAATAACTACTGCAGTCAAGATTAAGGCTTTTTTATGTTCTTGTGAAAGGTAGAAGAGCTGAAGTTTATACCCAGGGTATGTATTCTTAGGCTTGATGAGTGCGTTATTGATGATCGTATGAGTAGTTATTTGTATACCAGTTTCCAGAGGACTTCCACATAGATCATCCCATTGTATTGTTATATCTTCATTTTGAGGTAGACAAGTCGGGTATTTATTATTACAATGCAGATAAGAACTAGGCTCAGAGAGGTTAAATGATTTGCTTACGAGTATTAAGCTAATAATTCACATCCGATTCCACATCCCATGTTTCTACCTAATTATGCTGCCTCTGCTTAAAAAGTTATGTTTCACATAGACCCTAACTGTTGAGTGTTGTGGACTTAAACACTGATTTACAACTTTGGAGTCATAGTATCTCGTGGAGTGCCATAAAATTCCAACTGTTAAGAGTTTGGCTTTGAGTGCTCTCTCTCAGACGTCACTGCCAAGTTATTTTATTTTTTGATAGAGCTGTGGGTTTCCTTGGAGGAACACCAGGATGCCTTGGAACTCATCATGAGCAAGTACCGGAAACAGATGTTACAATTAATGGTTGCTAAAAAAGCTGTGGATGCTGAACCAGTCCTGAAAGCTCACCAGTCTCACTCTGCAGTAAGAAGCTTTGATTCTAAGTGAACTGAAGTTTTAGGTTATGTGTTTGTTTTCCTTTCATGTTTATCACAGTCACTGTTGATTTTGCTATAGTTTTGTAAAGCTATGACTAGAAAGAAGGGTGAGGGGCTGCACAGGTCCTTTTATTTAATAAGGACTAAAGTTCCTCCCTCCCTCACCAGGATCTATTTCCAAGATGTTAATGGATGCTTAGTTCTTCCACCAAACATGCCAGTCAGTGTCGAAGGTGTTCAGTAAATACTTGATTGGTTATTATTGTCCATTTCATTAAACTATACTCCTTGGTTATAAAGAGCATGAATTTATCTCTTTTTCCTGACATAGTACCTAGCACATAGCAGGCAGTCAGTAAAGCTTTATTAGACTGAACTACATAGCATCCTATTCTGTCATTAAGAGAGAGAAGTATGGTTTAGAAAATACATATATAGCATAGTTTCTACACTTTGGTTGCTCATGATTTAATTTGGGAGACCCAATAATTGTGCTTATCTCTGTAGAGTGCTGGTTGCCATAAGACATTCACATGTCCTATATCATTTAATCTTGGATTAACAGATCGGTGCCTCACTGTTTGCTACAATGGTATTTATGAAGTTTCATCTTAGATTCCATTGAAAACATTTTAGTGACTTCATGAAAGTCTTAGGAAACAGGGATGTTTTAAATATGTGAATGGTTTTCATCTGGAAAATAAGCTTTATTTTCTTTAGTCTGGAGGAGAAAACTTGAAGTTTGAAGGAGACAGAGTTTAGCTCATATGAAATACTAGCTAAGTTTTTAAAGACAGAATAATGTACCTTGGAATGTGGTGAGCTCCTGGCTAATAAAAATATTCAAATTTAAGTTAAACAGCCATTTAGAGATATTGTCCAACATCCAGTGAGTGGTTAGACTAGAATAGATCTTTTGAAAACAAATTATTTGTGAATACCACAAGATAACTTTATCATGGCTTTGCTTCTGAGGACTCATTTATAGTGAAACTCGTGTGTAACCTCTGTACCACAGATGAAATGAACTTTTTAACATCATAGCGCATGTGTTCTCACGAACTTCATATCTGTAGGAAAGATAATATGTTCCCCTTTTTTGTGTTAATATCTTCACAGGAAATTGAGAGTCAGATTGACAGAATCTGTGAAATGGGAGAAGTGATGAGGAAAGCAGTTCAGGTGGATGATGACCAATTTTGTAAGATTCAGGAAAAACTAGCCCAATTAGAGGTAAGATTGTTGCTGTTTGAGGCCCACAATATTTCAGAGAGTTTTCATAGAGTCTGGAAGGTGTGCCATTATTATCCTATCATTGCAACATGTTGATGTTTTCTGTATGCTCACGATTTAAAATTAAAACTCCTTCACACCCTTCTCAAGAAAAGAAATGCAATCGCAGCAAACAATGAAAATACCAACCATGTATTTGCTAGAAATTGAGATATTATCATATCAAGAGGGTAGAAAGAGTGGAACTAAAATCCCTCATCTGCCATATAAGGAAGTTCAATTGATGTTACCTGAAATTGATAATCAGGAAATAGCAATACAGGTATATTATCTAAAATTATAGAAGCAAATACCAAAGAAATAGATAAAAGTATTAAAAGCGGTTGCCTTTGGAGAACAAAGCCAAGGAACTACTATTTACTTTATAAGCCTTGTAGTCTTGATTTTTTAAAAGCCATTTTCATGTAATATTTTGATTAAAATAGAAATAATTTACAAAGAAAGGCTTGGGGTGTTAGTGTGTCCCTAAAATTGTTAAGGAATAACATTATAATAGATGGTATGAATGCTGCTTATTATAAGATGTTATCAAGGGCCCTTTGACAAATACCAGAATAAAAAGCAGGGTCCCTGCTCAGAGGTTAGAGGAAGCAATAAGACTAGTAAAGCAGATCCTTGAATTAACTTCATTTCATTCAACATCCTTTCGTTGTAACCTTGATGAGATGCCATAGGAACTTAACTCTTGTTTGTATCAGTCAGCCTATGGTAAATTGGGTTTGTTTATATGTCGTTTTGCTTAAAACGCAGTACCTATCGATGACGTTAAGTGAGGACTTACTGTACTAGTATGATATGAAATGGCATATAATTGCTAGGAGAGAGAGAGGACATCTAAGATCAAGTGGAGTAAAAATATTACTAGGAATTTGAAAGACAGAATAAACAGTAGTAAAATATGTGTGGACCATGAGGAGTATGACAAGTAGTGAATTCCTCCAGTGGAATATTGCTTTTTTTCCCTTTGTATTCCTAACATGGCATAAGTAGTATTTTAAGAAATTCTCAGTTCTTTTATTTTCTTAAACTTTTAAAATTAAAATAATATGCTTTTTGTTCCTGGCCCAAAGCAATGTATTCTAATGCAGTTTGACAGTCAAAATATCTAAAATATATACTTTTCTTTTTCAGCTTGAAAATAAGGAACTTCGAGAGTTATTGTCTATCAGCAGCGAGTCACTTCAGGTCAGGAAGGAAAACTCAATGGACACTGCTTCCCAAGCTATCAAATAACTTCATCTTCTGAATGATGGCTGGAGATAGTTTATCAAGGAAGGAAGTTACTCTCTTTCTAGTCAAGTATTGTCCTGTCACTGTCTTGCCTCAGACCCACTTTAGTCTTGATTAAAGGAATCGGGTGGCAGTTTAGAACTGGCAATCAGAATCGGCTCTCCACAAAACAATTCTGGGGTGTGTTAGTGAAAATACACACCTAATTTCACCATTCCTTTCTCTAAGAGACTACTTTTAATTTTCATTTATGGGACCTTGATTTATATAAACGGTGTTTTTCAGTTCGTTTTTGTTCTTTCACATCTCTGAAACTTCAAGCATTTTATTATAAGGCAACAATTTTATTTTATATAGAGTGTATATTGCAATCATAAAAAAATTAAAAAGAGACTAGCTTTTTAAATCTATTTGGCATATACCTGGATTATTTACCATTTGAGGAAAGTAATACAAGTTCACAGAACTAGCTTGGCAAATTCTCCAATTTGTAATATCATTTACCTCCTATGAAGTTGTAAGTCTCTCTGGTGCTGAGAGTTGGCACTGATGGCCTTGTGTCTTTACTCTTAATTTGAGAGAACCTACTGCTAAGTCCCCAGGAAACATACTTGAAAATAAGTCAACTGTTTTTTTTCTAGCATTAGTATAGTCATTGTATTGTTCAAAGAATGCTGAGACATTTGTCCTGTGCACACACACATATACTCTTAGTTCAAATGCTTTTAGATATTAATAATCAATTTTCAGTTTTTTTGTCCTACTAGGAAATCTACAACTTGGGTAGTTCACCAGGAGTGAAGAGCATATAATAGGTTTATTCACATCATAGTTCTTAGGTACTACATAGCACTAATGTAACTTCTACTTTACAGTTAGAAGCCATCTCTTACTTGGCTGTCTTTCATTACTAGTGCCAGTAGTCGGCTTTCTTCTTAGATTCATTTTTCACAATGAAGTACAGTTTTATCTCCTAATGAGAGAGTTATTACATTCATAGTGCTATGTAGATAACAAAGCAGTGCCGAGATTCAAATGCTTAGTGGTCAACAAGGCTTACTCATCAACTCATTCTCCCATTTCAGTTTACTCACATTTAAAATTTCCAAGTTACTTCATGTTATACTATCAATTTAGGTTTGCCAAAAAAGAACTGAAATAATGAATGCTAAACCTGTCAATATTTTCCAGTAACATTAAGCACCATTCTGCATGGGAGAGACACAGTATTAAAAAGCTTTTTGTTAGTGTTTTGTGTGATGTAAAATTTCTTTTGTACTTCCATCAAATATTAATAACTAAAACAACAGAATCTAAGATACCCTAAGATACTAATGGACTTTGCTTATAATGGTAAGCTTTAATGAATAAGTATACGTCATTTCAGAATTTGTCAAATTTATATTCAAAGTCCTGCATAGAATTTGAAAAGTACTTCTACCCCAAGTGCTGGCATTTTTATCTCATTTCCCAAGAGTAAGTAAACTTTTAACCCAGCCATTTACCTTGATGTGTATACCCTAAGTGCCACCTTATGTCCCACAATTCCAGGTACCCTATACCATTCATCAGCCGCCAGTTTTTAATGAAAATGATAAAGTAATGAAATGGCCCATTAAAATATAACATGGTATCCCTTTATCTGCCTTATATTCCTTTGAATTTATAAAGTTCTATACATCTCAGATATCAGGATAACTATATGCTGACTTTTGCTCTTGAAAAATGAAAAGCTTGAAGTATGAGTCAAAAAGCTCTCGGAACTCTACAAAATATGAATTTTGGCTGGTGTTAATGCTATGAAGATAATGTGTTGTTAAAAAATTGAAGAGGAGAAGGAATGTTTTACACTTATTTGCATGAATGTTAAAGTTTCTTTTGCAGTAGGTAGAAGAACTGGACTGGTTTGCAGAATCTTAGTACACATCTCTCTTTTCTAATAAAATCTAGTTTTGAGAATATCAGTTAATTCTACTCAGTAATAAGTCTAATTATTAGGAAATGCAAAGGTTTGTTTTTTGCATGGGTAACAACCTGTCAGGCAGAGGGGTTTTCATAAATATTTTGTAATAAGCACAGTGTAGTAAGCAGTATAACTCTATAAATAATTGTTTTTGAAATGGTTTTGAAGATTTCTTCATGATTAGAAATAAATTATATGATTACAGATCAAATTATAAAATTGAAACTAAGTTTGGAAGTATTTTGAAAAATGCTTAAATATTTACCTTTATTACCTTGATTTATATTTATACCGTGGGCATAATTTGATTTAAACACTGAAGGTCTATTTCACTGTTCCTCAAAATGTACTTCACTGACCTACCTGCTGAAATAGAAATCTGGAAATTAGATCCAGGAATTTGTATTTTATAAATAATCCCAGAAAACTTCTAAGGACACTAGTTTGAAAATGTCTAGTGGATATGCCAGGCACTTCATTTAGATTTAAAAATAGAAAAAGGGGGTGTAGGCATTGACACTGTTTTCAAAGAAAAATCTAGCAAAAGAACAAACAAGTATACATATAATTACGATGCAGTGTGATAAATCCAGTATAAAGATGTAGGATACAGAAGTGGGACTGGGACTAAGCATGAGAGACAAAATGGGAAGGAGAAATAGAAAGCTTGATGCTTTCTAAGTCATTGTATAATCATGGTTTCAGCTCTACCTTCTTTTATAGATATTTCGGGATAAGATGTCATTTGTTAAAACTGGAACTAAGATTCAAGTGCAGTTGGACTCAAAAATAATCACTTAGTTACAATCCCATTAAATGACAATTAGTGTTCAGAGTTCAAATTGTTCTTGATTAGCAAAAGAAACACCACAGTCTACATGTTAGAAAATACGAATTCAGTAAGTGAAGTCCTAATGAGGCATGTGTGCATACAGCTGAAAGAAACAATGCTTAACCAGTGGTCCTTATTACATACGGAAAGTACAGTTCAGTCTTTCGACTTTGCCTCCTTAGTATGTTGTTTTTCACCCTTCGTGCTATTTTCCTGTAGTTTGCAAGAAGGTTGCTGCTGTGCCAGACGTCATGTTGAAGGCAGGGAAAATGGAACATGGCCTGCCTCAACTATATGCAACCTCATAGGAGGAAAAGCAAAGCTTTCCCAGAGATTCCCCCTTGTCTCATTTGCCTAACTTGTTAAATGATCACTTTTAGTTGCAAAGGAGGCTGTGTACATGCTCCCCCAAACAAAATCATTATTCTATTAGCAAAAAGGAGAGAGTATTGAGAAAGCAACGAACAATGTCTGATATGAGTCCTTTTACACTGCATAGTTTTTAACAAGTGTAAGCATTAGCTGAAGGAGCGTGTTGATATTGAGTAGACAGTAGAATAGGCTGTGACCGACATCTGTCATTTCTTCTTTGGCTGCCCAATATCCTAACTCCTGTATTGAGGAAATCCCTCCTAAAATATTTGAAAGTGTCATATATACGCTTTCCCAGCCTCTTGCAACTAGGAAAGCTCTATCTGCCTTAAACTTTAAAGTTAGTGATAGAAGCAGGGAACTACACAGCCTATTTTGAGTAAAGGCAGTGACCTACAACACTGGCTATGACATCCAGCTCCACAGAAGAGCGGCAGAAGTGGCTTTAGTGATAACATTCAGTGCCCGGTGTCAGCAAAATCAGTGGTGTAACCTGCAGTGTCTTTCCAACAGGGGGCATGGGATCTTCACTGCAGCAGATATCTAAAGTGATTAGAGGCCGTGTAGCCTCTAATTCCAGTTTTCTGTCTGTCCTAGAGATCCTGAGGATTACTTATTAGCCTTTTAATAAAATCATTTTGTTAAAATTAACCTGAATTGCTTACAATTAAGAACCCTGACTGATAAGCATAATTTAAAAAACAGCCATGCAAATATTTTATCAACACTGCATAACTATGCACCTATATTTTAATATATTTGGCAGTTAAAAGATAAATGTAACATGCAAATAAGTTATCAAGCACAATAACTCATCAGCTATTTCAAGAATTAGAACATGACCCAACTTTACATCTATTTGAGCTCCTCTCTTCCCCCTGCCTGCTTCTTCTTTTTAATAGTTTTATCACATGTAGAAAGACCTAAAATATGTATGTACCCATAAAGTGACATTTTTTTAGTTTTGTTCCTTTTTGAGCTCTACAAAAATAATAATACTGTATGTGGTCTACGAGGATTTGATTTTTTTTTTTACTCAGTATTAAGTTTCTAAGATTGGTTTTGTTTATATTCACTCATTTTCATTGATATACAGTATTTCATTGTGTGACTATACAATATTTTGTTAAGGGATACATAAATAAAATACATTTTAAAAATTCTCACTAATATCTGACTTGCTAATTTTTCATTCTCCATCTACTTCATTTATATTAGACACATTGTTCCATAAGCAGTCACATTTCCTATTTTGCAGTTATTTTACTGGTAGCCATCTCATGGTAACTCAAAGTGAATTAAGGAGTATTATCCACTAATATTCACAGTGGAAAACAGGGTGCATTTTCTTCTGTCATTCTCCAAGAATACTAAAGAGGAGGCAGAAGCTTCAGAGCTGTGATGAACTACAATTCACTCAGGATTCCATCTCGCCTCCTAGAAATACATGTGGAATCAACAGAAGTGAATTTCTGCATATTACTGATCCTAAGATTCATTTTTATTTCATATTTTAAAATCTCTTAAATTGAGATATGTCAAATATATGTAGGGATTGTGGTGTGGTTGAGTGTAAGCATTTGTAAAATGGGTGATTACTTTTAGCATAGCAGCTTAGCATGTCCACATTATTCTTCCATTAGGAGCATTATATAAAACTGCGTTGAAAGTGTCAGATACACATTTTAACATTATTACATACTTGTTATTCTTTTTATATAATTCATTTTAACTGGGAGCTTGTTAATGATAAAGTTTTGGATTGTGGGGTTCTAGAACTCAATTATTTACATTATTTTGGAATTCTTTTTTCAATTAGAGTTGACATTCAATATTATATTAGTTGTAGGTGTACAGCATAGTGGTTAGACATTTCTATAATTTAGGAAGTAACTCCCCCCATTTAGTACCCACTTGGCACTATAAATGGTTATTACAATACAGTTGACTATATTCCCTATGCTGTACTTTACATCCCATGACTATTTTGTAACTGCCAATTTATATTTAATTGCTTCAACTTTTTCACCCAGCCCCCAACCCTCCTTCGATCTGGTAATAACCAGTTTGTTCTCTGGCATCAATGAGTCTGTTTTCATTTTGTTTGTTAATTTATTTTGTTCTTTAGATATCACATATAAGTGAAATCACATGGTATTGGTCTTTCTCTGTCTAACTGTTGGAAATAATTCTTCTTTATGAAAGTTTTTGCTTTAAACTGAAATTTTGAATGTGGATCACTTTACCATTCCCTTTAACTTCCCTAAATAGTAAGGATATGACAAAATAAGAACGGTCCTTAAAGTCTTGGATAAATGTAGCCTTATTTTTAAAAAAATTTATACATTGACCTAATTTTTCTGATTTCACAGAGAACTGTGTAAAGGATGCTAACTTTTGATTCTCAAATGCCAGAGAAATGTGCTTATTAGTAACTGTAGAGGAAAAAAACCAATTTCATTGTTGATTTAAGTTTCTCAAAGAAGAAAAATTATAATATATGCATTTTTTGTTCTCATGGTTATTTTTTAATAGACTATCTTCCCAAAATCCATGACTACCCTGTTGTATAGGAGATGGTTTCCCAAATGACTTCACATGTTTCTGCTTTAATTAACTTGTTTTTTTTAAAAAAAATAGATAACCACATTTTTTGTTTAATTTGACTTAAAAATTTATCTGAAAAAAATTATCCCCTTAAAATGTAGTGATCTTCTAAAAATAAAATGAAAATGAAACCTACCTCTGATTATTAGTGTTTGTAAAAATAATAAATCATTTAGTTATTTAAATCAAGTTATTACATCTTTTACTTTAACACATCAGAAGCTAAAATGTATCCATCTTGGTTTATAGTTGCATTTTGTGTTAAATGTAAATTGATTCAAATTATGTATCAATGAAGAATTTATACAAAATTGAGACATTCAGAATGAGCGTAATGAAATGGTTATATAGTTTAAAATCTTTAGGAGCTATGTGGAATGGTAGAAATGTAATGGTAGACTTTATGAATAGGAATTGTATTTATAAAATTTAAATACAAAAAATAATGAGACCGTTATTGTTTACATTTCCCACTGCTGTGCTATTTGAGAATGTGTACTCTTAGATCTAATTCTTTTAGCCCAGCTTCACATGACCTTGTTTCTAGAGTAAGAGCCCAGAGCAGTTTCTCTAACATTAGAATATCCAGACTACATCTATTGCTGAGAAGGAGAGATCTCAATTTAAGAAGCGGATAAAGGAAACAAAAGAGCTGGTTTGATATGTTTACGTTCTGTACTTCCCCAACAGACTACTCCAATTATTAACAAGTTCTTACGCTGTTGTTCAGTGCTGTTCATTCGACAAGCTTGTGAGTTGTCTATGCCACGTACTGTCCCGAACCAGGATGCAAAGATGAAGGTCACAAGCCCTGTCCTAAAGTATCATTAGCTAGCATAAACTAATAATTACAATAGGGTGAGCTATCAAGGTATTGAAAGTGAGGCAAACATATGTGCCTAGGAAAGCATGGGAAAGCATCAAAGAACAGAGGCAGCTTGGAGGTGGTGTGGCATTGGACCAATAGCAACCGAGGTGGAGAAAAAATCTTTGAACGTCAGTAGAATATGCTGCTTCTTAGACTTCAAGATGAATTGCTCAGAATTAAAGGTTATATATTCTCTTAACACTGCATCTTTCCTTCATTGAACTTATTTTAATGTGTACGTTTAGATTTGTTTTTGTTATTATTGAATGATATTCGACTGAAAGTTTCCTGAGAACAGAACGATGTCCGTTTATCCTTACTACCGTATACACGCCAACGAGGACAAATACGAGATGCCGAATCTTTAAAGCCAAAATAAAATGGGTGAGAGAGGGAATTCTCAGGAGCGTAACTGGTAATTGTTTATCCAATACTGTTAAGTGAGAAAGCCACAGAATCTGGGGAAAGCATTTCTCTCACCAGAAAGGACGGTTCTATTGTTTGGCAAGGGATAATTCATGGAACTTTTCTGCTTTCCTTTTACCCCGGTGGATGAATCATCCATTTGCCCTATTTCAACTTTTCAGTTACTGATTCAGCCTATTTGATTACCTGATACCCTACGAATTATATTCTGGTAACTAGAAAGGTCAGTAAAAAAGAGGGGTAGTGGTGGTTGGTAGGGTGTGTGTGTGTGTGGTTTTGTTTGCGGAGAAGTGTGGATTATGCTGCCTTACACTCTTGTCTGTGGCAAGCGATGTGGTTTCTGGGAGGCAAAGTTTTCACTGAAGACTCCCAAATTATCTTAACTAAAAACCTGACTATTCATACAATGAAAATTCCAGCCTAATGTAACAGACAAAAGAAAGAAGTTTGCGCTGTAAGGAAAAACGGGTTTGGGAGCTTATGGATTATCGCTGGGAAAAGAGAAATCCTTAATATGACAATCGTTATATGCCCTCCCAATTGCTCGCCCTAGTCTAGCTGATGAAAGCATACTCAAGTTTGCAAAGATCAGAGACGCCGAAAGTCACCCGCCACCCTGCCCCTTGCGTCCCAGCAGACTCAGTAAACAACGAAACTGCTTCCAGCAACTGATGGAGCCAATGTAGTGGAACGCAGCCACCATCTTGGTTTTGGTTAAGCGCAGCGCACTGGTTGGCGTCACTCGGACCTCGTGCGCAAGCGTATTAGGAATACGCTCCCCTCCCCTTCCTGTGCACGCGCTCGGAGCCTGCAACTCTCGCGAGAGAAGCGAGATTTATTCCTACGTACCGGGCCGTGCTGCTTATGGCGGCGCTGGAAAGGGGGCGCTGAGCTGTTGGGGTGAGTACGACCTCAGGGTCCAACTGGGGATAGCAACAAGCCAGGTTAAGGGCGGATGAGAAGACCAAGACTAATGGGAGAGACTTCTAAGTCAAAGTGGCCACTGTAAGAGCTCCGGGTAGGGAGAAGTCTTACCCTAAGTCCCTAACCTGGGCTTTACCACCCGGCCCTCATTCAACAGTCTAGGCCTCACGTCAGGCTGCAGGGCTGAAGCGAAGAGTCGAGGCCGGGCGGCCTCGCCTGGTAGCGGTGGTGGTGACTAAAGGAGGGGGAGGGAGCGAAAATGGAGGCTCCGACCGCAGCCAAGATGGAGGCAGGGGTGCGGGGCTCGGGCGCGGAGGTTGCTGGGAGTTGTAGTCTGGCCGCTTCCTCCTCTGCGGTTTGGCAGAGGAAACGGGAACTCCAAGTCCCGACGGGCGGGGTGAGGGGGTGGTGGCGCGGTCCTTTGTGTGAGGCTGAAAGAGCTGGGGGGTTTAAGAGAGGGGCCTACTCTGACTGTATCCTATAGTTTCCTGGCTGTCACCTGCTTGGGGATCTGACTACGAGTACCGGAGCGCAGTGCGGCAGTGGCGCCTCCTTTGTGTATGGACTGAAACCCCGTTCCACCTAAGTGCTGAGAGACACCTCCTTTCCCCAGCCACATCTGGCACAGTAGCGCGGCCTAATTGTTATTCTTTCATTCACCTAGAGCTGTGTATCTTGGACTCCTACACTCTACCTTTCTCTTTGCGCCTCCCTTTCAGCTTCCTGAAAAAGGGAATTAGCCCCGAATCTTAGGCACACGGCTCTCACCCCTCTATCCAGGGGTTAGGGCGTGCTTTGTGAGAGCTTAGTGGAGTCTTCTTACCACCTTTGCTGGCTCTTAATGGCGCAAGAACCTGGCCCACGTTGTGTAACGAACAGCTTGGCTTCGTCATTCTATGTAGAGTTAGTTTTTTAGAGCCCTAGTCGGAGACACTTTCTAGGTTTTTAGCATCCTATGTTTTTATCAGTACAAAATCTTAGTGTCACGGTTCTTTTGCATTAAGGTTTTCGTTTAGAAACACCCAGATGCCTCCTCTCTTTTGACTTAAGTGAAACAGGGAACGCTTCCTAAAACAGCCTTCATCCTGGGAGACAGGGTGGATGGGGAGGGAGGACACTCACAAGACCCTGGTAGTTAAATCTGTTTCCTTTGAGAAACCTAGCTTTTTATCACGACGGTATGAACTGGTAGCTCTCGTGCAGAGCTACCTGTTTATAAAACGTAGGTACCAAATTATAACCCACTAATGTTACACTGTATCAAAACGCTGAGTAATTTTCTCTTTGAGTCTCTAGAAAGCTGCTACATTGAAGGGGCAATATAATACCTTGTTGTCATTTTGCTACTAATCAGTAATGGGTATTGATATGGGTAAGGAGGGGGAATATGTATTGAACAGGCATGTGCCTGAGTGATAAAATCTCGATAAATATTCAATCTTGTTTCTTTTTGTTTCCTTTTAGCCCTAGGCCCGAAATAAAAGAGATGGTAGTGGTTTGAGTGATTTTGCAGCTGCTCTGGATGTTTACCATCGCGATGAGTATTTATAGCAGCTGAGTTGAAAAGTAAAATATTTGAGGCGCAGAAGATAGGTTTTCTTTTTTGTAAATAAGTTCTGACTTAACAAGTATGACCCTTAGAGTGTAGTTGAAAATTCTGGTGAATTCTTAGCAAATCAAAAATGAGAGCGTGAAAGCTGACATGTAGTCCTGCTTTAACCCACTCCTGTTTTCCTCTCCCTCTATCTAAAGACACATTCCAGGACCATCTAACATTTAAAAAAACATTTTATTTTAAATTGTGGTAAAATATACAATTTATCATTTTAACCTTTTTTTTTTTAAGTGTACAGTTCAGTGGCATTAAATTCATTCATGCGAGGAGCATATACTTTTGACAGGTGGTTGAAATATAGAAGTGCTATTTGGATAGATTTTTAAGGAGTTGAATCAATTTGCCTTCTTAGCGTTGTCTTTTCAAAAAACGGGAGATTTTGAGAGCTTTGACCCGAGTTGTCTTATGGAGAGCTGTATAACTTGTAGGATTTTTCTTTTATTCTTTTTTAGGATTTTTCATAATAGAGAATTACAGCTTAAATCATAACTATTTTTTAAGACTTAATAGTTGAATGTCTTCAGGGATGAAACTTCTGGTGGGAGTGGCATTTTTGTTTTTAATTTTTTTAATCCTTCCCCCTCCCTTTTTGTCACTTGTTTCCTTGAATCCTATCCTTTCTTTTAAATCATTTTTGCCAAATCAGGATTTAAAAAATTTCTTTGTCTTGATGTCAGTGTTTTCCACTTCCATGTGTGAGTACCAACTTAATACAAAACTTTTTTAAAAATTCATACTGCCAAGCCTGAGAAATTCTATTATACTACATTTTTCATTATGGGTATTAAACTGAATATCGTATTCTAGGCAGTGTTCTGTTCAGAAGTACTAAATAGTAATATTTTTGGAGCATTTTTATTTTTAATATGTCCTTTTATTCTGAAATAAAATAGTGTGTAGTTGAAAATAGATTGATCTTCACATTGACTATGAAGCTATCTATTGGTTTGCAGTTACAGCCAGTACATAACCAGCTATTTGTACTCTCGCTGTGGTCAAATTTGTAAAAAGTGAAAGATTTATACGATCTGAAGGAAAACCAAATCATAAATTTGTAAGATACTGCTCACCTTTTATCAGTGAAAGTTTTTGGCCAGGGGCTTTATTTACTATTGCATTACTGGGCATGTCAATGCCTTTTTTCCCTCAACAGTCTATATATCGCCTCTGACCAGTATTGTAGCTACGAGCCATGTTCAGCCATTGTGTACTTGAACTCTGCACAATTCTGACTTGAAATGTGGCTATGATTATAAAATAAACAGATTTCACTTAATATAAAAAAACTCAAATTTTTTTGATCAGTTACATGTGGGAAATAACATTTTGGATATATTGGCTAAATAAGATACATAATTAATTTCACCTGAATAGTTTTGCCTGCTTCAACTTCAATATGATTGCTAGAAATTTTCGAGTTACTTGTGTGGCTTGCAGTATATTTCTGTCTACACTATTATCTGATTTTGTGTTTGGAGCATTTCTTCAGCTTCTGCCTACACTGGCATTTATTCTTCAAAGTATTAGTGTATGTAAAAACAGTTAAACTTCATCATTTTCCTTAGATCCTAAAGTAAAAGTGAATTAAAACCTGTTAAGCACGTCATTTATACAGATTATAGCAAAATGCAATATACTTTATCTTGAGTTATTGCATCTAGAACTATGAACTGGGATTAAAGAAGAATATTCTTCATATAAATAAACAATAAGGAACCTTTTTATTCCCATACTATTTGGGTCTTTGCTCTTCTCGAAGGAAGAAGATACTTTGAAGAGCATTAGAGGGAGAGATTTATTGATTACATAAATTGTTTTAATTTAGTATTTATTAATTTAGTGCCTAACATGGGCTTGTCTTCTACTGGGCCTTTGAGATAAAGTGGCAAACTGGATGAGAAAGTAAATAACAGGAGAGGTAATGGTAACTTTAAGACAGGTGAAGTAGAGATTCACTATTTGGCTTATTAAAGTTCCAGTAAAATGGATGTAATTTCTGAAACATAGTAGTTGGTAATTAACCAGTGGTGATACTGTTTCCATATGAAGCAAAGGAAAAAGTTACTTAGTAAACAAATGGGGGTGGTGCTCAGATCCACTTTTAAATTGTTACTTAGTTTTTTGCTTGGTGCTCTGTATTTTTTGTGACTTAAGCATACGGCTTTTGGGAAGGTGAAGGCAGTGCACCTCTGTTAAGAAAGCTAAGTTGCAAAAGAAGTTGTCAGTACCACCCATGAATGTTAATAATCTTGACATAAAGGGATGCCAATTTTATTAAAATGTTCAATGGGTACCTTTCAAGTGTTTTATTAAGTGTTAATTTGAAAAAGCAGTTAATCATAGAAATCTCGTAGCTGTGAAGATACTAATAAAATGAAATTCAGTCACTCAATTATTCATGATACTTGGTGGGCTTGCTTGAGCTTTAATAGACCCTAATAGGCTTCATTAATGCCTAAGACTAGCCTGTACTGGCTTCAGATTTTAGATTCCGGAAGTCTTTTATTTCTGTGTTACTAAGTGACAAACCTGATAGTTCTTAACATAATACACAACACCCTAGACTGGGTTAGTCCAATTCATGTTTTTCAAGATGTTGTTTTTCTTTATTTGTTTTCCAATAATACAACCTGTCCTTAGCAGTTTGAGATTCTCGCCTGTTTTATCAGATAGCAATTCTGAAGCCTTTAGGTCCATAAATAGACCTGAGATAGTAAAGTTAAACAGTACCAAGTCTGTATGTTTAAAAGAAAAGATTATTTCTTGTCGGGATAATTAAGACTTTATATAATTAACCAAAACAAAAAGTTTAAAAGTTGATAGAACTGTCTTTGCTTGCATCGTGTTATTTGCCTATTACAGACTAACTACCTTTTTGCTATATTAGTTTCTGCTGTGGTTAAATCTAGCTGTAGTGAGTTAGGCACTAATGGGGGCTGTGATAAACTTGTTTGTTTCTCAGAAATGTGAAATATAATTGGAGGAACAAGATACATAAACATGAAGTAAGCCAAGTGCAGAAATGATTTGGTGCCAAAAAGGATGATGCAGGCAGTAGGAGCTACTGCCTCACACAGTGGGAATTAAGGTAGTGAGTGTGTACTGAAATGAAGAAGAAAAGCTTATATGTCACCAGCTCTGATCTCTCCCTTTATTTTTTATATTTTTTCAAATATACTATTCATCTTTCCAGCATATCTAAAACCAAATCCACCTTTTTCTTCTCCCCATATAAATCATTTTTAGTTAATAGCACTATTTTAGGTAACATTTCGTCAGTGAGAAATAATTTTTATAGGTAAGATAAAGCACAATTCTGTGGTTTTATTTATAAATATATTTTGTTTCTCTTTCCATTTCATATCAATTATTTCTATTCTTTAGATATTTCTCATATATGGCAACAGCTCAGATGACATTTGTTTCCTTAACTAATTCATCTCTTATAGGATTTCAAGACTTAATACCCTTTTGTAAAGAACTGAGGCTGTTTCCTATTATATATATCAAGTTGAAATGCTTCATAATCTGGCTCTGCTACACCTGTCATACTACGTATCTCATTTCACTTTAAACCAGCCCTCTGTTCTAGCTAGACCAGCCTGTTGATTCCTCTGAAATAAGCCACACTTAACAGCCATTCACGCAGTAAACCTCCCTTGAGGCTGGGCATAGAAAATCATATACATGGTCCCTGCCCTCAGGAAACTTAGAATTTAGTGACATACTCTAGCTTTCAAGCCTACGATATTTAGCTGTCTTCTTGATATTAAAAATCTGCCCGTTTCTCCAAATTAAGTGTAAATTCTATATCTTATTAAAAGCTTTCCTCTTCTGAGTACACGTCATGTTGCTTCGATACAGTGAAAAATAAACAGTAAGAATTCCTAATATAGTATATGGTAGAGTAATTAGCCAGATATTAGTTGAGCAAATTTTTGACATTTTTTTCTGTATTCAAATTTTTCTCCCTATATGACTTTGCCGCAAGAGTGTAAAACCCTAGTGGTAGGAACTTATATTTTTTGCACAGTACCTGACAGTGTTAGATATTTATAAAACACATACTAAATATTATGCTGTGTAACTTAAAAGCTTATTGGGGGAGGAGGGCATCAATAAAGACTGAAATTTCTGGTTTTGCATTTGTGATTCTAAAGGAGGTATCTGTTAGTGCATGAGAAATTGTTCAGATCACATCAAATAAGTGTGCTTCCAAGCTTCCTGCATTACTTGCTTGACCAGTGATTCTAAGTTAATGAAATGAGCTTGTCCTTCTATCCAGCCTCTGTCCCAGATTCTTTTGTGTAAGTTGTTCTTTAATGTCTTCGTTTTTTGTCTCTAGTATGAAGTGTAACAGAACAGACTTTACCACCTGAAACTGCTGCTTCAAGTTCAGATCAGGCAAGGAACAAACCTCGAAACAACCAACAAGACCAAAGAAGAGTACACTTTAAATTGAAGACACAACACTTGATCTGAAACAAGAAGTTTGTGCCTACTCAACAGCTTTGAAAGAGCACTTCCCAACGCTGCTAGTAGTCTTTGTTTTCTTCAGTGCTGTACTGTGAGATTGCCCGGTGCAGCAGCAGTTGTATTCTTTATTAGCCTGATAGATCATTTTCTCTCGCTCTTTTTTTAAATACTAGCAACTTTCATCCTTTGAAACGTGTGCTGAAAAAGAAGAATCAGCAAATACTACTGAAAGTGCAATATTTGATTATCACTGCGAGGTAAGTTTACAGTTTCCTGTTGGCAAGAGTTAGTTTATAATTCTGGATTCCCTCATTATTTGGTCAAATACAAAATCGTTTTAATCTGTTCTAAAGTTATTCTGAAAACTATCTTTACTACTATTTAGTCTGAAAATATCAACACTAGATTATTTTATTGTCTCGATGATAGCTGGGGATAATATTTATAGCCAGAACTATGAGATTTTTACATAAGATTGTATTTATTAGTACATGCAGATTTTTTTGACTTATTGGTCTCCTAGAAAAACTCTTGCTATTTAGAAGTTAGGATTTTAGATGGGAATGGCCATTGCAGTCTTTGTTCAGGGGTCTTTGTAGTCTAGGGTAAAGAAAGCGTGCACAGCAGGAACATTTGAAGGTGAGCAGTACTTTGTTAAGAGAAGAGTCTTCTGGTAAAGGTAGGGAGGTAACAGTATAGCAGATTCTGGGAGATCCGAAAGCACGTGGTACATATTGAGCAGTCCGTTATGAACAGAGTATACTGTTTTCTGGGGTGGAGAGAGTAACTGGAAATGGAGGCTTGTTGGAGGCAGCTTCTGAAGGGCCTGCTGTA
Organism: Macroglossus sobrinus; assembly: GCA_004027375.1. Classification (NCBI taxonomy): domain Eukaryota; kingdom Metazoa; phylum Chordata; class Mammalia; order Chiroptera; family Pteropodidae; genus Macroglossus; species Macroglossus sobrinus. Next base: position 152,852 of record PVKZ01001268.1, read on the forward strand.
TTTGACTTTGTAAGGAAAGTCAGATGTTTATAAGCAGTGGCTTAATGGATTTTGTATTTCAAAACTGAAGTCGTTTTATGGCTCTAGATTTTAAAGTTATACATGCAGAAGTGTATCTTTAAAAGAAATAGCACTTGTAAAAGATAGGTTGAGGATGGGCCGACACATTAAGAGCAATGGATTGAGTGAAGGAAGGTAAAAGCTAGGATATAGACTGAGTAAGAGGTAGACGTTATGTGTTTTAACCCATTTCTAGTTTAGGAAAAAAAAGTGCAGCTTGCTACAAGCGTTAGTTTTACATGAACCTGCTCTTTGAGACTAAAGCAAATCTGACTGGTTTTCAGTGTGAAAATAAAATATAAAAACTGTTCTTGGAGTTATTCTAAACAGAACTTGCTTCTAATCCTAATATAACAGAAATGTATATATAAACCGGATTTATCAAATGAGTCTGGCTCACTGTTGGAGGACAATTTTAACATCACATGTAGGAATGCTACATTTTCTAGGATTTGACATTTTCAGTGATCAAGAATTAATATAATTTATAAATGGAAATACCACTACCAAAAGCAGAATGTTGTAAATAGAATGATGTCATTTGTTTCCAGGGGCTAGCGATATACTAGAGAGATGCGAAAATAATAATAAAGGCAAGATATTTTGTGGCAGACTTTGGGGTTAAGGTTAGGGCTGTAATCTATGAGTTAGGGTAAATGCCACAGCCACAAGCACCACTGATGAGTGTTCTTGGGGCAGATGGAAATGGGTTAATGGTAGAAGTGATTGGACTTGGTGGCTAATTGAATGTGAAGATGAGCTGTTAACTAATAATCCAAATATTGAGGAAATATGCTAATGTGGAATGTTAAACAATAGTTATTTTGGGGAGGTAGAATTACGAAGTTCAGTTTTCCTTTTTAATTTTTCGTTTGTAGATATTCTAAAAATGGATAGAAATAAAGACTTGGAATTCAGGAAGGAGTCATCACTTTATAGTAATACAGGAAAAAGTGCCAAAGAAGAGAATGTTCAAAGAAATAGGTGGTCAGGAAGGTATACCAAAGGAGAAGTTAGGGATAAACTTTTTTAGAATGCTGCAGCGATCAAAGAGAAAGGGATGAAAATAGGTCATTTCTAGGTGGTTGTCCTAGAAAAGCTTCATCACCATTTTAGGAAGCACTGGAGCCTTTATGTCCAATTTATTTAAAGATGATGATCTTTTTTTGCTAATGACCTTACTGTGAGCCAGAATTGTTTAAAAACTAACAGTAATACCAGTTTATTTACATTAACTACGTTCTGTAAACAGATAGTCAATTTTAAGGTTATTGTATCATTTGCCTCTTTCGTTTGATTCTTTCTACCTCCTTATCTGGTTATTAAAAAAATAGTTTCAGATATTGATTGTGCTGGGTTAGATAAGATAATGCAAATTCAAACTACATTTTATCTTTACTGTTCAATTCATGTCATTTTACTGACATGAATTGTAGAAATGAAATTAAAGTAGAAGTGCTTTTTGTTTAGCTTAATCTGTGTACTCTGATTAGTTTGCTACATGAAAATTTTTAATATATGGATACACCTATATGTACCTATAGCTGTCAAAATTTAAGTTATGTATGTTGACGTATTTACAGATAGATAACAGTTACAGGTGTGGCTCCATAATATAGTGGTTAGCACATCTGCTTTACAAGCAAAAGATCCTGGATTCGCGTCCCAGGTGGAGTCATGGACCATACCCTGGGTGCGCCAGGCCTCCACCCCCCAGTGAATGCTGCGAGCGTGTGGGAGGAGATGCCCCACCTTCAGAGATCCAGTTCTTAAGGGGAAATGGCAACATCCATAGGTCAGGAGTGGAAGTGACAGGGAGGGTGGAATTAAAGAGGGGGGAAAAATAACAATTACAGCTAAGGAAATGGATTTAGTCATGCAGTAGACCCCCAGGTTTTAAGAGGGACATTGGTAAAAATGGTAAAAATAGTACATAGTTAAGAATAAATAAATATGGAAAAGTGGAACTGTCCCTAGAAAATGTCAGGAAAGAATAAGATAAGTTAGTAGGGGATGTGAAAATAGATATTGATTGGTTTAGTGAGTGTTTCGATCAAGACAACCTGAAGGTGCGAAAAGGAAAGAAAAGCTAGGAGCATTAAAAGAAACTAAAGCCCAGATAAATGAGAAGGCAACAGAAACTTGCTAGGGGTGTGGTATTAGTTACAAGAGACTTATGACCAGGAACTGTAAATACCTTGTTTGACTTTGATACCAAAGTCAGCTGTGGGAACGTTGGAGCTTGTTCTCCATTCTAGCAAAACTCCAGGAGCAAACAACAAAAAAGTTTTCAGTAAGGACATTTAACAGTATCTCATGATAGCATAATAGTATGGAGAAATTGAAGTAAGATAATAAATAGTACATTAAAAGGTATTGACTAATGGACTGATTTCCAGAGAGGTCTCTGTGTGTGTTGCCAAGTCTATCCTTGCCCTGCTTTTTAAAAAGACCTGGTAATAAGTTATATGAGTACTTATGTGCTAGCCACTATTCTAAGGCCTTTATGTGAAGCAGCTAATTTAACCATCCTAGCAACCCTATGACTTACCTATTAAGAACATAGAAGAATGCTAAAAGAATAAATGATAGAAATAATTTAAAATTATTCTTATAAATTGTAACTCCAGGTTAACCAACAAAGGAAATTTAAGAGCATTGTTTTACTGAAAGGAGAAAACTTATATTACTAATTAATTTAAGAAATGATCTAGAGACTTTTTTAGTTGTCATACAAAATTATTGAAACAGTCTACAGAATCATGAGATAGCATCACTTGTGTCCTCTGTATAATTTGTCATGGTACAGTAAGAGTAGTGAAATGCACTTCAGTGAACAGTTATTTAGAACATATCCAGAAGACAGCAATTAGCATGAAAAACAGTTGAATTCTGAAAACTGAAAGGAACAATGAAAGTTAAGGGAAGATACGTTTACATTAAGAATAGAGGCATTTTCTAAAACCATCTTTACAGTGAAATAGATTGCCTTTTCTAAAAGAATTCCTTGACAGTAGAACCAAGCAGACTAGTTAGCAAAAAGGGGAAAACAATTCATGTTGCAAGAAGAAATTACAAAACACAGAATTTTAATTTTTTTCCCCCAAGGAAATTTGGAAACCACTTAGGCACTCACCTTACAGTTGAGGAAACAATCCCAGAGAAGTTAAGAGTATGAAGAAGATGAAAAGCTAGTCTTTTGTTCTTCAGGGAACTCTAATAAGATTCTTAGATTGGAAGTGAAGTTAAAATTTGACCTGAGATTCTTCCCAATTCTTTTTTTAAAGGAGAGTTAACACTGTTAATGATTTTCCAACTTTAAAAATAAATACCCAGAAAAGAGTAGAACTACTAAACATGAGGTTGGGGATTGTCGTGTTCACTAATATATGACGCATTGCAGGCACTCAAATTTTAGTGTAATTTAAAAGGTAGTGATTAAGAAAATGAGCCATGGCAACAATACTAGATGCTGTTCTTATAACATTTTTAGCTCTGTGCTTGTAAGACACTATTTTCTCATGTGTAAGCATTAAATTAGGCTTTTCTGGTCTTTCATTTTTAAAATAAGGTTGAAGTCTTTCTATATAAATACCTTTTTTATCATTTTGTACTACAGCATAAGCATTTTCAAACATTCTAGTGACCGCATAGCGTTTATATATATTACTATGATTTCTTGAACCAGAATTGGACTTTAAGATTGTTTCCTGGAATTTCTTATTAAAGCATTTCAGTTAACACATTTATGCATAAAAGCCTTGTCCACATTTCATTTTCCCAAAAGTGTCCAATGGTAGGAGAAAAAGGAAAATACTTCCATATTTTGATACATGTTGCTAAACCGCATTTCAGAAAGGTTGCACCAATTTACCACCATCAAAGTATATGAGTGCGTTCTTAGTCCAGTTTCTTGATATTTTTAAATCTTTTATCTTTGGTAGTTTGATAAATGAGTAATTTGCTTTATCTAAATTTGTGATTACCAAAATAGAATTTTTTTCATGTTTTATGGAGCTTATAGTCTGGTGTTTAATTCTTACTGATTTACTTAAATTCTTTAATAATACACCGATATATTTGTTTGAATTTGTTTTTCTTAGGTTTGAGTGTAAAAGCATGTATTTTTTTATATAATCAAGTATTGATCCCTTGCAGCTTTTTTCCTATTGATTTCAACCTTTTTCAAAAGTTTTCTAAGTACATGCATTTTTATTAAATAATTGTTAAGGCATTCAACTCATTGCTTCTGGAATTCTTTGAAGGGAAGGGTGCTCATACTGTCTTATCTAAAGTTGCTTGAGTGGTATGTTTTTTCCTTAAAAAGGCCCACCAGAATGGATAAAGGCTACAGAATGAAACTTAGGAAAGATAGTAGGAGAAGAGAAAATTCAGTTTTGATGTTCACTTAAAGGTGAGATGAGACTCAAGCAATACAGCCTAAATTCCAGGACCACATTGGGGAACAGTTTAGAGTCTTAGAAGGAAATGATAGTTCTGATCCATTCTGATTCTGGTTCATTTTCTCTTAGGGTAAGAAAGACAGGTGTCTTACTTTCTACCTCTAGGAATGTGTGGTAGGACTGGAGACTTGAGAATGTGTTTTTGTAGCTTCCTGGCCTATGTGTTACAGGTCATATTCTTTATGGTAATAAAAACTACAATCTAAAGATGAAAGAAGCACAGCTTAAATGTCATGATCTGAGTCTGATATAGGGGTCTTCCAACTAATTTGATCATATGGTTAGTAAAAGCATGTACAGTCAGTGTGTACTTGTGAATGTACTCATAAACTGTGATTATACTACTGCCTTTGAATTGTAAAACATTGTAAAAAGGACAAATATAAAATAAACAATATTATATAAATAGTTTACCTGTTAATAGTACAGAAACTTTCTACCCTCACCAAAAATGTTGTGCCTGGATGCTTAGTTTATAAGTGTTTCATTTAAAAACTTTATACTGTCATGAGTCTCTTAGGGACAAACTACGTGTAATATGTTTTATTGCTGCTCATATAAGTCTGTATCATAGTCTTGATCTTAATGTTTTGGTAGACTTGTCAAATCTCATTAGGTAAACATTTATTTCATAATGTGAAGGTTAAAGAACTAGTACTAGGGTTAGAAGTGTCAGCTTCCGTACTCTTTGTCTCTGCTTGCCTTAATAGCATTATCTTTTTTCTAGATTATTCTGGGGGAATCTTTTTCAACCATTTCTCTATTGTTGAGGGCATTTTAATTAAACTAGATAGCTAAAATTGTATGTCCACTGAGTTGAGCAAGTATAGACTGTAATGTGCTGAAAGCAAGCGAGTGAGTGAGTCAGGGCTTCATTGTCAACCTCTCACAGAGTTCTTCACTTCTCTCAGAATACCTGAGTAATACAGATGTGATGTCTGATGTGATCTGACATACCAACTCAGGCCTCTCCTGTAAATACATAATATTTATAAAAGCTAAGTTTTATCTTTGGCTAAAAATATTTATAGTTCTAATATTTCCTTCCCACACCCCATTAGCTCATCCTGTGTGTACCCTACTTTAGTAAGACGATTGAGAATATTGGATTCTAGGAATAGTTGTGGGACATTGAAAAGAAACTGGACTGAATTGTCTCACTGTAGCCACCACTTACAGCATTTTTAAAATTTAAATCTTATAGAAGGTGTAAGGGCTTTTAAAAGTATATTTCAGTTTGACCTTTTAATGTTAATTCTATATTTTTTCAATAGAAGTCTTATTAAATGAGTTATATATTGCTAAAGTAACCTAATGGTAAATCTTTAAAGATATATAGGTCGATTGTCAAAGTGTTAAATTACTATCAGTTATAAACATTGTGCTATATTATCACAGCTGTTTGAGATGGAGAACGTTTTTACTGTGTCATCAGACCCTCATCCCTCTCCTGCTTCCCCTCCTTCACTTTCTTTATCTTCATCTTCTACCTCATCTGGGACAAAAAAACAAAAGAGGACCCCCATGTATCAGAGATCTGTAAGTCAGGGAAGCAGTCACCCCGGTTTGTTTTGCTTTGTGCTAAGAGCATGACTTAGAGCCACTGTGTTTGGTTGAAATACCCTGCAAACTCACTTTCTAACTTCCGTAAGCATTTCCTTCACCCTGAATCTCAGAGAATAAGTTTAATAGTGTAGGGCCTTGCTACTCAAAGTGTGTCCAAGAATCAAAAACATTGATAATCATTTTGGGAACTTGTTAGAAGTGGGGAATCTCCAACCCCTGCCCAAATTGTATCAATCAGATTGTGCATTTTAACCAGGTTGCCATTTAAGTTTGCGGAGGCCTGGTTTAGAGCCCAGATTGTAGAGGTAGGCCTTCTTAGTTTCAGTCCTCTACCATTTGATTTTGGCAAGTCATTTAACCTCTGTTTCTTCTTTGTTAAAATGGGGATAATTTTACTTTCTCATGGGCTTTTGTAAAAATTAAATGAATTAATACATGTCAAACACAGAGCAATGTTTAGCATAAAAGAATTATAACTTTACCACCTACAGAGGTGTAATTCATGCTTTGTTTTGCATGATTCAGCCATCCCATATGCTGTTTTAAGTTATTTTGGCTTTATCTTTATAGAATTTTACTCATTTTTTTCTAATGAAAAATATTTTTATTAATGCTCAACATAGCACTTAAATGAAAATGTTTATAAATCAAATTTGCAATGAAAGGGCTTAAAACTAAAGTTATGGACATATTGCTGCCATAGTTAAGTCAACTACAGACTTAAGCTTTGCTAGGGATTTTGTTGTATTTTATGATTCACTTAAATTAACAAAATAACTTTTTTATGGTTTTACGCAAATAAGGAAAAATGAAATATCCAATATGATAGACAGTATTTGAAGAACTAAATAGGCTTCGTTGTGTCACATCTAAATAGCTCCTCTTTTCACTAAAGAATGTTTTCCTTTGCTTTCTGTGATCACAGAAATATAGTATTTAGATTTCATCAGTGTCTGACACAGGTGAAAAGACTTAGAAGTACATGTGAAATGCTTGAATGTTTTTAGAATTTCAGAGTTTAGTTGCTTGGAGTTTGTTAGAAAAGTCTTGCTTTCTAACTCACTTTTTGGGGTTGTTTTCCATTAAAGGACCTAATAAGTGCATTGCTCCAATATTTTTGAGTTCGAAATAAATATTACAAAGAAAGTTTCTTCTATTGTTTTAATCTCTACTAACTTAAATAATTCCCTTTAAGATGCATGGCTTACCAAATAATATTAAGATTTCTATTTAAGTTTCAAAATAAGTGTTAATAAATTTCTTAAGTGTTCTTGTAGTTTGGGTTGCCACCTCTTGAATATTTACCATTGTTCATTGTCGTTTTGGTGATTTAAGGTTAAAATAAAGGCAGCTTTAATTATGTAGTCGCTTTACCTTAATAGTATGGAAATTCCATTTGGTAAAGGAAAATTCTACCATAAATTGGGGCAACTCCCCAAAATAATTCAGATATTTATTCTGAAATGTTTTATTAACTAACTCAGCATTTCAACAATGAAAGCCCATAATCTTCCCTTTACCTATTTTACCTTTATTTCCTTTGACTTTTTATTTTAAAATTTTAGTGAGTTATTCATCAGACTTAGTATGCTGTAGAAATAATGTGCAGATCTGTATATATTGAGTTCTTTTTCTTTTTAAAACAGATGAGCTTTGATCCAAACCTTCTCCACAACAATGGACACAATGGGTACCCTAATGGTACTTCAGCAGCACTGCGTGAAACTGGGGTTATTGAAAAACTGCTAACCTCTTACGGATTTATTCAGTGTTCAGAACGTCAAGCTAGACTTTTCTTCCACTGTTCACAGTATAATGGCAACCTGCAGGACTTAAAAGTAGGAGGTAATCTGTTGATTGTCCTTTTTAAAAAACTGATTACAAATTTCTCTTATTTAGCAACCTGCTCATAAGAGTGTAAAAGCTTGGCTTTTTAATTCTACCGATTATTGAAGTACGTTTATATAGACTGGCAGAATTTTGATTTCTATCATGGTGAGGTCTTTTTGAGATATGAAAGAGTAAAATATCTTTGAATATTTTTAAAATAAATACTTGAAAGATTTGTTATTCCCCCTAATGATGACTCCTCAGTTATGCTATAGTAAGTTTCAGGCCCGTGAAAATATTAAATTAATATAATGTTAGTTTTGATTACTTGATGAGGTATGATTTTTGGTAGAGCCTGAAGAAAATAACTTACAGTCTCACCACTTGGACTGTGTGGAAATTCATCTTGGTAACACCATATTAACCACTTTTACATGTGAACATGTATGGTTTATTAAAGGACTGAAGTAACAAGGTCTCAGTGTGTTTTTTAAAGTACCTTTGGGGAAAGAAAAGTCAGAACAATAGTTAACATGAGCATTTGGTAGGCTCAATACTTTAAGCCTTACGAGAGCATTGTTTTTGTTAATTCTTGTTTTACGTAAGAGGAAACTAAGCTACAGAAGGGTTAAAAAAAAGAAAGCTTGGCAAAGGTTATTGTTACATTGCCTAATTTGCAGTATGGGTAATACCATGAAAACTAAGATTTGGCTTAGTCTAAAGCAATAGTCCTAAAACAGTATGTATCAGAATTACCTAGAAGGCTTGTTAAAACAGATTGCTGTATCTGACACCCAGAGTTTGCCTTTAAATAGGTGTGGAGTGGGGCCCAGGAATTTGCATTTCTGCTAAGCTTCCAGATGATGGCCCAGGCACCACACTTTGGGAATCACTGGTTTAAGACAACTCAAATGCTGCATTAAGTTTAGCTTGAAAATGAGATACCATTTTGCCAAAAATTGGTACAACAAACACAGCACTTTCTTTATTTTAGATGATGTTGAATTTGAAGTATCATCTGACCGGCGGACTGGGAAACCCATTGCTATTAAACTGGTGAAGATAAAAACAGAAATCCTCCCTGAAGAACGAATGAATGGACAAGTTAGTGACTTTGATGCTTTGTGTTTTTTTTGGGGCCCTGCATTTGCATATCTTTCACATTAGAAAAGGAAGATTGTCCCCATCTCCTCAGTTTGCACGCAAGAGAGCTATAGTACATAAAGATTACTATTTTAAAATTAGAAGCACTGGCATTTCTTGACCTGAAATAAAAATATGGTCAAGACTCAATTTGGGTTTTTACATATAACCCTAAATCTGTACTTACAGTCAAATTTACGTACTGTAAGTTTGAAACTTGGCAGCATGGCATCCTCTTGTGGATGATACTAAAATGCATCCTTGTGTATAGTATAGAGGATATTAAAATTCAGTTGATATTGCACAGTGCTGCTCCTGGAATGATTAGCAATGGAAATTTTTTTTTTTTTGACTGGTAGGTTGTGTGCGCTGTTCCTCACAACTTAGAGAGTAAATCTCCAGCTGCCCCGGGTCAGAGTCCAACAGGGAGTGTATGCTACGAACGTAATGGGGTAAACTTGTGTATTTTTCTTAAACCTTTGCCTGATCCACCATGTGATCTATAAGCGTACTTTAAAATTCAAAATAGAAAACGTAAGCTGCAGTTAATAAAAATCAGTTTTAAATTTGGTTTCTAAGAGGCTTTGAGTGCAGCATAATCAAAAAAATCCTTAGGTCTTCCAAGTGTCTTAGCTTGCCCAAGTGTGACCTTAGTTAGAACATTAAGGTAAAATGCTTCTTTACTCACTATTCGGGGGTTGTGGGAGGGGATCTTTTTCTGGTTCCTTTTAAGCACTAACTCCAGCTCTTTTGTTTGGAATGCCTTAATATAAAAACTGTTTTTTTGAAATGTAACTACAGTCTCTGGGCAAATGCTTCTACGTGTGTAAGCTTGTTGAAGTTGAATTGCTGCTCAGCTGTGGACTCGCAGAAGTCATCAGCATCATGGAGGGGAAGGGTGTGTTTATATGAATAAAACAATGTTCTTGCATAAAGCTTTTAACTTTAAGAAATTTGGCTTAAAATGCCAGTTTAAGAAGTGTTTAACAAAGTAAATCACAATATACAGTGAACATGCATCCTGCCAATGTAGTAATAATAGCTTATTAATTCACAGGAAGTATTTTATCTGACTTACACCCCTGAAGATGTGGAAGGGAATGATCAGCTGGAAACCGGAGATAAAATTAACTTTGTAATTGATAACAATAAACAGTAAGTTGTTTTTTTCCCCCACAAAAGTGATTTTTCTTCCCTTTTTTACAATAAGAAATTTGAAGCAAGTTAAAAACCTAGCTTGTAAATCTGGATAATTTTTATTATCTTTTAAACTTTTTATTCATCAGCTAAACATTTGAGGGTCTAGTCTCTGATAGACCCTGTATAGGATACCAGAAATAGGAAGATAGTTAAAACAGAGCTTTCAAGGAGCCATTCTAGAAGTCAGAGGAGGTTTTGCAAAAGCAGCAGTGCTTGAGGTAGGTTTTGATGGCAGGGTATGGAATCACTAGGGAGATGAGGGGGAAAAGCATTCTTGGTGTAGGAAGTATCATTTTGGGGAAATGGCCAAAAGTTCGAGTTGATTGAATTGACTGGATCATAGGAGGATGAAATCTGAACTTTATCCCATAGTCATAGGAATCTTTGAAGGATTTTACATGGGGAGCATGTGATTGATTTAGATCATTGGAAGTGGTGAAGATGGTAGACTTTGAGAGTAGGGGTGCTCTGGACTAGAGGCAGTGATATGAAAGTTAATATGACAAATGAGGGCCTAATACAGATAGGCCAAGGGTGGCCAGGTAGAGAAGTCAAGTCACATTGAGAAGATAAAATCAAGTTTTATAACCGATTAGACAGAAATGTGTATTGAAATTAAGGGAAGTCCCAGATGCCATTTTCTGGCTTGAGGTACTGGGCAGATGATATTATTAACTGGACTAAGGAGATACAGCAGAAAGTATTAAGAGTGGGAGAAGAATTATACTTATTTTGGCAGTTAGAAAAGTGTGGCTAAGAAGAAAATCCAGGTTGATGATTTTTAGAGATGAGAGATACAAGTGCAGAAGGAAGTTAAAAATAGGAAATTGGTGAAAGTGCTAGGAATGTATGTTCCAACAGCGTACAGAAAGAAAATCCCCAAGAGCATGTGCAGAATTGTTAACCTTGAACCTTACCTCCTATAATTCTAGAAGGAATTAAGTTGTAGGTACAGATATTACAAGTTTCATCTAAATGCCTCAATCTCTAGTAGGAAACTAGGGGGTGGGGCTTGGGTTTGAGCGGGGAGCCACTGGAAAAGTTTTACTTAACCTTTACTAAGTTCTTAAATGTGCCAAGCACTTGTACTAAATACCGTATAGTTAATCCTCAGAACAGCCTCACCTGATTGTTTCTTCATTTGTAAAATGAAGTGTGTTCTCTTAAAGTAACTTGTCTAAAGTCATACAGCATTTAAATAGCAGGCATTTAAACCCCAATCTGGCTCTAAAGCTTTGTTACTACAGTAAGTTGCAAAGGCAAGAAAGATTTTTTTCAGTGTCTTTGTTAAATTTTTGAAGAAACACAATTTGATCATGAAGAATTAAGGGAAGTAATCGCTTAGTCTACAGTTCTTAAAACAAATACATCAGCAGATACTCTTGCACCCTAACGGTCTGCACCATCTTTAAAATTAAATCAAATTTACATTGCTGCTGTTCAAAGATGGGGACAGTATATCAACATGCGGTATTTCAAACTGCTTTTAATGAAGGTGAACATCCTTATTTTTTAAAGTGTAGCAAATTTCTATAATCACCGTATTTATTCAACGTTGTCTTACAGCTAATTAAAAAAAGATGGGATAACTACACAATTCACTTCTTGCCAACAGGGACCATCTCTTAATCTCTATCTCCTGTACCTTTGTTCGCAGCTTGTAATACCTACTCAAATGTTTGTTTAACGAATGGCTTTCCTAAAACTGTAGCATTCCCCGTCTTCGGTTGTATTCAGTTTGTGGCTTTGTCTTTTGTAATGTAAAAAGCGAAATAGAACATCATGTACCTGTGGTGTTAATTTAAACAGTCCAAGAGAAAATGACCTGTATATATATTCTTTCTTTAGGAGGTTTGAGCAAAAATTCTTTGCACATAGAGCCATATGAGAAGGATCAGGTGTCATAAACCTTAACGTTTGCTTTTATGATGACAGAATTCTTGAGGCCTTAGAAAACTAGTTTATTGTTTTTACAGACATATCTAACCAAGCCACTGCATTTTTCATCTCTCTTTGATTCTCACCCCTTCTTCCAATCCCACCTGATTCTTCCTTTCCAGTACTGGTGCTGTGAGTGCCCGAAACATTATGCTGTTGAAAAAGAAAGCCCGCTGTCAGGGAGTAGTTTGTGCCATGAAGGTAAGTGTCATCAGATTTGAGAAACTTGAGTTTTTTTCTTTGACTACTTTGTCTTATACTTCAGACTCAAACTGTTTGGTTTTCCTCTTTGTCTTCCTTTAAAAATATTTCACTGTTAACTTTAAAAGTAATCTATTAAAATTCCTTTTGTTTCTAATTCATTATGTTCTTTTAAATGAGCCACTTAATTGTTAATGTTAGATTTGACCACCGATATTATTTACACTGCAGCATAATTTTATGAAAAAGCTTGTTGATTGTAAATTGTAGTCATAAATATGTACATAATTAGTACATAATGTTCCTTTTATTTTTGGTTTTATGTTTGTTTGGCTTTAGGAGGCGTTTGGCTTTATTGAAAGAGGTGATATTGTAAAAGAGATATTCTTTCACTATAGTGAATTTAAGGATGACTTGGAAACCTTACAGCCTGGAGATGATGTGGAATTCACAATCAAGGACAGAAATGTAAGATAGTTAACTAACTTGGTCTTTGGCCTTCTTTTAAGATCAGTAGTAAATTACATTTTTAGGAAACACTTAAAATTACATTTCTCCCTCCCCCTAATTTCTTTCGATTTAGGGTAAAGAAGTTGCAACAGATGTCAGACTATTGCCTCAAGGAACAGTCATCTTTGAAGATATCAGCATTGAACATTTTGAAGGAACTGTAACCAAAGTTATCCCAAAAGTACCCAGTAAAAACCAGGTAAATAGTTTTTTTCAGGAGAATTTTCTTTTCCTCATCAGTAATAATAGGGTATGGTATTCAGAAATTTCATTCCATTTAATAATAGTGGGACATGAAATACTTCCTGATATGTGTAATTAAACTAAATGAGAAGCCATTGATTGATTTATCCCTGAAGTATTATTATTATTTTTATTTTTATTATTATCATTATTTTTTACTTGGAGGTAAGGAGAAAGGAATAAGAGAAATAAGGATACATTGGGGAAAAAATTGATTTGGGTATACACACTTGTTACCACTATTAACGTGCACTACCCGCAGTTTGTTTTTTGTGGGGGAAATGAGATGAAACCAGTGAGTGGTGTCATTGCTAAGGAATTGTGAAACATGAAAGACTGAAATATTCTTTTTCTTCATCTTAGTGTCATAGTGTAGGATCTTAACTGCAGTGTTGTGATAATATGGTTGTATCATGTGACCATAGAACACAAAGCTTTCTAAGTGGACTTATGTTGGCAACCCCATTTTTCCCTTTAGGGAACTATTATAAATAACATGGGTTTGCTCTGTGTTGTTCTTGTTTGACTTAGAACTAGGAAGGATGAGAAATCTTGAGCTAAAATAGTTTTTTCTTCTCATTAGAGTGACCCATTGCCAGGACGCATCAAAGTTGACTTTGTGATTCCTAAAGAACTTCCCTTTGGAGACAAAGATACAAAATCCAAGGTGACCCTGTTGGAAGGTGACCATGTTAGGTTTAATATTTCAACAGACCGACGTGACAAATTAGAACGAGCAACCAACATAGAAGTTCTGTCAAACACGTTTCAGTTCACTAATGAAGCCAGAGAAATGGTAAGTGTTGGATAGTATTTGGTAAGTATCCACTATGGGGGAGGGCAGTGTTGTATTCAAGTTTGTAATACTTTATTGAAAATTCTTTTGAGTTAATGATGATATCAGGCAGTTACCTTTATGTTAAGGTAATGAAAAATACAGTTTGAATTAGCTTAGGTTTGATGTCTAGCTCTATTACTTATCTTAAAATAGATGTGAAGAAGTTTTAGAGTGGAAATTTGGCAGGATGATTTGAGAGTGATTATCTAACTCTTAAGTATGAAGATTAAGAAGGTTCAGTTCATCATTTAGAAAGTAAGTTTTCCCAAACTTTTGTAAGATGTTTAGTAAACATTAAACAGTGTTAAGTTTGTTTCTTTTGTTTTTTACAACAGGACTTCGCAAATTTTTTAGTGGGCATATGTTCAGGAGTAACATATACCAGAATTGTTTCCCAGATATGTTTTATAAGCTCAGTTTTCATGAATTATCTTTCTTAGATATAATTTACATTTAGTTCTGTTTGAGGTCATAATATCTACAGTATCTACAGTTGGTTGAATTGGATACATTCAATGAAAATTTAAGTTTTTTGAGACTTTTTTATCTTTTAGAGAACAGATCTTGCTTGACACTTGCATTGTGCTTTTAACTTTAAAAGTCTGAAGGTCTGAATGTGTAATATTTAAAAAGTTAAGTTTCTCAGTCTGGGTCTGTTTCTATTTACAGTATAGAATACATTGTTGAGTACCTTGGCTACCATCAGGTTTTAGCAAGGATTAAATGTCAGTATTGTTAAGTCTGTATTCAAAACTAGTTATAGAATAGTCATCTCTAATACATAAGTATGCATTATGTAAGTCACTGGTAGGTCCATAATAATTGTGTTTCAGTAAACATTTGAGTACCTGCCACGTGCTGTATACTCTAAATATTATACCTTCTCAGAATTGATATTTTAGAAATTTAGAAGGGGAAAAAAAAGGATTTCTTTTATTTTTCAGAACTAAATCTTGAGTCCTTCCTGTGCCTAAACTCAATTTTTGAAGTAGAGACTAGAGAGTTGCCTTTAGTTGAATTTTTGAAATATTTGAAGTGTCAATCTATAGATTTTTTTAATTTCTGGAAATTATTTTGTTATAAAATTTGTAATTCTGATTTGTAATTCTGATTTCTGGCACTTAGTATTTATGTGCTTTGGACAAATTGTTTCACCTCTCTTAACCTCAATTTCCTCATTTTGCAAAATAGGATAATAATATCTAGTTGACAGAATTGAGAATTAAATGGAATGCATTGTGTGCATATATTTTCATTGAAATATAACTTTTTATAGTGCATGTTGGCCAAGTAGAATAGCATCTGACTAGTCTGAGACAATTGGTTAGAGGTTAATTTACTTTACTGAAAGCACAGAGTTTGTATTAAAATGGAAAAATTCCAATGTGGATAGAATTTAGGTCATTGAGACAGAGAATTCCTAACGAACTTAACTGGATGATGTTTCCACACTTGAATGTTGTTGCCTTAAAAAGCTTCATAGCCAGTGAAAATCTTATTTGGATTTCAGGGTGTAATTGCTGCCATGAGAGATGGTTTTGGTTTCATCAAGTGTGTGGATCGTGATGCTCGTATGTTCTTCCACTATAGTGAAGTTCTGGATGGGAACCAGCTCCATATTGCAGATGAAGTAGAGTTCACTGTGGTTCCTGTGAGTAGTTTCTGAGAAAAGTAAGGGGGATTTTCTCGATTCTTTTTTTTTTTTTCCATTTAAGTTACTTTTATTTATCCTTTGTAGGATATGCTCTCTGCCCAAAGAAATCATGCTATTAGGATTAAAAAGCTTCCCAAGGGCACGGTTTCATTCCATTCTCATTCAGATCATCGTTTTCTGGGCACTGTAGAAAAAGAAGCCACTTTTTCCAATCCTAAAACCACTAGCCCAAATAAAAGCAAAGAAAAGGTAAGTATTGCATGATAAATGATTTTTGTAGCTCTTTTTTCTCTTCTGTTTAAGGCAACCACTGTCCACACAATAATGAAGTGTTAAATCTCTTTCAGAAGTCCCTGTAATATTAACTAATCTAAAGCAAAGTTTTTTAGCCTCACAATACGGAATTTGGGGACTGGATAACTCTGCAAGGGCAGGATGGGGTTCTGTGGGTTGTGTAGTGTTAGTATCCTTGGACTTAACCCACTAGAGGCCAGTGTCTCTTCTCCCCTGTGTGACGGCCAAAAGTTTCTCCAGATTTCACCAAATAACCCCATTATGAACTGCTTATCTAAAATGAGAGTGCTTTCTTCCGTGCAGTTTAAAACTTTCAAATTTGGATAGACTCAATTCACACATTTGAATTTCATATATTGAAAAGTCGCTGGATGAGAAATTACAAAGGATGTCTAAGGTGGTTTCTGCATTCAAGTAAATAAGAAATTGAGAGGTGTATAGAAACAAATGATTCATAAGGAATGTAAAATGTGGCTTTATTATAAAAGGTCATTTTGCTCTGGTGAAATTCTAAACTGGCAGGATCTGGGATGGTTTCAGTTAGGCATTGACATTCAATAGGTGGAAATAAATGAGGGAAGGACATTCCTCACAGAGTGGTGGAGGTACAGGTGAAAATTTAGGGTTTCTTTGGAAAGCACTAAGTAGTCTGACAGGCAGATAGGGACTTTTTCTTTTGTGGAAGTATGTAGGGGAAATAAAGATGAAAAATCAGAATGCAGATAGATTGAGCAGGTGTTAATTGCTACTCTAAAAAATTTAGACCTTGTTCTGTACTCAGAAAAAGATTTCTTTTGGACAGTGAGTGACATTAGGTGTGCCCTTCAGGAAGATAATGGCAATAGTATGAACCCTATTTGTGGGTGGAGAAAGACAAAAGATGGAAGAAGCTTGATAGGAAATTATTTAATAGTTTAGATAGTCCTTGAACTAGGAACAGAGATCGTGGATTTAGACAAGAGCAGGTACATAAGAGATCCTGGAAAGTAATGTCGTTTTAGAAATAACTAAGGAGCCAGAAGAAGCAGGGGTAGCATCTCACCTACCACTTACTTTGTAGCTTGGGAAGTTACTTTATCTCCGAGCTTCAGTTTTCAAATTTAAATGGTTGTGTCCTGTTTTGTTTTAAAAAGCCCTCACAGTACCTAGCATGTAGTAGGAATTTGACAAGTGGCAGATGGTGTTAATTAAGAATAAAAAAAATCAATAGGATTTATTTTTTAATGGCTTTTAGCTCTTGGAACGTCCTGCTTTCCAAATGTCTCTGTCAAAACTGGCTTGGTCCAAGACATCCTTTGTGTGAGACTTCTTGACTTTATTGTTATTTTCTTCTTAGGCCAACACTGTATCCTAAGTTTTTATGTTGTGTTTATTATAGTGTATTGTACATAACTTTATGAATCTATGTGCTCTGCTAGACTGGGTTCTGAGAGCAGGGATTGTCTTACCCTCATATAGTTAGTGTACGTAGTATATAGTGACAGAGGTCGACTGGATATTGAGGTTAATGGGTAGAGAAAGTTGAGAACAAAAATGAATGCTGAGATTGTGACATTTGGTTGACTGGCAAAAGAGTTGATGACATTGGAATCAGACCTGCATGCACTGACATCATCACTCTTTACTTAAACAAAATCAAATCCTTAGCATCACTTCATATTGGCTATCTAACCTTGGTCAAGTTTAACATCTAAAACTTCCCTAATTTGTAAAATGAGAGGTAACAGTAATTGTGAAGATGGTTTTATCATAACATTAAATTTGATAATACAGAGTACGCAGAAATATCTGGTGCATTATAAATGTTCAATAACATAGAGCAGTCATAGGAATATGAATAGAAGAGTAGAAATTAATTGGTTTTGAATACATAATAGTTGATAATGAGTTCTGGAGCTTATTAGCAAAGGAGTCAGAGCTAGATTAGGAATATGTGGGGCATTCCCATAGAAATGATGGCTGAAACCTTAGAAACAGTATAATTTGTATATTGCTGTACAATGTCGTTGTTTACTGATTGATTCTTATGACATATCTGAAGTTTCTTAGATTTGTGAAGAGCTAATTCCTGGTTTTAACAGTGATTTATTTAAGTGTTAGTGTGAAAACATTGATATATCATAACTTAATCATCTACTTGAATATCAAATGCTCTGAACTGCTAGATCCTGTACAAATAAAATTCTCATGCATTGGTAAATATACTGATTAACATAAAATACAATACAAACATTGTGAGTGCTATGGGAGATTTAAAAGCTGCTTGAGCTACAGAATTTCTACCTAGTTGAAAGTATGTATCCAGTTTGATTTCTGATGGGTTTTGAGAAGTATAGAATGGGTGTGTTATAAATTTTCAGTAAGGTTTCTCTCTTTAACAGCAAGAATTAGGTTCTTAAGAGTAAATAATCCAATTAAAGCAGATTGAGTCAGATCTGGCTTAAAGCAAGATCACCTTTTGTTCCGATGAAAAATCTGATACTGTTAGAGAATCTGGAATAGGAAATTCCTACAGCTATGTCTGTAAGAACTATAGCTGCTTTTATAGTGCTTTTTTGTTTTGATTCTTTTCATTGTATTCTGACTGTTCCTTTAGGAGGCTGAGGATGGTATTATTGTTTATGATGATTGTGGAGTGAAATTGACTATTGCTTTTCAAGCCAAGGATGTGGAAGGATCTACTTCTCCTCAAATAGGAGATAAGGCAAGATAATTTTGCTTATTTGAGGAGGGGGGTTACAAGTTGTCATCTTAATTATCAGTCCTACAAAATGGTTTCTTGAAATTTGATCGTTTTGCTGAATTTTTTTTTTACTTAATATATGAACATCTTCCAGTTTAAAGGCAGCGTATTCAATTAGAACAGGGTCTAGCAGGCTCTTTGTTAAAACTTTATGAGGAGTCAGTATTTAAGCACTAGGTAAGATAGTCTAAATCAGTTAGCATTGATAAAATTAATATTAGCAAGAAAGTTCACATAGTCACAGTAACATTATCAGAGTAAAATCACACCAAAGATTTTACCTTGCTCTTCATTTTTCTCAGACTTAGTATGTCTAGTTTTCTGATAGCCCTCTAGAGAAATTAAGAATCTGTAAGGAATACACACCAGAAGACAAAACTTGATCCTTTGTGAAAAGTGGAATGAGACATAGAAGTGCTAGTTTTTTTGGTGCAAATCTATTCATCAGAGTAATTTATCAGGGATATTTGGAATAGGGAAGCATGGTCTAGGAATAGGGGAGTCGTAGGTCAGAATTGAGGAGCTTTGTGTGGAAGTGACATATGGTATTAATGAGCTTCCTTATTTTTCACAGGTTGAATTTAGTATTAGTGACAAACAGAGGCCTGGACAGCAGATTGCAACTTGTGTGCGACTTTTAGGTCGTAATTCTAACTCCAAGAGGCTCTTGGGTTATGTGGCGACTCTGAAGGATAATTTTGGATTTATTGAAACAGCCAATCATGATAAGGAAATCTTTTTCCATTACAGGTGAGGAATGTCTTTGAGGAACTTGGAGCTTACTATTCATTCTTTGGTATTGGAGTCAAAAGCATTTAGTGTTTATGTGTTTTTTAATCTCAAATTTCGTGTTTGTATAAAAGGTTAATGACCTGCCTTTGTATCGAGAACATGTGGCCAAAAGATGAAGTCCTATATCTGCTTTGAACATTAGAGAGGGGCCTTTCTGCTTCAGTGAAAATACTGTTTTATTTGTTGCTACCAGGGAGTTGTGCGCTTGCTTTGGTGTTATGATACAGCATAATGGTTAAGAGCATGGGCTCTGCCGCTTACTACCTATGTAACTTTTATTGAAAGATTAACCTGATATTTTAGTTTCGTTATCTTGGAGCTGGGGATAAAGGTATCTCTGCATAGTGTGTTTCTGGGCATTAAATGAGTCCGTACATAAAATGTGCTTGAAACATAATCCAGCATAGGGAAGCACACCATGAATGTTGTTATACAGGAAATTAGGCTACTTGCTACTGTTGTTGTTTGTGGTCATTGCTTATTCAAATGTCATTTCTTTTCCCCTCAGTGAGTTCTCTGGTGATGTCGATAGTCTGGAACTGGGGGACATGGTCGAGTACAGCTTGTCCAAAGGCAAAGGCAACAAAGTCAGTGCAGAAAAAGTCAACAAAACGCACTCGGGTAATGAATGAATTGTGACTTCTGCTTATTCAGTCTGTGCTTTGGGTGGGGAATGAGGGATAGATCAATGGCTCTCCCAAGTGTGATCCCCAGATCCAGTAGTATCACCTGACCACTTGTTAGAAATACGGGTTCTCTGACCCCACCTCAGGCTTCCTGAAACTCTGAGGATGGGCAGCCTGTTTTAATAAATCTTTCGGGTAATTCTGATGATGTACACTAAAGTTTGAGAACCACTGTTCTAGATATTTTAGGTTATTTACTTCAAGTTTATTATTATTCAGCATTTCTCTTTAAAAAAAAGAACAAGATAGAAATCTCCATGGCATTGGGGGAGAGGGGCATTACTCTAGAGACCACTTTGGGGAAGAATGAGTCTAAATGTGAAAAATAAAGGGAACTTAAGAAAATCACTTCTATTTAGGATCTTTGACTTTTAAAGACCTGCCACTTATTTTTGGCTTTCATAAACTCTCCAGATAACACTTTCTCGTGGTGAGACCTAGAGAATGACAGCCAAGAATGTTCATTTTAATTCAATAAATATCTTAAGTGCATTTTATGTTTTGAATACTGGGGGTACTCTTTGCCTCCTTGAGTTTATTTTTTAGTGGAAAATAACAGGCAAATGTGATGAGTAAAATATTGTATGTAGTATATTTAGAAAGGTAGTAAAATATATCATTAAAGTAAATCGGGGAAGTATATGTAAGTATTGGGTTGCCATTTTAGAGACCAGGGAAGGCCTCACTGAAAGGGTGATATTTGTTTACCTGGAAAAGGTGAGAGAACAAGACATGTTTTAAATAGGAATACTTGTTAAATCCTTAAACGAATTTATTTTGATGGTAGTTTAGAAGCATTTCAAGAATAAGCAACCAATCAATCGATCATCTGTTAGCATTTGTTCTGATGAATTTTGTGTGTGTGTTTTTTTTTCCTGTGGTTTAGAGTTTAAATAAAATTTTTGAAGGTATACACACTTTTGTTTTGCAGTGAATGGCATTACTGAAGAAGCTGATCCTACCATCTACTCTGGTAAAGTCATTCGCCCCTTGAGGAGTGTTGATCCGACACAGACTGAGTACCAAGGAATGATTGAGATCGTGGAGGAAGGTAAGAGCATCCCTGTCAGCTTGTTTGAAATGTGCCTTCCCTTTATATGAGCGCTCATGAAGATTTTAAAATATGAGGGTGTTTGCTATAGTTATTTTCATATTCCTTAAAAACTGAATTACGGAAAAGTGGCTTTTCCTCCTTTTGCTTGGTTTTTATTTTTATATCCCTTAGGAATGAGATCAGCCCAGGCTTATGTGGTGAATAAATGACTACTGTGTTGAGCATATGACATTTGTGTGCAACTGACTGAGTTAATATTGAAATAGACTGAGAACAAAATCTTACACGAGATATATGCATAAAATGACATATGATAATCATATTTACAATTGGCTTAATTTAGTAAAACTTGATAATTTCCTTCTATTCACTAGTTATATCAGCACTAGTCACCATTTCCTAGTAACCATTTAATTCTGTAAACTTTTGCTTCCCGTAAAAGTTTACTATATCTATTCCTTAGTAGCTAGGGGTTCCATGGGGATACTATTATTTGTCTCTAGGTCAAGGCTCCTTATAATTTTCATTTTCTTTTTTTTTTTCTTCCCATCTTCAATAACTCTCTGAGTTTATAGTGCTATCCCTTACCCCCAACAGTTACCACCCAAAGGACCAATATGTATAAAATCAGTTTTCAGTAAAAATGGTAGTAGGGAACACTGGATGATTTATTATAGCAAACTTATACTGTAATGGGGTTGATGAGAGAATTTGAAATTCCAACTAAAGATGGTATCTTGGCTCACAATAAATCCTGTGTCATTTAGGAGTCAAAGACAACATAAATGAGGAAGAACAGGTCACTTGAGGGAAAGAAATGAACCTTTATAACATGATGTTCCTTTAATTCATGAGGTTCTTAGGAATTTCTGTTTTACATAGAACCAGTACCCCACCACACACACACACCCCTCCAAATATGAATTGATTTTATAGCAAATCAGTCTTTTAAACTAATGCCATGATGACACTAAAAGGACCAGGGGATATGTATGGGTGGTTAACTTTAACTCATGAGATAATATGAAATCACCCTTCTTTCTCCTCTCTAACCTCCCACTTGTTACTTCCTTTTGCCTTCCCAACCTCGGGCCTACTTATTCTTCAACACCGGCTATAGGGTAGAATTCAAAACAAGGGTTTTTAGTGGGAAAGGAAACTTTTCTGAAATCTCTGAGCCTAGAGTTTTTTGGGACTAGACAGATCATACTTTCTCAGTTGGTCCTGAGAACAGCTCTTAATGTAGGAATACAGGTAACTTGATATTAAACCATGGGCTTTGGAGTCAGGCAGACCTAGATCTGAACACCAGCTCTTCCACTTCCCAGTTGTATAACTGAGGGCAATGTCAGAAGGTTCTCTAAAGATTAAGTATGATTCAATAAAAGTATATAATAAATGGTAGTTACTGTTAATATCACTACATCAGACCAGCTGTCCCTAACCCTTCATGACGTGATCTATTGGAAGTATCTCTTCAAAGTCTGTGATTGCTGTATGTTTGCAAAGAAAATCTTCACTGCATATTTTTACCCCTATAATCAAGAGAATAGTTAGAGAGAGGCATTTGTAGTTACGAAGATTCTACTTTCCACCTGAATTTTTTCTCATTTTCTCTACTTTTGTTGATTTCAGTGAAGTCACCATCCAGGTGAACTGAAAAGGAGCTGAACTCATAGGCCCAATTTTTATCTATAGCCTGCCCTGACTTTCAACCAACTTTTTACTCTAGGGCAGAGCTGAGCATGGTGGCTTGTTCTTATAAAGTTTTTTGAAATACAACCATTCGTTTACATAGTATCTTTGGTTGCTTTGTCACTACAACAGCAATGTTGAGTAGTAGCGACAGAGACAAGGTGACTTCCAAGTCTAACTCTTTCAGAAAAGTGTGCTGAGCTCTGACTTAGAATGGAGCCTCTTAGTTTGAGGGAGCCATAATCAGAGCAAAGGAGGATGGAATGGCAAAGAAATTTATCTACTTTGTCTTTGCCTGGCTCATTATTTAATGCCCAGTTGGGTATGGTCAGAAACATTTTTCACTGTTTGTTGGCTCATAATACGAACTTGGGAAGAAGAATCCATTGGATCACATTAGCAACCCATAGCTCTTAAAAAGCCCAAATATTTAGGTAGTGAGGTTGTGAGTTGTGAGCAGTAATGTTATTTTTAATTTCTTAAAGGCTTTAAAACTGTTCATTAACTAGTAAGGTACTAATGAGCTACAAGTTCTCGTTTGTTTTCATTGAAGTATTTAGGATTTCATCAAAGGTTTAAAGTAGAGAGTATCAGGTAATAATATTTTTAGGGGCAACTTATAAATTTATTAGGATCATTAGCAAAGGACTGTTATGAAGTATTAGCTTTTAGATTTTGTACCTTTTTCTCCTTACAGGGGATATGAAAGGTGAGGTCTATCCATTTGGCATAGTTGGAATGGCCAACAAAGGGGATTGCCTACAGAAGGGGGAAAGTGTCAAGTTCCAATTGTGTGTCCTGGGCCAAAATGCACAGACTATGGCTTACAATATTACACCCCTGCGTAGGGCCACAGTGGAGTGTGTGAAAGATCAGGTAAGTGGTAGTAAGTATCTCTGGATCAGGATTTGGTCTTTTTTATGAGTCAGTAACTAAACTGTAACCAAAACTTTGAAATTTTTTCAGCCAAGACAGAACCATCAACATTCATTTGGTTTTATTTCACCCCTTTTTGAATTTTTGAGGTAGTTTATAAAAATATAAAACCACATGAAAAGGAAAAAATGGTGATATTAGCAAAAAAAAAAATGTTGTGTTTAATAATATTACATGCTAGGGAAAATAAGCATGGAATGACATTTCCAGAGTAGAAAGACTATAAGATTTTGTACACTTCAGCTTAGAGCTTCTTTTGCATACCATATAAAGAAGCCATGTGTAGAAGAGTCGATAAAATATTAGCAAACAAAACTATTGCTGCTACCGAGATTTCTGCGAGTCCTCAGGACTTTTTTAAATACCATACTGTGAATAAACCAGTTTGTATAGCTATTTCTTGTACTACCATAACCCAGCTTATTTCCAGAAGGAGTCAGACTTTAACATACATTCATATTACAGCTCCCTAATGATTCTGCATAATTCAAAACCTCAGCTTATATATGAAGGCACAAGGCAACTTAGCGACCGTGATTTCAGAGCTCTTTCTTCCCTGACAGGTTTTGCAGACTCCCCTTCTGTTACGTCCTAGCATAGGCGCTGGACTGGAGCATTGGCGTCAGTACCATGTTTTATAAACCCCTTCTAGCTACGGCCACACGTTGTGCTTCTTTCGAAGTGAGGTGCTCTTCCCCCTGTGGTATGTTCTATTTTTTAGTTACGGTTTTCTTTTAAAAATTTCAGTTTGGCTTCATTAACTATGAAGTAGGAGATAGCAAGAAGCTCTTTTTCCATGTGAAAGAAGTTCAGGATGGCATTGAGCTACAGGCCGGAGATGAGGTGGAATTCTCAGTGATTCTTAATCAGCGCACTGGCAAGTGCAGTGCTTGCAATGTTTGGCGAGTCTGGTAAGTTCGATTAGTAATCTCCCTGGACTATCTCTTAATCTTCGCTTTATCCCATTTCTTCACTTTCCATCTCTGCTTTTTTCTCTTCTGCCACTTTCTGGTTATTTCTTGATATTTCATATGCCTTTTTTACTTCTAGCCTTTATTGTCTAAATTTTTAGTCTCATACATCTGGCCCAGTGAAATAGTAATTGGGCACTTGCTGTATGATAGATCTTAAACATAAAAAGATGTATAGTTCTTGTCCTTAAAGTATTCTGCTTACCTTTTTTTCTTAAATCAAGCCATTTCTAGGTTATATGCTGCTTAAAAGTTTTATAGTTCAGCAGTTCTGGCTCCGTGGTTTTTTTGCCTTTTTTTAAATAACATTGTTGCCGTTGGAGGAGCTGGGAGTCTCCAGAAATATTTCTTCATATTAACATTTATGAGGTTTTTCACATCTGCTACCTTGTTTTATGTCTGTGAAACTGGTCTTTCTTGTTGCAGACCAGTCTAGGGGTGACCCTCCCCCAAATGGTTCTGCTGTATGCAGTAATACACCTTGAGTTGGGAATAAAAACATAAACTTGTCTGTCCTGTCTTGCTAGCTAGCTGGCTAGATGAGGTAAGAGTCCCCCTCATTAAAACTGAGTCATTTGGGTAGTTAGGTGGAAAACACTCTCCTCTGCAAGCACTTGCTGTCTTCCCACCAGTGTTGCTTCTCACCTCTTGACTTCATTGCAGCGAGGGCCCCAAGGCTGTTGCAGCTCCACGACCTGATAGGTTGGTCAATCGCTTGAAGAACATAACCCTGGATGATGCCAGTGCTCCTCGCCTAATGGTTCTTCGTCAGCCAAGGGGACCAGATAACTCAATGGTATGAGTGCATACAGGGTTTCGGGGGTGGGAGGGTGAGGAATCGGACAGACCAACATACTGCTTGAGGTCCTATTTCAGCATATCTCGAAAGCCTAAGGAGCTTCAGAACTGCTTAGAACTACTTAGGACTCGGTGCACATTGGTTCAGCCCCCAGCTTTACCATTAGGAGCACGTTTATTGGTTTTTCTGATAGTTTGAACATAGCTTAGATCATAGATCAGGGGGGCTTGATACAGATTTCCTGTGGGAAAGAATTGGTGGTGGCGAAGATTATTAAAAGTAGTGCTTTTGGAATTGTAAATGTACTGTGATTGTCATGCTCTCTGGTCATTAACTGCAATTTTATTTTTCACAGGGATTTGGTGCAGAAAGAAAGATCCGTCAGGCTGGTGTCATTGACTAACCACATCCACAAAGCACATCATTAATCTACTATGATCAAGTTGGGGGGATTCTGGTGAAGGGTTCTGAATATCTCCCTCTTCATCCCTCCCAAAATCTGGAATACTTATTCTATTGAGCTATTACACCAGTTTTAACACCTTCCTCGTGTTATGTTTAAAAAAATAAATAAATTTAAGAAAACCATTTTAAAATTATGCACAGTTGCAGCCTGGAAAACTTAAGGTGGCGCCTTATAGTATCAATTTAGGAGCTTTATTTGGTGCATTTAACGCAACTGGTAATTGCAAAATCCACTTCCCCTGTGTAAGTGAAAAGTATAGACTGTTATCTTGTTGGCCCTATGAAATTCTGCACTTGATATTCAGTATATACTCTACCTTCATGACTTCTGGCAAGATGTTCGGCCTTAGCACTCAGTTGTGTTCTTTCCTGTTCATTATGCTTTAATTCTGAGGACCATATGAGGGTAGAATATATTAAAAATTACAAAAAATTTGTATAGGCGAACCATTTCCTTAAGTTGGTGGCCAAATGTTAAAATGTTATTTTTCATATCATTTATAATCTTGTCACAGTCCACTTAACAAAGTTTGGTTAGATTTCAATGAAAATTATCTTCCAGAGTAGTTTTTTTTTCCTGGGATGGGAGGGGGGGTAAACTTTACTACAAATAGTATGTATGGTGCAGAATTTCATGCAATGAGATGTGCCAGCAGTGTGATAATTTAAACGTATTTAAACAGAAACAACAAAAAAAGACAAATGCACAAACTTGCTGCTGCTTAGATCACTGCAGCTTCTAGGACCCAGTTTCTTTTACTGATTTCAAAACAAAACAAAAAAATAAAAAAGTTGTGCCTGAAATGAATCTTGTTTTTTTTATAAGTAGCCGCCTGGTTCCTGTGTCCTGTGAAATACAGGCACTTGACCCTGGGTGTAGCTTCTGTTCGACTTTATATCACGGGATTGGTTTGGTCTGATTTCTTGGCCCTCATCTTGAATTGGCCACATACAGGACAGGGTCCCTGGCCAGTGGACTGAAGGTTTTGTCCACATGATGACAAAAGGTCAGCTCAGGGGATGTGTGGGAGGGCACTTTTATCTTCCCCGTTGTCATTTGAGTTTTTGATCTCGGTAAAGAGGCCGTTTATCTTTGTAAACACAAAACACTTTTGCTTTCTCCAGTTTTCTGTTAATGGCGAAAGAATGGAAGCGAATAAAGTTTTACTGATTTTTGAGACACTAGCACCTAGCGCTTTCATTATTGCTAACGTCCTGTGGGGAGGGGCGGGTCTGGGTGCGGCTTCTCGCATGACTCCTGTCTCAGTGGCCCACGTGGCCGGGGCGGGGACTCGGGCGCCCCGGGCGCCGACTGATTACGTAGCGGGTGGGGCCGGAAGTGCCGCTCCCTGGTGGGGGCTGTTCATGGCGGTTCCGGGGTCTCCAACATTTTTCCCTGCTGTGGTTCTAAATCCGTTGGCAGCGGAGGCACCGGAGCTAGAGGTAGGGTTCTGGCGTGTGCAGTGTTCCGCTTCGGAGCGTGCATGTGACTCGCTGTTGCCAGGAATCGAGCGGAATCTGCGAGCGGGAGACAAAGGCCCTAGGCTGGGGTCCTTCGTTTGGATCCCTAGGAGAGAGAGTTGGAGACAGGCGGGGGAATATAAAAGGGGAATGGCCTGGAGGCAGCCCCCCAGAGCCGAGAGGACTTGCAGGAGCAGGAACGGGGGCTTTCCTTGGCCTTAGGCTGAGGGCGGGGCCCAAAGACTGTTGAAAAATAGCTGAGGGTGGGGGTAGCTGGGAGACTCTAATCCAGAATTCTGGGGCCCACAGTCACCTGCAAGTGTTTTTGCATTCCTGAATCGCTTTGAGAACCAAGCGGAGGGTCACGTGTGTGAAACATACATTGCAAACTCTGGTTTTACTTACTATTGATTATAAAAAAGCTTTGAAGTACTGTAGATGTCGCTCGCTAATTAACCCTAACTGCTTATTTCCCGCAGGTTCTCGCTGGTGTGAAATGACTGAGTACAAACTGGTGGTGGTTGGAGCAGGTGGTGTTGGGAAAAGCGCGCTGACCATCCAGCTAATCCAGAACCACTTTGTAGATGAATATGATCCCACCATAGAGGTGAGGCCCAGTGGTAATCCGCCGACCTCTTTCTTTTGTTTTACCTTCACCCGTACCCACTAGCTATTCTTCAGATAAATAATCAGAAGAGAAAGTGGAAAGTTACTTTTGGGTACTGCATTCAGTAGTAGAAGAAAGCTTTCCTTGTTTGTGGAGAAGAGTTTATTTTATTAGCTGCTGAAGATTTCTGAAAACAGTAGTTTTTAACAGTTCTGTAAACTTGTAAAATCTGTTGAACTCACTTAGTTTCTTCATCTAGGACAGCTCTATTAAAAAGAAACACAGGCCATAGAAAGGGCAATGTCTGAATAATATCAGGATGGAGATAAAAGATTTGGAGATTTGGAGGTTGTGCTGTTTTATTTTCTTACCTAATTGAAGCAATTGAGATTGGGGTTGGACTAGAAAGAATGAGATTTTGAGTCACTGTCTAGGATTTCGGTTTTGTTTGCAATTTAATTATGTGATACTGAGCAAATCACTCTGATTCTCATTTTCCTCATCTATTACCATAGGCTTGTCCTGCCTATTACCATAGGCTTGTCCTGCCTACCACACAGGGGTGTTGTGCAAAATCAAATAATACGTTTAAATTTTTGTGAATGGGAAAGCACTGCATGAATCTGTCTTTTGGGAGGGGGGAGTTTATATTTTAGATTGGCTCCAATAAATGGCATCAGCGGTCCCCAACCATTTTGGCACCAGGGATCGATGCTTCTATAAAAATCTAATGCCTGGTGAGGTGGAGCTGAGGTGATGATGCTGGACTGGGGAACAGCAAATACAGATGAAGCTTCACTAGCTTGCCTGCTACTCATCTCCTGCTGTGCAGCCCGGTTCCTAACAGGCCATGGACCGGTACCGGTGTGCGGCCTGGGGATTGGGGACCTCTGTTTTAAATAAAAGGTTTTATAATTTTACTCAATTTAGAAACACCTAACTCTATAGGTTTTTTTATTTTAATCCACACCCTAGTCTTCTTACCACCCAGCTACTGAGTGTTTACTTCAAGCTAACTAATGTAGCCATTACTAAAAATTAGTCATTAGTCCTTGGAAAAAAACTTTATTTTAGGCTTACTATTTTAATATTAATAGTTAGAACCTTTTAATGTATTTCAGAGCCTAATTTATTGTGGAGTAATTTACATTCAGTAAAATACATAAATCTTGGATGTGGTCCCACACTGTAGCGATTAGCACGTCTGCTTTATACGCAGAAGGTCCTGGGTTCGCACCCCAGTGGAGCCACGGTCCATAGTCTATGGCCATGCCACCCTGAACAAGCCTGATGTCTGATCTCAGAAACTAAGCAGAGTTGGGCCTGGTTAGTACTTGGATGGGAGACCACCTAGGAAGACCATGTGCTGTAGGCATAAATAATCATTTTTTAAAATCCATAAATCTTGTATCAACAGCTCAGTGACTTTTTAAATTTGTATACACTCACATAACCACCATTCAAATAAAAAGATGTACAATTTCCGGTGCCCCAGAGAATTCTAGCATGCTGATTGCAGTCTGTAAACTTCCCCACTCTGCAAGGAAATACCCACTTCTCTGGCTTCTATTATCATAAATTAGTTTGGCTAAAATCTGTGTTTATAATTTTTATTTTGCTCATCTCCTCATCATAGCCATACACTTAACTATATTTTATGCTCTAAGGAGTTTTGGCAATGTGGATTCTATTTCAGTTTGAAAGTATATCAAAGTCCCACAGTGAAGTGAGTTACAAAAGGAAATTAGGTCTCATTCTGTTTCTGGAGCCAGATATTTACTGAGTGTAATCAGCTTATTTTCTTTGACCTATGTTCCCGGAACATAAGTATTAAAATACAAGTAACATTTTTGCTTTTGAGCCAAATTGAAAGTTTTTTTTTTTTTATATGATCTATGCATGTCTGTTTTCCTGAAGAATAATTATTAACTATCCCTGTTTGGAACCTTTAGGAATTTGATCAAGGAATATTTCCCAAAGGTACAATCTGTTACAAGGAGAAAAATATTTTGGTGGTATGACCTTGTTTGAAATAAAAAGTGTTTTGTGTGTTTAGTCATGAACACAAGTGACACTAACTAGGGCCAGGTTATAATTGGTGGAGGTATATTTAGAATTTTAAATATACAGTAAACAAATAATGTTCAGTTCATACCTTAGTAAACTACGCCATAAACCCAATCTCTAGTCTGAATTCAGTAGAGCTGTCTTTTGAATTAACCACTTTTTTTTTTTTCATTTTTTCCAGGAACAGTATCCACATTTTCCTTTCTGCAGGCATATAGGATTTGGGTCCTTTTTTTTTTTTTTTTTAAAGGAGACATTAAGTACTTTCCATTTGTGATCCTATATTAGTGGGTCGAGGGGCAAATCAGAGGGACTGAAGTGGACTTGGTTAGTTGCTAATTTAATCTTGGCAATAGCATTGCACTTCCTGTGGCTTTTAATAAAAATGGAATCTCTCTCCCCATTGTCCCCATCCTTCACACCCCCAGGATTCTTACCGAAAACAGGTGGTGATAGACGGTGAAACCTGTCTGTTGGATATCCTGGACACGGCTGGACAGGAGGAGTACAGTGCCATGAGAGACCAGTACATGAGGACAGGCGAAGGCTTCCTCTGCGTGTTCGCCATCAATAACAGCAAGTCATTTGCAGACATTAACCTCTACAGGTACTAGGGCTGTGGTTTTTCCTGACAGGATGATCTTTATGCATGTTCTGAAGCTTTGTGGGGGGATGAGGATACACACAATTAAAGAAATAGAGCTTTTTTAATTGTGAAGAGTTGGTTTTAGGTTGCTTGACATGGAGAATCTGGGGTTATTGCAGAAAGTTAATACTCAGTTTCCTTAGCTGTCCCATGGAGGGTAATAGTCCCTGCCAAGATTTGTTGTGAAAATTAAACAAGTTCGTAAATACGTAAATCACCCAGAACAGTGCCTGACACGTGGTAAAGCCTGTGCAGGCACTCTGCCTGCAGCCTCGCGCGTGGCTTATGCTCCATCCATTTGAAGGATTCTGCACACCGGAACAAACGAGTCCAAGACTGAATGCGGTGCTTTTTCCTCCTAAACCTGCTCTACTTCCCATTTCCTCTTTGGAAATAATAGCAGTACTTAATAAAATGCCCAACACTTGGCAAACACTTACTAAATATTTGCTGAAATTCGAGAAGCCGTTTTTCTTCTTAGGCTGTCTTATATTATCACTTAACATAGGCCACTGCCATCGTCCCCCTGCTTGGTTCCACAGCTGGCTCGTGTGGTACATTTCAGGTACATTTTAGGCTTTGTATGGAACCCAAGGGTAGAGACTAAAGCAGTGCTTGTGTGGTATGGTAGCCTCAAGCCATATTTGATTATTTCAGTTAACTAAAATAAATTAAATTTAAAAAGTGTTCAGTAGCAGTGTGTGACTAGTAGATGTAGCTGGACGTCGCAGATACAGAACATTTCTCTCGTGGTAAAAAGTTCTATTGGACAGTGTTGGTCAAAAGAAGCTAGAACAAGTTTCCAAACTGCTCTGTGGTATGTCGTAACATGTCCCTAGCGGGGTGCTGCCAGCTGGGAGTTCTAGACCCTTTAGTGCCCCTCTAAGAAGGGAGTTCTGGTGTTTTCCATGTGATAACGTGGACTTCAGCTATAATTCTGTTTGAAGGAAACATTTGGACACCACCCATCTAGAGAAGAGGCTAGACTATGTTCCACTAAATATTGTCGCTCTCAGGGGAGCCTCAAAAAGTTTTTTAGAGGCAGCGAACTTTACTTTTTGTACTTTGGACCTTAATCTAGAGTGTGATTCAGAGTTTGCCAATTAAATCCAGAGCCAAATTCTTGGGAAGAATGGAGGAGCTTAACAAGGGCACATGTCAAGATAAACTAGCTGTTTATTTCCGCCAGAAGGCATACTGGTACTTGGCTTCCCTGTGGCTGCTGAATCAAGTCTAAACCAGTCTCCCTCATTTATACACGGTCTTTTATAAGTAGTTGGGTGTCGGGAGAGAAGGAAGTGTAACTACTACAAACTACTAGGTTGGATAAAATTTGCTAGATTCCTTTTTGCCCTGTTTATTCCTTCCAAAAAGCTTATTCTTATAACATATTTCCTTTTTTAGGGAACAGATTAAGCGAGTAAAGGACTCAGATGATGTACCTATGGTGCTAGTAGGAAACAAGTGTGATTTGCCAACAAGGACGGTTGACACAAAACAAGCCCACGAACTGGCCAAGAGTTACGGGATTCCATTCATTGAAACCTCAGCCAAGACCAGACAGGTACAGTGTATCTTTCAGCATAAGGCAGATAAGTTTGATTGACTGACTAGAGATACCCACGTTCTTTGTTGTTATGGGTTTTTAATAGTGTTCTTTTTTTTTTTTTTAATCAGTTTAAACCTAATATGAACTTGTTAATATTCTGGTATGGCATTTTTACTCCTGCATTAACATACACAAATATTACTAGAACGAAGACCCTTGATTAAAGATATTTTGATAAGCATTTGTCCTTTCTCCATCAACAACACCAGTTTTGTATGTTCCACATTGCCAGTTGTCCTTTGATTGAATGTTATTTTTGTGAAATGTGCCATTTGTATGTTAGTCTGTTACTGTGATTCAGTAAGAATGCTACATTTAGTGTCATCTTTCTAAACCACCCTATTTTATCAACTAATTTAATAATCGGAATTTTAAATCTATGTAAGAAAGTACAAATGAGAGAGATTTTACAACTTGAATTGTGTCTGTTAGGCTGTCTTTATCATTTTCTTCCTTTCCTAGGGTGTTGAAGATGCTTTTTACACACTGGTAAGAGAAATACGTCAGTACCGAATGAAAAAACTTAACAGCAGTGATGATGGGACTCAAGGTTGCATGGGGTTGCCTTGTGTGGTGATGTAACAAGGTGAGCCTGTGCTCTCTTGACGTGATTCTAAATCGTACTATTTAGTATCAGACATTTTGGAGGAGCGTTGCTGTTATTTTTTCTATGTTGTTATTTAACTGAGAATCTCTGCTTATTTACAACTATAAAGTATTTTCCTTATGGAACCCTTTACCTGAGAGTATTGAGCTCTAGACAATTTTTAAAACATGTAATTATTTTATAGACATCAATAAGTTTTCAGTGATATTAGAAATTGGAAGACATTGTTTACGAACTGTATGTATATCCTGTTCTTGGCGCGGACTGGGAGTTTGAAGAATCCCTGCGTCTAAACTGCATGGTGATGACATGAACACACATGATGATGGTGTGTGTTCTTCTCTTACAGATAACTGTTCAAGTTCTAGCATCAGAAAAGAGCCACTGTCAAGGTAGGTCAAGTTTGGAGAGGAGTGATTTGTCATTCATGTTGATTTCTTCACCTTGTTTTCCTCACACTCTCTGGGTGACATTCACACACAAATTCTGCCTTGTTTCAGCTGCACTGACACCCGCCCTGGTCCTGACTTCCAGGAGGACACGCCCCTGTCGCCCTCTCCAGTCTCACAGAGACCCGCCCGCTGCTTCCCCAGCTCTCGGTAGATCAGCACAGCATTCTCGGAATATAACTACCTCCTCACTTGTCTGTCTGACAGAGAAATGAACCTTGTTCCTCCCAAGTGCTTTACCACCCCGGGTTCTCCCAAACACACACACCTCTGCCACCCCGGGTTTCTCATCTGCAAAGCAATTCATGCTCTGAAAGAGAGAACCAAACTCGACATGAAATTCTGTAGAAAACAACGTCTGGATCTCTAAAGTAGCAAGTGCTGGTGGTTTTGTTTTACTTTTATTTTGTTCCTTTATCCTGTTGAATGTGGAACTATGTTGGTTTTGGAGAAATATACATTACTGTTCTGCTGAAGATAGAGTTAATGTCGCTGTTTGGCTGGTTTATAATGTTAGCAGCTCTGTAAATTGGCATCTGCTCTGTATCCGTGAATACAGAAGCGAATACAGACTTGAGTCCCAGCCTTCTCGACTTTCATGCAGTTAAATCTGACTTTCACAATGAAGTGCCTTTTTCCTAGAAGTGCTTCATAGACTTCCTTTATAGCACTTCAGTGGGATATATGTCCCAAAAACCATTATACATGGAAATGAATGAGATATGTGTGTGATGTGTCTACCTTTGAGGGAAAGATACACCGATAGGTAGCAGATGCCATTTCTTACGTGTGTGAAGTTGGCTTCCCATAGACTTGTATTTAGGCTCTTGCATGAGAAAGATGAAACTGGAAACAATTATAAGTAATTTCTCTTAATTTTTACCTATGCTTCACTTTTTGGGGGTAGGTTCCTACCTACAAAATGTATGTGATTTGTTTCTTCCAATAAGGTAATCAAATATTCAATGAACTTCCATTTGTATTTAAATTTGGGTCGTATCAGAAAGCTCTCCATTTGCAGGTGTTCAAAACTAAAAATTTGATGCCCTTTTATTGAATAGCTGTGATGAATGGTTTTTCAAGCCTCAAACATAATTCATGAACAGACCCATGTCCACTGCGTATCATGGTATCTTAATGATGTATATAATTGCTCTCAATCCCCTCTCACCCCACCCTCTTTTCCTCACCCCACAGCAAGTACAGTTTGATTCATTATTTCAATTGAGTAAAGCATGGTGCTTATGACCAGGGACCAGGGTCACAGTTTTAAAACTTGCGCAAACCAGTTAGGGTAACAAAGGGAGAAATTCTTCCACATTTGCTCATTGCACCAGTAACTCCAGCTGGTGGTTTGCCAGGTATGTGCTGTTAGTCGTGCAGGAAAGAAGAGATGGGTTAGCACAAAGCCTTTACCACAACTGCAAAAACTTGGTACCCTGAGGAGCATCAGCTTAGAGTCCTTATAAAGTATCCAGACTTTTGTGTGTGTGGCCACATGGACACTCTAAATTAAGCCAATATTTTTTTCTCATTATGTTTTTGAGAATGAGGGTACCTCCGCTCAAAATTTAAAAAATTTTTCTTTATCCATCATGTTCCTTGAAGGGTTTAAAACAGGATGTTGATTAATTTCTGGTCTGCCTATGACATAACATGAAGAGCTTGTTCAGAACAAGAAGTAACCCTGGGATTGGAATTTTTGTTTGAGAAGGGAGTGGAAAATGTAATTACTTGTTAGTTTTGTGGTTTTAGAGACTTGGCTTTTCCATTTGCAGATAAAACCCTGGTAATTCTAATGAAATATAGGTTTAGATAACAATGGTTAAAGGCTAGTTCCAAAATGGCCACTTTCTGTTCTGGTCTTCTAATATGTAAATACCTTACTGTGGTCCACCTTCTAAGATGAATTTTCATTTATTAAGCAAACTCCACATTGCCTTGAAATGAATTCAGAAGAGGGGAAGAACTCTATCTACACTGTGCCCAGAGTATAATGAACCCAAAGTGTTAGCATAAATTTTGAGATCTTCCACAGTGCTGTCAACACGTGTAAACAGAAACTCTCTGCTGCTTTGTTTCTGCCCTTTGAGAGCATTGCTCTGTGACTTTTCTTGGGGCTGGACTGAGGCTTGTCACCTCAGTTGTCATCCTTATTGTCTTGTTTATGTGACTGACAGCGTGACTCTTTTTCTCATGTCCCCGTAGCCCTCGTATGGATGTACCTTACAGTTTTCTCAAGTGTGTCGTAAGCACAGAAGTATCTAAATGGGGCCAAAATTCAGACTTGAAAACGTTCTTTTCCTAGCTTAAGAAGTGACACTTAGGTGTGAATTTTGGCACAATAGAGTGACAGAGTTACAGTTGAATGCTGAATCACTTCAGTTAGTGTGGTTTTTAGAATATGTATGTAATTGCTAAAACAATTCTAGCTTACCTCAGAATCTGAAAGTCTCTTTCCCCCAGTTAAGTGCCTGGCCAGCTGTTATAAATCACACATTACTTTGTTTCTTAAAGGTCGCATGTTCAGGAGTATGAAAATAAGATGTTCTGTCTAAAGGCTGCTGTGCCTAATCTGTCATGTGCCGTCTTCGCTCCAGCAGCTCCCTGTAGAATGTTCCTTGGTGACATAATATCACATTTATTACAGCTTTCACTTCGGGAATGTAGTGAGTGAAATTATTCTCAGTATGTATTTTAGTGGGCCCCGTGTTTAGTCAGTCATCATCCTTTTAAACTGCTGTGAATTTTTGTCTTGACTTGAAAGCAAGAATAGAGAAACACTTTAGGGATTTTTTTTCCCCCATTCCGGAATTTGTGAGCATAATCCTATTTTGCTTTACATTTACAGTCACAAGCTCTTACGCTGGCAGCTACAACCAAGAACCAAAAAAGTGGTGCGTTCTGCTTCTCGTAATTCATCTCGACTAATAAATTACAAGAAGCAAGGATAATTCATTAGGGAAAATATTTTATTTGGGTGGTTTCTATAAACAAGGGACTATAATTCTTGTACATGACTTTTCATCTTTGCTGTTGATTGTCCAATGTGCCACAAAATTATTTTGAGGTGTTTCCTACAAGAATTGTTTTAAAAGTGTTCTTCATGTCAGTGTAGTTGTAGATATATTTCACAATATTACTGGTGATTTTTAAAAGCCTGAGTACTGACCTAAGAAGCGATATATGAATTCTACTCTGGAGGGAAGTGATTATCTCAATGGATGTTGTATGACTTTTATATTTCTGTGCCATCAAATATAGGTAAAATGATCAATTGTGCAATTCTGCTGTTTAAAACGGGAACTCTTGGCCTCCTTGGCTCTAAATGAAAGGGCTGACATTCTAAGTTGCCTATTTTATTGTAAATTAATCCATTCTAATTTTTAAAAATTTGGTTGAATGTTTTTCTTGTTCAGTGTTTAAAAAATAAAAACTGGAAGTTCTTTGCTTAGTTCTAATTTGTTTCCTACTGAAGTGCCTTTATTGAAAGTTAATATTTCAGATTTGGAGGTGACGTTTGGATGTGTTGGAAGATCTGAGTTCCTCGTTTTATCTCAATATAAAATATGTCAAAGCCTGCTTTAAATTATTCCCCTGGGGGTGAGTCACAGCCACGATTTGTAGCTGCATAGCAGATTGTCTCATGTTAACATGACGCGTTTAAACGGCCACGGGTAGTCTTCGTCTCATCTCTGTCCTCCCGCCTAGTCGGCCAGTCTCGGTACAGTGGGTGAGCATCGGTCTAGGAGTCAGGGAACATGGTTCCAGCTGTAATTCTACTCTTCTGGCCCATGGTTTCCTTATTTGCAAAACAGGGAAGTCGATTCAGCATATCCCAACTGTTTATAAAGAATGATTTCAAACATAGACTTCTCTACCTAACACTGGAATACTGTAATTATGAAGACTTTGGTTTATTCCGCTGAAGACATCAACTTTCTTTTTTTTTCAGTATTTTTTTTTTTTTAAAGGAGGGCAGGGAGGGAGATTATTAATATTTGGCTGAATTAAACAAGAAAATTCATCAAGTGACAAATACTGTTTCTACATTGGGCTACTAGAAAGAGTATAAATATTTTAGATTGTCAAATGGATGTGACAATCATGGACTATCTAAAACAGATTTCACCCCTTAGATCAGCCACCTATGTCTTAGATACTTTGCTCTACTAATATTTGACCCCCAATAACTGAGAGGAAAGGATGTTTTAGTCTGATGATAGCTGCTATTCTGCCTGACAATATGAAGCTACAGGCAGACAAACGAAAAAGTAGCTAAAGAAGGTTGTTTACTTGATATGAGGGGACCTCTTAGGCCCCTTTGCTGTTAAAGTTTCTGTTCTCATCACAAGCGATACTGAAGGTCATTAAAAGGCCAACATAGTTGCATGAGTTATTTGATACCCATAAATACATGTAAAGGGGCCAAGAGGCTGTACAAGGGATCATTTTGCAAAGCTGCTTGAGAGACATTCAGAGAATGTCCATCTCCATGACTTGAGAGCACAGAGAGATAGAATCAACATCTAGGATCCAAGTGGGAGGGGTATGCCTGGCGTGCTTTCAAAATGACTGGGCAATGAAACATGGTCCAACACAATGAAAGAATACTGGAACTTCAGGAACATAGAAAGTACAAGTAACAAATGCCCTGTGCAGTGCCAGAAAGAGCAGAGGTTCAGATTCATGGCTAGAAGAAGACCTAAAGAATTGATCGTCTCTGGAGACTGAATTGATGACTTCCTTCACGCTTGCTCCAAAAGTTTCTTTATTAACCTACCAGAGGAGGTGGGAGGCATGTTTTCATCTTAAAAGAATGAACTTAATCTCTTTAAAGCCAGTACAAATACAGATTACCACGCATTTGTAAGAACCGCATAGGATGAGGCAGCACCTGCTATGTTGGGGGCTAATATCAAATGTTTCTAAAGATAGAGGCAGCTACATGCCTAACAGGAGGACGTGGTTGGAACCGAGCAGTTGATGCTAGAGCCTTTTGATTACAGGAGCCTGAAATACCCAGGTTAGGAAAAGCGATCTTCTCGCATGGCTGCTGCAGAAGAGCTGGAACGGGCACTACCCACACTTGCTGTGGGAGCGCGAGCTATTTGATTACGTGTGCTATTTCAGTATGAAAGAAAATTTGCACTTTTTAACAAACTTTTTAGTGTAAATCAGTTCTCCACATTTACAACTGAGACCCGATATCCTCGACATGATTTTTTTTTAATTAATGGAACGAAGTGAAAAGACATCTTGAAAATTAGGTCAAGAAATCTTAAGTGTATGCTCATTTTGCCTGTAAATTTGAGGAGTTTGACATTTAATATTACAATCCAAAATGAAACGCTACCATGACACACGAACTGAAATTACCAAGGCCTGTGCCCGTCATCCCATCATTCTGTAGCTACTGTGACATTTTCTCTTAGGGAACCACATTTGGATCCCAC
This sequence comes from Macroglossus sobrinus, assembly GCA_004027375.1. Lineage (NCBI taxonomy): Eukaryota > Metazoa > Chordata > Mammalia > Chiroptera > Pteropodidae > Macroglossus > Macroglossus sobrinus. Next base: position 191,835 of record PVKZ01001268.1, read on the forward strand.
TGGGAGGCATAGCCATGTGCCCTAACAGAGGACTTTTGTTTCATTGGCTCAGTAAATCTTCCTTATGAATCTTCCTGATTCGTTTGAGACGTTTTTATTGAGTACCTACTACGTGCCCAGGCATGGTGCTGCTCTGGACATACAGCAGTGAACTAGATGGACAGTGGTCCCTCATTCATCTCTCACATTCTGTTGAGAGGATCTCTAAAACAATTTCTTAGCTGCAGTTTGGTGATCACTTCAGCAGAGAAGGACATTGTTTACTCTAAGCAAGTGACATAGCTTGCTTAGCCTTCCTGTTCCAGCTGCTGCCTTCTTGACATCACCCAAGGTTGTCACCTTCCCAATTTTTTTCAACACTCAAGGCTACCCAAGATGCACCAGCACCTGCCTCGTGCCTCATTGCCACCTGGGTCTCTTCTTTCGAAGCTATATATCGCTTTGCAATTTCCAAGAGCTCTCACATACCTCATCTAATCCATAGCAGCCATGTAAAACAGAAACGGTCTTCATTTTACTGATGAAAACAACTGAATCCACACAAAAGGATGGATTTGTTCTAGATCTGAACCTAGCTCTCCAGATCTGAGATCATGACTCTCTTTGGTTCACTAGTAGTTTCCAAAGCATGCTGCTCAAAAGCTGTCGGAATGTCCTAACGGAGATGTTTGAGAAAGTCTGAGTGGGTGGGGCTCTGCTTTTCCTTTCTCGTCCCCACTTCAACAAAGCAGTTCCACTTTCATCTGGTTTTTATTTGAGGCTTCCATTCAAGATTTAGTTTGAAGATTTCATAAGTAAACATTTGAACACCACTTCACCAACCTAACCCAATCACCTAAGTAGCTGGGGCTCACTGTCTCCCATCCTCATGTCCGGTCCAGAACCCATCTCGGCTGTCCTGGTCAGTGCACAACTAAGCAGTAGTGAGGCGGTAGTTGTCGCACATGGCCCCCTCTCTGGAATCAGAATACCTGGGTTTAAATCTCTCCTCTATCACTTACTGGCTGTGAGACGTCAGACAAGTCCATATCTTATGCCTGAATTTCTTCAACTGTAAAATGGAGATAATAGTTTCTCAATTTTTATAGTGATAGTTCCTCAATTATAGTTCCTCAAAAGACTGCTATTGTATAATTAAATATATTGATATATGTTCCAAAAAAAAAATTGGACCAGTGCCCAGTGCAGTTACTGCAGGACCCTATGGAATGCCTTCCTCTCTCCTAACAATGCAGCACACTGTTGAAGTCTGGATTGTTTTGTTAAAAGCAAATTTGCTGAATTTCAGTTCCATTCAAAAGACAGGAAATAAAGCTAGTTTGTCTCATGGAAAAGGATGAGTCTTATAAATTTGACTTCTTTATTTTTAGGCTTGCCTGGGAAATGATTACCGACAGGATGATAAAGCTGAATCCAATAAAGATGCCATAAAATTGCACAGGTTTAGTTACACTCCAAACTGAAACTCATTCCTTATGTGCAAGACCTGTTATCACAGGGTGACAAAAAAGTCCATAGTTGCTGCCAAAGAGCTGTGTTCCCAAGCTGGAAGTGAAAATGAACTCAGATCTGCGCGCGCGTGCACGCGCGCGCGCACACACACACACTTACACACACCACCCAAGCAATGCAACAAAGGATTAAGCTAAGCCTGAAAGTTTGCTAGAGACAGTTGGTGTCTCTGAACCATGAGTGAATGAGGGCTGTGACGGGGGTAGGGTGAGGGCCGGGTTGGAAAGGTGGGGACCTCCCAGTGGGTTTCACAGCAGCGAGGGACACCTGCTGTCCCAGGGTAGAGGGACAGAAGCAGCCAGGTGGCAGTGATCTCCTGGGCACAACTCTTTTCTGTTAAGTGTCTGTCATCAACCTATAGAGCCTCAGGTCACAGGTACCTCTTTTTTAAAACACACACACACACACACACACACACACACACACACACACACACACCAGCTGTAAATTTATTTGGAGCTCTGAATAACAAATGTTCCAAAAGATGGTTGGATGCCCAGGTAAGAATAGTCACATTAAGTATTTTTAAAAGACAGTAAATATAATACTGTTCTTTTGCTAAAAATTAAAGCAAAAGAAAAATTAAATGAGTCTAGTTTGTATTATATACTGATGCTTGGAGAAGAGCAAGATTAATTACAGAAAATGAATGAGTCAAGACAGATTGTCCCATTGAAGGAAATTTCTGGGTATTTTCCTTTAAGGGCTGTAAATGATGATAGGACTGGAATTTTTTTTTTTTTTTTGCTTTAAATTCAGGTTTTTCCCCCCTTGTAATTGAAATAATACTTGTTCGTGGTAGAAAATGCAAATAAACTAAAAGAAAGAGTTTAAAAATCACCAGCAACCCACTACTCAGACAATACTGGTTGGTATAAGTTGCCTAGACTTGTTTTCTGTGTGTAGAGTGATATATAAATTAAATGCTCATTTTTTTTTTACAAAATAAAATTATATAATTTATACATCATTGCAATGTGGTTTTTAAATTAATATAAAAATTTTAATGTTTTTATGTTAATATATATCCATCTATGTCATCAGTCTTATATTGCTCATATGTTGGTTGTTCCTACTTTTTGCTTCTTATAATGGTTTGGCTACAATTAATATTCTTGAAATGTATCTTTGCATAATAATTTCTTAAGATAAAGTCATAAAAATGAAATTGTCATGTTAATGAATATGCATATTTTAAGGTTTTTGATAAATATATTGTCACAAGGCTGAAATCTTAAAACTTCTACTGACCACATATGAGTGTCTTTTTTCCCATATACTCAACATTGACTATTATCAAGAAACTGATTGCTTTTTATAATCAAATACACTTCAGATTTTATGGAAAATCAAAAATAAACTGGATTTTTAAAAAATACTATCTATTAGAATGTATACAGTTTAGAAACTTTTCACTGTATAATGAGTCATATTTTTGTAATCTGTATCAGGTGGAACTCTCCAAAAGACAACAGTCTCTTAAGATCTTTTTATTTTTAATATGATGGTAAATACTTCAAATTTGTTCTGTGCTTTCCCCCATTATGTATACCTACTAACTTCTGACTGGACATCTCTACATGCTAATAACTGTGTATGTTTTAATTCCTTTACTCAGTGAATCAGAAATAATACAGGCTCGAATACGCCCCAAACTACCCGCACATCTCAAAGTGCCTGTCTGCTCTCTTCTTCCCTCTTCCATTCCAGGCTCAGAAAAGAGTCCTCTCCTCTCTCCAAGGTTCCTCCTCCAGCTGGGTCTTAACTTCCACTGGAAACTTGTTTTGTCCTTAGTTGCTACTCTCTTTATACGCCTGTTATCCTTCGTACAGTTTTTCCTGCCACTAGAATTCTATAAATGTGCTTGCTCCCTTGACCCCAGTGCCCTCTAGCTATCATTCTGGTTGTTCTCCTCCTGCTGTCTGACAGCATCACTAAGAAGGATGTGTCTCCACTTCCTCACCTCCCATCCTCACTTCAGCTCACGGCTATCAAGCCTCCTCTACTCACATGAGTCCTCTGAAAAGTCTCCAACGGTGTGGCCACAGAGGTGAGAAAATTTTGAGACTCTTCAAAAGTCATTTCTGTCAAACGACTCTGACTTTTTAAAATTAAATGTGTTGCGGTAACATTGGATAATAACATATTTTTTTAGGTGTACCGGATTACAATTCAATATCTGTGTACTCTATTGCATGCTCACTCCGTGTGTGTGTGTGTGTGTAGAGCCTGATGAACATACCAGCATATTCACCAAACACAGAAAGTTGTTCTCATGACCGAAATCCTTCTGTTACCACACATTTAATCCCCTTTACCCACTTTGTCCTCCCCCCAACCCCCTTCCCCTCTGGTAAGCACCATTCTGTTGTCTGTATCTATGAGTTTGTTTTGTTAGTTTGTTACTTTTTGTCTTATATCCTGTACATGAGTGAAATCATATGACTTTTGTCCCTTTCTTTCTGTCTTATTTCACTCTCAAGATCCATCCATGTTGTTGCAAATGGCAACATTTTCTTTTTTATGGCTGAGTAGTATTCCATTGTGTATATATTTATACACTACCTCTTCTTTATCCAATCATCTGTCAGTGGACACTTAGGTTGTTTCCATGTGTGGATGAGAAGATGTATTGCTGGATTATATATTAGTCCTAGTCTTAATTTTTTGAGGAACCTCTATCCTGTTAGGATAATGGCTTGAGAAGACAACTAGGGGATCTGCCACAAAGAAAATGGGAGAATTGGAGGGTAACATATGAAGATAAGAATCATTGAAGGAGAAGCAGATTTGGGAGGAAATCTTTTTGTTTGGATATTTTGATTTCTAGATACCATTGGGAAATCCAGGTGTAAACATCACAAAAAGGAGTTGGAAAGAAATGAGGTATTTATAGGTTCAGTAACGTGTTCTGTTACTGTTGGTTCAAAGGAGATGATGACCAGAAAGCCAAGCAGTCAAACATTCAGTTGTTTCCAACAAAGGACCTTGTGCCAATTTTCAATAGAAAACACTTAATAGTAAAAAGATCATTCAGTCTATGCCCATAATTCTGTTCCAAATCCAAAGCTCCAACCAAATGCTGTTATCTTTAACATAAGCTGTTACAAATCATAAATTCTGCTGAGTCTTTCTTTACCTAACAGTAATCATCACACATTCATTCATAACTAAGACTCTGTGTTATTCCTGGAAAATCATGACATTTTGGTCCAAAGAGCCTTGCCATTTATGAGCAGAATGACTTTGGGAAAGACACTTCACTTGTCGGAGCCCCAGTTTTCTCATTTGGGAAGCAGGGATAAGGTGATAATTGCCTAACAGGGCTATAATTAGGATCAAGTAGATAATGTTTGCAAAGGGATTTATATACTATGAACACGTTATTCTTTGTATAACAATATGTAGAGTGGGGGTAATTCAGCATCCTAGATGGCAGCTGATTTTCTATAATATTTGAAGTCAATTTACTACTTAATTTGTTAAATAGATTCATCAGGTGAATTTCTGCTAATTCTGGGATATTTCTCATGAAAATGGGTGTGTGTATGTGTAGCTTGACAAACATACCAGCATATTCAGCAATCACAGAAAAGCTGTTCTCATGAGGGAAATCCTGAGGACCTTGACTTTTCAGAAGCCTGGAAAACTCCACTGTATTTCACTAGGGTAGAAAATGATCATCACAGGTTGAGTCATACAAGAAAGCCATACTTGAAGATAATTCAATCTGTAGGAAGACTTAGGGAGTATTGAAATGCAATTGCTGGTCTACCACAGATATCTCTCCTGAAGTCCCAGATAAAGACTGAAGGCTTCACCTGTTTTTCACTGTCAATTGCCTAAAGCTATAAATAGGTCTAAGGCTCATTTCTCTCCATTTAGCAGGGAAGGGTCAGATTACAGGGGCAAAGCAAAAAAAATAAAATGAATGTCAGGGTGTTTTACAGTGTCAGTCAAACCCAGTCTTCTCTCTCTTCCCTTCCACTGTGCTATCCTAGAATCAAGGAACCAGCAACAATGCCTCTGTTGAAACTCTCAGGTAGGTGTGCGAAAGTGTTTGGAGAACACCACTTTTAACAGGCAACCATTCCTGTGACTAGCACGTCAGCTCTGGTAATCCTTTATGTAGGATTTATAGTTTCTTGAATAGTACATTGCAGGAGGAGGCAAGACAAGATTTTCAAGTAGTTTCTATTTTCAGTTTTGGGAGGGAGGCAATTTTTAAAAACTATATCCTGTGGTCACATTTTTGATGATCCCAGTAGAAAATGGGTAAGATATTTGATATCTATTCTGCTAGTCTGTGCAAACCTGTGCTGCCCCACTTCTGAGAAGGATCCTGTCCTATGTCTCTAGCTAAAGTATTAGCTGAAAATCATAAGTATAACAGAAATAGTAACCCAATTCGTTCGTGTATTCTGATGGTTCACAGTCCAGGTTTGTACACAGAGTGGTTTTTAAAATAATAATAAGTTATAAGTCTTTTTCATTGTAAAGGTAATACATACTTCACATGAAATTAAAAAAAAAGAAATTGCACTGAAATGTGAAAGTAATAAACATTCATTTAGAGAAATTGGGAAATTTAGGAAAGTAGTAACAACAACAACAACAAAACCCACAGTCCCATCATCCAAAGGTACCACTTTTAACATGTTAGTGTGTTTCTTTGCAATCTATTTTCTTTGAAAATTAAAAAAAAAATCTTTTAAAAACACAACTGTGATTATACATGTCACTTTATAGCCTGCCTTTTTTTTAAACATTATAACATAATCATTTACCATGATACTCCAAACTCTTCCTAAACATCAATTTAAATGTATAATATTCTAAGTGTCTTAACTAATCTCTTAGGTCTTTTATAGTTTTTTTGTAAATATGATACGAGGATAATTTTTGCACCTAATTCTTTTTCTGTGTAAAGATTACTTCAGTACAATAGATTCTCAGAAATGAGTGGTAGGTGTTACTCAACTGTTTACCAAATGCACCGTTTTAGTTTGCCAGCTTCCAGTTTCATATAAGAGTTTCTAACCATCGTATAAGAGTTTTTTTAAAGTCACATTTTATTTAAAAAAAAAAAAAGTACTTCTTTAAGATTATGGACATAAATTGAAAGAGACATATTAGAAAGAAAAATAAAATGAGATGTATAATGACTATATTCCCAGGGCTTTCTAATGGCAGCAAATTGCAGATAAATGGAAAAATGAGGTGTAATTACACCTTCCACACACCCCTTTCTTGTACCAATCTACATGTTTCTATTCCAAAGCACTGATTAACAGCCACTGTGATCTCTGAAAGTTGTTCATATATTTCATCTTGTTTTATTTTACTTCATACAGCTGAAGAAAAACGTGAGTATTTTGGACCATTTTCCCTGCCATTTGCCAAAGTATCAATTTTCAAAAGATACTATTCCTTAATTCAAAAATGTGAGTATTTTTCAGCAGTGTTTATTAAATGACACCATTGAAAGCCAAGCACAACTTAAAAATGACCATAGATATCTCACAGCATTGCAAATGAACTCATGGATGTTCCAGACTCAAAAAAAAACAAACAAACAAACAATTTTTTAAAAAGAGAATCTCAAGAGGCATTCACCAATCTTTTGAAATAAAATCATCTTTTTTAGATTAGCTGGGGGGAATCTATTGAGTCTTGCCTTAGTCAACCCTCAACTCCAATGCAAAAAAAAAAAAAAAAAAATCATGGTAAAATCTTGTGACCAGATAAAATAAAAACTCATTTTAGATAAAACTATAACTTCAAATATACATTTTCCTCCATCTCAAACTGGCCTTGTCCTTTAGCTGACGAATAGGTCTGCCTCTGGATTCTTTTATGAGATGAGATGGGGAAGATGAAAGGCCTATAGCCTGTCTTTCCTACCCATTAATAAAGCACTGCTGGGAAATAAGCATGCTTCTCGGGGTCTGCCGGGTGACGCAGCAAGCATGGTATTCCTTTTCTCAAGAGTCTTGCACTTCCTGCGTTAATAATAATAACCCCCAACTTCTGGGTAGGATCGTGTAGTTTTTAAAGCCTTTCTTGTTTAATCTCTGTAACAGTTCTCTGAAGTTGGCATTATTATTATTACCACCCCTTTTTACCACGATGAATACCAAGGCTCCTAGTGATTATGTGGTTTGCCCAAGGCCGCCCAGCTGTCACAGACGCTTTCTTTCTGCTTCACCACTCTGCTCGTTGTGTCTGCCCTCTTGCCTATTCTCTAAACGTCGATGCCCTAACTTCAAGGGTTTCCCCTCAGATGCTTCATTCTCTCCAACCTGAGGTGCTCAGAAAAGAACGCAGCAATTATCTATGCCACCCCGAGGGCGTCATCTGCCCTTTACTCCCTGAATTCAGGTTGTCGCCAAATCTTATCTACTCATCTTCTGAAATACCAGTTTCACTCTTTCTCTTCCATAATCACCACCACTCTTGAAGTATTTTTGAAAGGCAGAGCTTTTGAATTACGAGTCAAATTTCAGCTGCGGTTCCATGAAATCAAAATGACTGGGAGAAGCTATGTACCGTGTAATTTTTGGCCATCATATAAACTACTTCTTGGGAGTAGAGTTTCTGCTTTTGAGCTATCTGTAGTGGCTTAGGGAGATATAACCTTAGTAAACAGTAACGTTTAAAAAGTAATGTTTAAAAACATGAAACGAATAAGTGTGTGCAGTCCCAGGTAATCGATGGAAGAGCCAGAGTCCAAGCAAGCAGGATTTGGCTCCTGGGTGTCCGTTTCCACACTGCTCTTCCTGAGGCCTCCAGCAGCATTGCCACAGACTCAGCATAACAAGCTGGATGCAGAGTCATCGTCATCATCACTGTCATCATCATAACCAGCTGGCCTGTTTCCATCGGCTCCTCATGGTGCATGAACCCTCTTCTAACTTCTGCTTGTCATTTATGCTTGAGGCGCATGTGTTCGCTCGTGATGTGATGCTCAGGGAGGACCGATCTGGGGACCGGGTGGGGAGGCGTTCTCGGGCCATCGGATGTGCCTACTTAGCATTTTAATTGTTCCTTTATGGATCATGGTGCTTGCCAAAGAACTACTCATAGCATCCAAAGATGCTTTTCAGTTTCAGGAAGTGCTTGAGTTGAATGAGAGAAAGAGATGTGTAAAGTTCAGCCAGCGTCGTGGGCAATTCTGTGATTCAGCTGTGACAAGCCATGTTTTGAAACCTGGCTGGCTGACTGTTAGTGTTGGTGAAGTTATGAATCGATGACTATCTTCCTAATGTGTGTGCTTCAGTCTATACTAAGTCTTACCATTTATCATTTCCTTAATGGCCCCAAACTAACCCCAGATATCAAATATCTGTCTGACGGAGGCTACCAAATTAAACATTCAGTTTAATCTGGTGCTTTATCTTTCTTAAAGCTTTTCCACGGACATTATCTCACTCCATGTCATGACAGCCATGTGAGCGAGGTTTGGTAGGCATCAGTATTCTCACTTCACAGATAAAGAACAGAAACAGAGGAAGGTGAGGGAGTTGGTGAGTTCAGAAAAGACTGGGACACATCACACGTGCTTAAGTCAGAACTGAAAATGTGGCATTCTGGAGACCTGCATAGACACGGATGGGAGCGCGAGTGTGTGTGTGGGGGGTGTCTTTCCTGCTGCATGCAGTTTGCTTTGTCATCATGCAAAGAATGTTCCTGTCTTCTGTCGCTCCAAATAATTAGCTGTTTGCCGTTTTCGTTATTTGCTCTCTGCCCTCTTCTGGAAATGCCAAGAGACTTTCAGGACTATTAGAGGCTATGACTCTTCAGAGGGAAACCACTGAGTGTGTGGAAAGCACAGTGGAACTTGACAGAAGCAGCAGATACTTGATGCCATCACCACCCCATCTGATGAAACTGGTTTTCTTGTATCCCGAGAGTCTTGAGGTTGTTCATTGCTAGGCTAAAGGTCACCTTTCCACCCATTTTAAGAATGGAAAAATTAAAGCCTGGAAAAGTAAAAGTGGCTTTTCAGGGGTCGTTCGTTATGGAAGGCCGCGTGTCCACAGAAACAGGACCTCCAGTACTAGATTGTTCATCTTTAGTAGCCCTCTCCCCCACACTGCCAGCAGCATGTCCCCGAGCTGTCAGAATTTGGGGAGGAAAATGAGGTGGTGATGTGTGAGAGAAATACAAGTGACCCTCCAGTGAGGAAGAAAGGACCTAAAGTACACATTTATTTTTTAAAAACTACTTAGGCTGGTTCTCTTTAGGAAGAAAAACTCCAAGGACCAACAACCCTATGCATTTCTTCAAAATCAGAAAAAGTCAACCAGCCTAAGGGGAAGAACTGTGTTGCCTGGTTACTATGAAACCATCTGTCAGAAACAAGTGATATCACGTTAAGCACTAGTCCTGCAAGAGCCCAGTTCCATCTTTAGGACCGTCCTGAAACGTGCTATAAAAATCTCATCTGTGTTTCTGAGAATAGATTTCCAAGCTACCCGCACAAACCCACTAGAGAGAGCAGGTATTGCCCCCCATCGTGTCTCTGGGACACCGGTGGGAGGGCAGGGCAGCCACGGGCCCAGGGCGGTCCTTAGCGCAGTGCCTCACACAGAGCAGAAGCGCTCACAGTGACTTCTGGGAAAGGACTCGAAGACTAACACGTGAACACCTCTTTCAGAAATTGATGATGCAATGCGGAGCTTCGCCGAAAAAGTGTTTGCCTCTGAAGTCAAAGATGAAGGCGGCCGTCAAGAGATTTCCCCCTTTGATGTGGACGAGATCTGCCCGATTTCTCATCTCGAGATGCAGGCACACATATTCCAGATGGAGGCTCGGTCCAGCTTGGAAGGCAGGAGGTAAGTGGAGTGAGGGGGGATGCCTAGGACACGGGGACACAAGGAAGGGGAAATGTCAGGGCAGATGGTTCAGTCTGTCTGGATGATGGTTGCTCTGGGAGGAAGAACGCTGCCAGCATTCAAAATTCCTGCCCCCATTTCTCACTGTATCTACTAGGGCTAGTTAACAATTACCGAAGAAGAAAGCAGTGACCCTCCTACCCTCATCCACGTCTCCCCTTAGTTGAAGCCTCCCTGTCCACCCGAGTGAGAGAACAGGAGCCACTATGCAATTATTCCAAATGCAAGTGGGCTGATGGCTGCTAGGCACACACACAACTTATGCACGGAGGGTACAGAGACTGGAGCTCGGGCATCATCTGCAGACCCCACCCTCAGCCAGCCGTAGCGTTGTGATATTCGATATGGATTCCGCCCTCCGGCCAGTCTGACCTCCAAGCCCCAGGGACACAGCCCTCCACTTCTGCCCTCAACCCCTGCCGTCCTACGCCTACGATGACACGTAATTCCTATACCCAGCCCAACAGCCCACCCAGTCCCCCTCCACCAAGTCTGCTCATTTCCCCTTATTTGAACTACTCTGGTACTGACTGTCACAATTTAGTCCTCAGATCTACACTGATCACTCACCTGGAACCCCTCCTCACAGCACCCCCACCCTCTCACCCCCGTTTCATGGAGGAAAAGACCACCCTGCTGTCTTTCTCTTGGGTTTTATCTCTTTAAGGAGAGAGCAACAATCCACCTTCTTGGGCCCATCACAAGACTCAAGTCAAAGTAGAAACTCAACAAATACTTGATTGGGGGAAATAATATTAAGCAACTTATAAGTTCCAAATATCGTGCTAGGCATTTTATAGACATTAAATTTCACAGAAATCCTATAAGGAAAGCATTATTACACCATTTTTTTTTCCAAATGGGGAGACAGGTCACAGGATTTAAGGAGCATGCCCAAAATGACACACGTAGTAACTGACGCAGCCGGTGCTGATTGCAGTACTGACCTGCCTGCTCTGCTAGGAGTAGGCACCTGTGAGGAACAATGACATGCTGAACGCTTTCTAGAATGTTCCCTTAGGCCCGCCATCCGAGGTACACCAGGAAGAAGGGAACACTGTCACGTGATACCGCCTTCAAATGGTTGGATCCTGTTTTTGACTCCCAGCCCACATTTTTTTACTTTTTGTTCTTGAAATTGTATAATGAAATGTCAATTGTATAGTGAAATATCAATGAAACTCCCAATGAAGGGCAAGATACATCCTTTTATTATTATTATTTTTTTTTATTTTAAACCCAGGAAAAGGCGTTTCTTCGGACGAAAGACTGTAAATTTGTCCATTCCACAAAGTGAAACATCTTCCACCAAAATGTCCCACATTGATGAATACATTTCTTCATCTCCAACTTACCAGACCGTGCCTGATTTCCAGAGAGTACAGATCACCGGGGATTATGCCTCTGGGGTGAGTCGCTCCCTTGCTCCTCACCCTTGAGAAGTAGCTGCTGGGAAGACACTCAGCCTGATTGTTTTAGCTTCTTACCTTCCTCCCCTTCCTTTTGAGAAGGGTGTTAGCTCACCTGTCCTTTGTTATCCTTCATTCCTGCATTTCAACACCAATGTGCCATGACTTATATTTCTGCCTTGCTTTCATCATCCCTCCTAGTTTCTCCTCCTTTATCTCATTTCTTGCACATGTAGAATATGCAGTAGAACACAATGTATGCATTACAGAATACAGTGAATGGACTTGGGCAAAAGAACCAAAGAAAGCAGCTGGTGGGCAAGCTCACCGAGGGCATCATAAAGCGAGAAGAGAAGTGTCCGGGAGGCATGGGTGGAGGGGGCCCTGGGGAAAAGGTGGAACCAGGGCAGACATAGAATCGAGGGAAGGGCTGCAGCAGCGGAAACCAATCACAGAGAATCAAGAGAAAAGAAGTAGAGAGACCAGAAGAAAAAAAGATGATGAGAGAGAGGTTAAAATATTCGGGGCTATTTTTTCTTTGACCAACTGTCCTCTCCAGTTTTATTGCAGATGCTTACACAGTAGAGTATTGCTTGGAAGAGACTCTAGGATGCCACGGGGACAGTAAACTAAAGTCATAAACAACTTGACTAGCTCGTTTTATCCAGAACAGTTGGCCAGTTCATAAATCTGTGCCACATGGACTTGCAGAATCAGCATCATATCGGTGAAACTGCTGTTTAGCCATCAGTCTATGCTCCAAATATAGTTTTAATGGCCGGTCCTAAGCCCCCTTCTCATGTAACCGACCCATTTAGGGTTAGCCCTAAGGTGTTTAAAAGTGACCGAGCAATGAAATGAACACTATGCTTGTGATTCATTTTCTGTACAATAACATGGGTGCTCTGCAAATGGCAGGAAGGTTTTAGATGCTAAATAACTAAAATGGAATGTTTACTAGTGACATGGAAAATAAAGTTTGGGGAACTCTGGAATTCAAAGAAACAGAACCATTAGGAGACACACTTGATACCTATGTGCTTGATAGAAATGAAAACAGGAATTAAAAGGAAGGAGATGGAAGGAAGGGCAAGGTTCAGAGACACGGCTCGCCCTGTGCAAGCTGCAGGGCACCTGAAACCGTGGCCTGGGGACCTTGAGAATGAGGGTGTTGCTGTGCCTGTTGGCTGAATGAAGCCGAGATGCTGGGCAGCACCATGTGGTCCACGTGTGTGTGTACCCACATGAGTCTTCACCAGGAGTAAAGGGGAATCAGAGCTAAATTCTCAAGACCACTAATCCCTGGTAACGACTGATTCAAATTAATCAGTTCTTATTGAGCCCCTACTCTGTGCTAGTCACTGTGAGCTGAGTGCTTAGGAATAGAAGGTGAATAAGATTCAGCTCCTGTCTTGAGGAGCTTATAGGCTGGTGGTCCATTAGGTGGCAAGAGAACAAGCAACCCCACAGACCTAGCACCTGTGCTGGACTCTCTCGGTCAAGGTCAGCAGGTCTTTAAAAAGAACTCAACTGATTAGGATCAATATCTGGACCTTAGACCATTGGTAACAAGCTTAGGTTGATCCCAGCAAGCCTTTGGGCTCTGATGATGAGCATGCAATGATTTCAAGTTGCGATTGCTTGGGCATACCAGGCCCAGCCAGGGGTCGGGAATGGGGCAGGGGAAACAGACCAGTCAAGGAAATTTCCAGCAGTTCTAAGCCAATTTTACTCTAGTCACAGATAAAGTTCTCTTTAAAATCATCCAAAAGAATTACTTCTCACAGGAAAACGTTCTGATCCATCTATAGCTACAGAAGGCGGTACGTGCATGCCGAGGTCGAGGGATATGTGATGCCTTGTTTATCCCCAAGTACTTCCCTCACTGACCAGCAAGCAGCTTGAATTCTCAAATTAGAGTCTTGTCTTTCAGTTGAGATACTGTCTTTAAACTCCCATACTTAAAATGTCTGCATGTTATCTGGAAGGAAGGAAGGATTTTTCATGTTAGAACGGGTTCTTTTAATCGTATATGCTAGATAATCACTCCCATCTAGCAAAAGACAAAACCAAACACAGGATGGTAAGGAAACATTCATACAACAGGTAAGTTGGAGTAGAAATGGAAGAGTGAGAAAAACGACAGGACTTTCGCAGATCTCAAGTCGAGGAGGAAGCAACCCTGTGGGCAGACGAGGCCCAGCTTGGGCTGTGACCCCCAGGAGAGCAGGGAGGTGCCAAAGGCAACTTCACCCACTTCTCAGATCTTCACAGGAGCGATTCTGATACCCTGAACTTTCCTTGGCAGGTTACAGTTGAAGATTTTGAAGTGGTTTGCAAAGGTCTATATCGGGCACTGTGTATACGGGAGAAATACATGCAGAAGTCATTTCAGAGGTTCCCCAAAACCCCCTCCAAGTACTTGAGAAACATTGAGGGTGAGGCTTGGGTAGCAAATGAGAACTTCTATCCAGGTAAATAATTTTCTTCCATAATGCATGGAATGTATATTTAGGTTTAACTGCTAAATATTAAATATGCCCCCAGGTTATAAGTAAGCCAGTCTAAAAATATCATAGTCATCTTTGGTTCCATTCTCTCCTCTGCCCCCATGTCCAGTCACTTGGTTCAAGTTTCTACAATATTTCTTAAAACTTCTTCTCTCTGCACCATTCCCCAAATTCTAATTTAAGCCTATTATTTCTCTTTCTCCAAATGATCGCCATAGTGTCCTAACTGCTCTGCTGAATTCTAATCTCACTCCCTTTCAGTTCATCCTCACTTTGGTGCCAGTTATCAAAACACAGAGCTGAGCTCATCCTTCTTCTGACAGAAGCTTTTAACTGCTGCCCATTACCTACAAAGCTAAGTTCAGTCTTTAGCCTAGCATCCGGCCTCCTAACTACATTTTATTTATTTATTTTCTGAACTGCACGCTCGACCTATTTATAACCTTATCTCCTCTCTTCCACCTTTGAACTCCAATTCCGGTTGGAGTATTTCCGGTTCTTCATTTAGTTTGGCATTTTTGTGCCCCTGTGCGGTGCTGTTCCCTGCGCTGGCACTGCCCTTCCCTCCACTTTTTCACCGTATCGTCAACATCCATATCCAACCTCAACTTTCGAGATGCAGCCCAAATACTATCATTTCCTGCCTTCCTCTGACCTCTGGATAAAAGCACATGCTTTAACTTTCCATAGCCCTTTATTTATATATCTCGCTTTCTACTTTCTGCCTTGTATAAATTCAAGTACAGATATTTAAATAATCAAATTTTAATAATTTCACAGATTTCAATTGTGTAACTGTATCATAGTTCATTCAACTAATTCCTAGTTTTAGGCATTAGATTTCTGACTTTTAAAAATTTATTTACAACAGGGCTATATTAAACGTCTTTATATAAACATCTGTGCAGTTGCTTTATATCTTTAGAATTGTACTTCTAGAGGTGGAATTTTAAGGAAGGCAAATATTTAAGATTTTGAACTTTCGAAATCTTGTATGTTATCCTCTCTTGTCATTCCTTTTAATATTAAAATCAATATTGAACATGTGTCTAGTTTGGTAACTCATAAAATTGACTTACCTATCTTCTAAAATATTGACATATAGGATGTTTGTCTTGCTTTTGTTTCTCCTAAATTATACTTTATCTCTCTAGTAGGTCAAGACTAAGGAAAATTGACATTTGACATAGCAACATTGCTTTCATGTTTCTTATCTCCTAGTTTTGAATAGAAAAGGTGCAAACATTTTCTTTCTGTATTGTTTTTCTCACTCCAGCTGTCTTAGTTGCCTGCAGAGACTTTCTGATGCCTTGGGCACATATTTGTCGAAAGTACAGGGTTTGAGTGCTCTAAAGGCTGTGACAGCATATACTTTGTTCTTGGCTTTCTCGGGCTGAAATTGTTAGTGGTGAGAAGGGGACATTTATCTACATAATCCCTTCCTCATTCCTTTAGCAGAAATGTATAGAACCGAGAGTGAACCTGTAGGTAACCTGTGGACTTTGGGTGATAATGAGATGTCAGTGTAGGTTCACCAGTTGTAACAAACATACCACTCTGATGGGGGATGTGTGTAGTGAGCATCCGTGCATATGGGTGTTGGGGGCGGGGCGGAGTAGGGATATTGGGAACTCTGTGCTTGGCAATCAATTTTGCTGTGAACCTAAGACTGCTCTAAAATTGTTTATTAAGAATAATCACTATAAATTAAGACTAATAGAGAAGGTTGGTTTAAATAGGAAAATATCCAAACACTACCTTTCAACCTTAGCTTTATTTTTATTTCTATATAATTATCTCATAACCTGATAAAATACTATAAACAAGAAGACTTTGATAACCAACTTTAGTAACTAATTAAAATTATTTGTAAGTCAATTGTAGTTCAATTATGTAATTAGTGCTTCTAAAGAACTTGAAAATCATTCTTATACTAGGCAAAATATTATAGTTATTTTATGCTATTTAGTCACCTTTGAAAAATAATGTAAAAATAAACTTTAGCTTAGCTCTGGATAATGACAATTTATGACATACAGGATTCCAAATGAATGAGATTTTATAATATTTCATATTTCAATAATTTTTATGTGGCCATTCATCTTGTGTGCTGATGTATTATTCTGTGTTTTATTGAAAAAGTCTTTACCCCTCCTGTGAAGAAGGGAGAAGACCCCTTCCGAACAGATGACCTCCCGGAAAACCTGGGTTATCACCTCAGAATGAAGGATGGTATTGTTTACATCTATCCTGATGAAGCAGCAGCCAGCAAGGATGAGCCCAAGCCACTTCCTTACCCCAATCTGGATACCTTCTTAGATGATATGAATTTTTTACTTGCTTTAATCGCCCAAGGACCTGTGTAAGTGTTTAGTGAGACCCAAGCTCCTGCTTCTACTGCTGATAGTAAGAATAAATATTTATTAAGTGCTTACTGTGTTCAAACGTGATGATAAAACCTCCACGTACCTTATTTCTTCTACTCTTCACAATCCTTCTATGAAGTGGGTATTTTTATCATTCCAGTTTTATATGCTGAAACTTTGATGAGTTAGGTAATTTGCCCAAAGTCACACAGCTGGCTGAGCCAGGATTTGAGCCCAAAGCCAGGGTACTGTGTCCTCTGACTTTTAAATTCCTTCCCATGTCCTCTGTCATCATTATGTCCAACCTTGACGAGAAGATTAAGGCCTTGGAGCCCAACACTTTTCAGGGGAGATTAACCACAGAGTAAAACAGATTGTTTGTTCCAATCATGGTTTCCTACAGGCATCAAGGGTCCTGATGTTTTTGAAACTGTGATCTTTTTCTTACATGTCTGGCATTTTTTAGAATTGTGTGATTTACTTTTTCACAGTAAGACCTACGCCCACCGGCGCCTGAAGTTCCTCTCCTCCAAGTTCCAGGTTCACGAAATGCTCAACGAGATGGATGAGTTAAAGGAGCTGAAGAACAACCCCCACCGGGATTTCTATAACTGCAGGAAGGTGAGCATGTCACACGCCTCGGAGGCCGTAAGATTTCTGCAGGCTCACTGGAGTTTAGTGAAAGCAGATAAATGATGTAAAGAACATTAAAATGCCATCTCTATTAATAGTTTTCCATATAGAAAGGCTGACCACATTCTTGCCATAAAAATTATAATCATCATCAACAACAAAAATGTCAAAAACAAATAAAACCTTAAAAAACACTCCTCTAGGGTTTGAAAGATCTTCATGCTAGTGTTTTCTTCTCCTTCCCAACTGTGAGACGTTGAGGAAGTGATTTAATATTTCCGAGTTTCCATTTCCTCATTTGTGAAACTGGGAAATATATCTGCTCACTCTAGCTCACAGGAGGATTGTTAATATCCAATGAGCTAATGATGGTGGAAAACTCATTAACCAGAAACACTTCCGAGATGTATTCTGACCATTTAAATGATCGTAGGGAAGTGGACATGGGAAAGACGTGAGCAGAGAGAGATTCAAGAGCAGATCCTGGTTCAATCTCCTGTATCACTCTGGGCAAACAATCTATCAAAACTTCAGCTGACAAAATTGTAATTATAAAAATATCTAACTCATACATGCCATCATTGTGCCATGGCTTCGTAATTTCAATCCTTTCGCTCTTTGGGGCTGAAAGCTGTGGTAGCTGCTTCGCTTCCAGTTGTGTCTCAGGTAGAGAATGATTCCCAGGAATTGCGTCAGATGTGGAAAGATGTAGAAAGTAAGATGTAAATACTGATAACCAAGAGAAGCAGTCATTATTATTGCATTTAGCCTAAGCTGTCATATCCTTACAAGAACACGAAAAGGTGCTGTGTGTGTGTGTGTGTGTGTGTGTGTGTGTGTGTGTGTGTGTGTGTGTGTTTTCCAGACCTTCTCTACCATCTGTCAGGTCACAGCCCTCCTCTCTCCTGCCATAGTGGGATTTGCAGGCACCAGAGCCTCTAACAGGGCAGCCGGCATAACTAATGCTGATGTTGGTTTTTCTTTCTCTGAATGTACACACAGGTGGACACCCATATCCACGCAGCTGCATGCATGAACCAGAAACATCTTCTGCGCTTTATTAAGAAATCTTATCAAATCGACGCTGACAGAGTGGTCTATGGCACCAAGGAGAAAAATCTGACCCTAAAGGAACTTTTTGCTAAATTAAAAATGCATCCCTATGACCTGACCGTTGACTCTCTGGATGTTCATGCTGTAGGTTGAAAAGATAATGCCAGTTTCACTGTCTTTTTCCTGCAAACTCTCCCTTCTCAGAGCCCTCTTAACCATGCTGGCTTACTGTGCTGACGGATGGCACCCACAGACAACTTTGAGGTTCACTCATTTGTCAATTGTCCTGGACTCCAGACGTGGAGCCCAACACCCTCCCACGCTACCAGACCCCTGTTCCTCGTGGCCATTCTCAGCTCCCTGCATCCAGGCAGCTCTGGTAATGGTGCACTGTTGTTTCCGTTTCCTGATTCAGGGCCGCCAGACCTTCCAGCGTTTCGACAAGTTCAATGACAAATATAATCCTGTGGGAGCAAGTGAGCTACGGGACCTCTACCTGAAGACGGACAATTACATCGATGGGGAATATTTTGCCACTATCATCAAGGTGAGGAGGAAGCAATCAGATCTATGGTAGCTGGCCTGGTTCTTGTGGAGGTGGAGGCAGAGGGGGTGGGATAAAAGGAAGAAGACAGAAGAAAGGAGAAAGAGAGAGAGGGGAAGGAAGGAAGGAAGGAAGGAAGGAAGGAAGGAAGGAAGGAAGGAAGGAAGGAAGGAAGGAAGGAAGGAAGGAAGGAAGGAAGGAAGGAAGGAAAAAGGTGCTATTCTTGGGGCCAAGCACTACACAAATGATATAAGAAATTCTAATATGTCCGCTGTAATGATTTTAAGACCTCTATTCCTAGGATAGAGAAGCTAAGGGGGTGGATTTGGGAGTGATTAAGGACCCAGCTCTTTCAGGCTTTGGAAGTTGTAAGTTCAGGAGGAGCTGGGATTGGAATTCACCCTCATCTTCAAGACTCCGGAGCACTAGGAAGCAGGAGTGACATGTGGAGTTGGGAGATGTGTGTTTTGGGAGGTAGAGGGCATATGAAAAGCTGAATTTCTTTTGCAGGCGCCTTGGATCTCTCATCATCCTTGGTCTGACATTTTTCATTCCCTAGACTCCATTATGTCCTGTCAGTCTTTTATTCCCACTAGATCCCCCTCCACTCTGTTCCCTTAGAGCTTAACCTTGATCATTTCCCCACCCCCTTCCTTTCGCTTTCCCTCCCTTCTTCTCAGGGCCCATCTCCCATCCCCAGACCCCACAGGTTCAGATCCCTGATTTACTTGTGGGAATTCCTGGCTTTGGACTCCTCTCTTCGCTTTGCAGGAGGTGGGCACAGACCTGGTGGAGGCCAAGTACCAGCACGCTGAGCCCCGCCTGTCCATCTACGGCCGCAGTCCTGATGAGTGGACAAAACTCTCCACCTGGTTCGTCCGCAACCGCATCCACTGCCCCAACATGACGTGGATGATCCAGATCCCCAGGATCTAGTACGTCCCTGCCCATTGGAAACCTGCCCTCAGCCCGCTCGCCTCGCCTCCTCCACGCCAACAAGGAACACACAGCACATCTAGACAGAAATGAGCTTTATCGAATAGGACGCAGTACTGGGTCCTGGGTGGCTGGTTTTCCTCGCTCTGGCTTCAGCATTCTTAACCATAGACAGAAGTGTTCTAACCAGAAGGGGTTTTATTTCTTTTTTTAAAATATAGGACTTCATGCAGATCACAAAATGACATATTTGGAAATGATGAACACTTAGCTAGGATAAGACCTATGTACATCTTATTATGCATTTTCTTTCTCCTGTTCTTCCTCACTATGTCAAGTTCATGCTTTTCCATTTTCATCTGTACTGGGATGTAGCTCTCTTGTATCAGAACCTCCACCACTGCCTGCCAAATGTCTCAACTGCAAGTGCTCAAGTTTTCCACAATCAATGAGTATTTATCAATGATATCACCACCTGCTAATGAATTACTCATCACCCTCCGGGATATTGTGTCATTGATCTCTTATATAAGTGTTTATGTATTTTCTGGCCACCTACCTCCATGTTCTGTGTGCCCTGTGGTGGTGCAAGACTTTTATCTCGTCTCTTCAGCCAAAAATGTAACTTTTTGACTGGGGTGGTACTTCCTGTCTGATACCATTAAGGCAGAGAGGCAGTGGGTATGGTGGTTTGAAGTGTGGACTCGGGCCAGACTGGCTGTGCTTGAATCCTGGCTCAGTCAGTCCCTTGCTAGCGATGTGACCTTTGGTAGGTTATATGACCTCTCTGTGTCTTAGTTTCATCATCTTGAAGATGGAGTAATAATGGTACCTAACTTACTGAGTTGTTATGAGAATTAAATTAGTTAATGTTAATGTAACGTTAGCATTAGTGGACCCAGGATGGACACACTAGGGTTTTTCCTGAACATGGCATTTGGTCCCCTGGTTCTCTCATACTGAGACCATTGGTCCTAAAAAAAAGTCTTCCTGTCCTCTGAAATTCTCTTTGTCTTGCCTCTAGTGATGTGTTCCGATCTAAGAATTTCCTTCCGCACTTTGGAAAGATGCTGGAGAATATTTTCATGCCAATATTTGAGGCCACCGTCAATCCCCAGGCTCACCCAGACCTCAGCATCTTTCTCAAGCGTGTAAGCATGGCCCCGGGGGCCTTCGTCTTGCTGCGTGTGAACCACCCCTCTCACTTGGCCGTGCTTAATCCCTGGTGCTTATCTCTGATGTTCAGTCCTTGCCTTTGGGAGCTGAAACTTGGTCCGAGGACTGGGACCCTGCAGTCAGATTGAACCCATTGCATGGCTTGCTTCTCCTGACAGATTTCCGGCTTTGACAGTGTGGACGACGAATCCAAACACAGTGGCCACATGTTCTCCTCCAAGAGCCCCAAGCCCCATGAGTGGACAATGGAAAGTAATCCATCTTACACTTACTATGCCTACTACATGTATGTAAACATCATGGTGCTCAACAGCCTGAGAAAGTAAGTAGACGAGAACGGGAGCTAGGACAGTCTGTTTGACACATCTCTTTTCTCATACACGGGCACGCTGGGTGGCGAGGTCCTGCCGTTGCCGGGATGCTTCTGATGAGCCCAAATCAGAAATTTCCCTCCTTTGACTCATGGTGCAATTTATTATAAAACTGCACAGATTTTACCCTTCCTGACATATCTGGGTGAGGAATAGCATGATGGGGTTTTCTGGAAATATTCCTGCCTAAAATGTGAGTAAGCAAAATGGTGACATGATGAATTTTCTGTTGAAACCAAAGAAGTTTCTATTTAGGTCATCAAATCTTGACTTTCCTTGGTACCCTCATGTCCCCTGCTGCCTCTTTTGCAAAATTCTGCATTTAGGAAGAATTAAGATTATGTGGAATTGCCAGTGTTGCTGACTCCTTCGAATGCCACACATTTGACACCCTTCTGGACAGTTAGTTTTTCTACCGAATTTTCTTGTGAATCACCCTGTTCCCAGAACTGTCGCCAGGTCCTAGTCCGTTACCTGCGACTCCTATAGCAGTTCCGTTTCCCTAGGGAGCGAGGCATGAATACGTTTCTGTTCCGACCTCACTGCGGGGAAGCTGGAGCGCTCACCCATCTCTTGACGGCTTTCATGACCGCGGATAACATTTCTCATGGCCTGAATTTAAAAAAGGTGAGCTGAAGTCTCTCTTCTCAATATCAACTTCTTCTTTTTTTTTTTATAGAAGCAAGGGAATATTTTTTCTCCTCTTTAACATTCTGTCGCAAGTCATTATCAACACTACCATCAAGTTAAAGCAGAATTAAAAAAAAAAAAAGATTTTTGAGATAATTTAGTGTGGCTCATTTTACAGGGGCCGGGAAAAAAGAAGGGGACTTGTTCAAGATTGCCTAGCTAGTTGGTGGCAGTGATGAGTTAATGCAAAGCACCTGATTTCCATTTTAGAGTTCTGACAAAGGATAATTACAGATAGGCTTAGCTTACTTTAAGCGAGTTTTTGCCAGATTTCTTGTTACGGCATGTTCTAAAATGCCTCTTGTAAGAGTCAGAACATTCTTATAGAGAAAAAGAAATGTTTCTAGGTGAAGTGTTTTGCTGGAGACAGACCATCCATCTAATTTAGGGAGTTAAAACTCAAAAAATTTGGTTGGACTCAATGCTTCTGAAAATTGGTGATCCCAAATGATTTTATTCTAACAAGTGTTTATGTTCAAAAACTATTATTCTTTACAAGGAGATTTAAGGAACAGGTGATAACTTTGTTGAAAGCTAAATCTTGAGGTGGACCATGGGGTTTTGATGTTTCTAGTTTATAGCCCTTTTCAACAGCCTTAAATAATTTTTTTCACTTTTCCTTTACAGAGTCCTGTGTTACAGTACTTGTTTTTCTTAGCCCAGATTCCCATCGCTATGTCACCTTTAAGCAACAACAGCTTATTTCTAGAATATGCCAAAAATCCTTTTCTAGATTTCCTCCAGAAGGGGCTGATGATCTCCCTGTCTACAGACGACCCGATGCAATTCCACTTCACCAAGGTACACGAGCGGAATCTTAAGCGCTCCGAGTATATTCCGCTGGGCCGTTGTTTCCCACCCAGAATTTTAAAGTTAAACCAAGCTACTTGACTGTTCTTTCTGTGCAAGATGTATGTTCCTTTAATGTATTCCTTTTCCTCTCTTCTTTCTTTTTGCCTCATTTAAATACATAACCGAAGGAGCCCCTAATGGAAGAATACGCCATTGCTGCACAAGTCTTCAAGCTGAGTACCTGTGACATGTGTGAAGTGGCAAGGAACAGTGTTCTGCAATGTGGAATTTCTCATGAGGTAGACCTGTCCTTGGCTGGTTGCCCTTCTGAATTTAGAATCTGGGGAAACATGTAGAAAAATTACCCCACAAATCACATGCAGTTACTACGAACAGGGGCTAGAAAGAGTTATTCTATCTCCCTTTTGGGCAAGGAGAGTAAAATGCACTTGACTTCTCAGCAGACCGTGCACACTGAGGCACTTTTAATAGTTTATTAATTCTGCTTCTTTTTCTCTTATAGGAGAAAGCAAGATTTCTGGGCAACAATTACCTTGAGGAAGGCCCTTTTGGAAACGATATCCGAAGGACAAATGTTGCCCAAATCCGCATGGCCTATCGCTATGAAACCTGGTGTTATGAACTTAATTTAATTGCCGAATGCCTTAAGTCAGAATAAAATAAACAAACCAACTAATAATATGGGTGAGGTTTTCACGGTAGCATGTGAATAACAATAGTTGTCAGTCACTGATCTACTGTGAGCCACGATATTGGTCCACTAATATTATTTCATTTAATTTTTTTTACAGTGTTATAAAGCAGATATTGTTTTCCCCATTTGGGGGAAGATGAGTGGACTGAGGTTATTAAAGTTAATAACCCGCATAAAGATACACCTAGCGAGTGGTATAGTAGTGGGAACCTAGGTTTGTCTGACTCCAAAGTCTCCATGCTTTTCAGGCGAAACAGTGATTAAGGTGGGGCAGAAATACAAGCAATGACTTGTAATGGGGAGGATGTAGGCTTCTGGTTTATAGAATGAAACTTCCTTTAGGCACTTAGACCGTTGAAAAGTCTTTTTGGCAAGATACAACAGAAGAGTGGCTTTCTTAGACAAAAACAGTTTTACCCCAATATAGAAAATTTGTACTTAGGAGTTATTATATTTTGGGAGAATTTAGCTTATAAAAGGATTCTTAGCTTTAAGGATTTAATTGACAATATATTTTATAGTCAGCTGTAGTGGTCCTTTCAAATGAGTTCACTTACCAAAATAAGATACACATATAACTTTTTAGAAACATGCCTGTTATTCAAGTTCAGGTGACCGAGTCCTACTAGCCAGACTATACCTCTACACATACAACTGTGTTGCCATCTAGTGGTTGGGTTGATACTTCATTCAAATTATTCAATTAATTTCTGATCAAATATCTAAAGTATCAGGTACTATTCTAGACATCAAAGGTATAAAAAATAAGATTTTATTCCTACTCTCAAGTAGTTCACAGTGCAAAGTTATAGGATGAATGGATACAAATGTGGAAAAGACCATTTTGTGAAATGTCTCAGAGAGCTACGTTCCAAGTGGGAAAAAAAATTAATAGCAAATTCCTGCCTGTTTCCACATTCTGTACAGGCGGCTGTAGGCATGGGTGTGAACTTTGACAGCGTGTTTGTACTAGTGCTAGTGTAAGAGTTCTGTCCTTAGTTTCTGACGTGGAAGTTCCTTAGAGAACCTAATTTTATTTTATCTTGGCTTGCCTTCAAATAATACAAACTGCTAAATTAAATATTCTATTCTCAGACTTAAAAAGGCGTTAACTACTGTTATGGATATCTCCATCTTACCCATGAGAGGGCAGTAGAATACATACATGGTTAATTCATTCATTACAGCCATAGAACTCATGCCGGATTTGGTGTCATACTTAGTACAAGTAACTAATCTACCTCATTTTGCCAAAAAATCTTCTTGAGTGCAAAGTTTGAACTTTGAAATACATTTCAAAATACTATTCTAGCCCAAAATTTTATATTAGACAATTGTTTGGGAAGTGTTCTAAATATGTAAGGATTTTAGGGGGAGAAAGTGTGGGGGGAGTTCATAAAGATCATTGTTCCAAATTTACTACAAACAATAGTCACATTTCTTTCCTCATTGAGACATGAATTTTTTTCCCCCTATCATGGAAGGCAACTCCTGTTTCATTGTCCACAACTCATGGTTTCACATCGGTTTGAGATATGCAACTTTTATTACTTTGGCTAAATTGGCCTGTGACAGTCATCTGTGATGTGTAACCAAACGCCTCTCTTTCTGGAAGCCTTCTATTTTGGTACCTCTGTGTGAACAGATGTGGGAAGAGTTTGGTCACCAGACCCAAGAGGCTCTGGTGGAGTGGCGGAGTGGGGCGGGGCGAGGCGGGCGGGGTGGTTCACCAGCGCCTGGAAAACAGGCTCAACTCATCCTTGACTCGCAGCTCTAGTGAAACCGGGCTGCTGCTGGCAGTAGGCACAGTGCCCTGCACATACCTGAGCACGAGCGTGTTGCAGGCGAAGTGCCCATGCATGTGTGTCACAACAGGGTGTGGGGGCCGACCTCAGGCACTGGGAGTATCAAAGGCACCGGTGCTCTGGGATTTCAAGCCTCAGGTGTTCGGAGCGTTATTTGCATCTACGTTTCAAGCTGGCACTGGATTGCAGTCGCTGGAGAAGTTTGCTCCTTGAGCGGAGACACGAGGTCTACTGCACCCTATAGCAGGGGACAATTTTGCGGTTTCCTTGAGGGAGGTGCCATTTGGATTCCTGGATTAAACTAGGCTTTATGTCGCGGGTAGCTGTGAAGTCATGTAAAGTTCAGGTCCGTCGCGGTGGGGCCGGTCGGACGGCAGGATCCCGGAGCTTTGGCTCGAGGACTCGGCCGGACGACAGTGACGCGGGTCGGGGCCGCAGCGTAGCGGTACCCAGGTGCTGGACAAGGTTCTGCCCAGGTCCGCGGACGCGAGCAGAGGCGGTTCCCCGCGGGACCGTCCCGGGGTGGCGCCGGGGGGCGGGCCCGAGCGTGAGGGGTGGGAACAGGAGCCAATAAGAAGCGGGCTCGGCCGGGCCGGGGCGTGGCCTTCGGCCGGGCCTGCGGGGGCAGCACCGAGCCGACCCGAGCGGGACCCGGGACACCCAGCGCCTCGGAGGACGCGACCACGACCTCCTTGCAGCCCGGCCGCGCGGGCGGCGTCGGGGAGAGGGCAGGTAGGAGCGGTGCGATGCGGGCCGGTGCGGGCCGGTGCGGGCCGGTGCGGGGCGGGGGCTCGGGAGTGGGCGTCGTCGCTGGGCCTCGGAAGCCCGGCTGCGGGCGGCGGGCTGCGGTCAGGACGGGGGTGGCCGGCGCGCTGTTGGCGCGGCCCCGCCGTCTCGGCACCTCCTTGGCCGCCAGAGACATGCGGGTGTCCGGCCGTGCAGACGCAGGGCTTGCGGGGTCCCGCATGTCGCCCGCGGCGGCTGAGGTGGAGCCGAGCTGAGGGTCTCCTCCCCTCTCTCCTCGGGGGCGCAGGAGACCCCTGGGGAAGAGAGGGGGAGCGCCCCGAGTGCAGGAGGAAACGCGGGACTTTGGCCAGGATGAGCCGGAGACTTCAATGTCGACAGGCCGAGACGATGGACTTTCTAAAAATTTTGCTTGTTTGTCTTTGGATTCTTAACAGAATCTGACAAGCCCAATACTCAAAGTAGTCAAGTAGGATTTTGATTCAGATCTGACAAGGGCACATCTGAGAGCCTTAGAGTAACTAGTAGAGCAGAAGATGATTAGATTATGAGTCAAAGGCTCGAGTCTTGGCCAGGACCCACAGACCAGATGTGACACCTCTTCTGGGCCTTCATTTCCTTAGCTATAAAACTGGTATTCTCATGCCTGGCGGTATTCTGAGGGTCAAATGAGATGACAGAGAGTAATCTACAAATGTAGGTATTATTTGACTGTGCGTGAGCAACATGCATGTTCTGTAAAGAAACTACTAAGTGCTAGACACAGTAGGCACTCTGTACACCTTTACCCTAAAGCTAGCGATTCACCTACAGTGTTTTAAATAAAGACCTAAATCTCTTTTTACTGTCTAGATAAATTGTTTAAACTCATTTCCCACAAAATCACTGTTGTTTGAAGTGTGGACCATTTTTGATTGATTAATGAACTTTTCTAGAATAGCACCATTTCACTGAATCATTTACCATGAAATTTGTTAGCAGTCAAACGTACTTTGCTTTGGGTAAGTAGTTGCAGTTTAAGTTACCTGGTAAAGTAAGCTGGGAGTGTTGCTTCAAATCGACTTGCATTTGCTTTTTTAAGTCCTCCAAAATAATGGCTGTATTTTTGGACAGCCTTTATTATTTGCATACTTTTCTGGGGGCATGTGAGTGTGTGAGAGATTTTAGCGGGGAGACTGGAAATTAAACATGGAATAGCAGTTTGTAACCAGCAGACTCTTACTGAGGATACTTGTTAGGTGTGTTCTGAAGTAGTTTCCCAGGCAGAAACCAGGAAATGTAGTAATTGTGTCTCTTGGCCTTTCAGTAGTTTTTTTGTGTGTCAAATGGGGCAGTAGCTTTTTTTTTAATGCAGATGTAAAGGTTGAATATTAATTTTTCTGACATGACAATAGGCAGTTTTCTAAAGCTGGACATTATATTTTAAGTGATCTATGGCAAGTCATAGAGGAGAGTTTTAGATCACTAAATACAAAGATCAAATTAAATGGAGGAATAAAGGGAAAGGTCTCACTCAGTGAATATAATTTTTGTGTTGCTTTAAAAGTTTTACGTGTTTCAAAGTTTCATTGGAAGACAGATGTTTTGAAACGACTTTAAAACACCAATTTTAAACATATAAATTTTGCTGCGGCTTATAATTTGATGATATTGCAAGTCTGAAGCCTTACATTCACATTATTTAATGAGCACCTATTATATTCCAAGTCACAGTTTTAGCACTTACATTGTACAGTATCATGTATGGGCAGGATATAATCCATCTAGGAGATTACACTCTAAAAAGTGGGCTAAGGTAAGTACTGAGAAAGCCATTTTTAAAACTGATGGTAACAACATCAGCCAGCATTTATCGGGACCTGCTCTGAGCTAGGCAGTGTTCTGAATTCTTTGCATGCATTGGTTTATTTAATCTTTACACAGCACCATGAGGGGTGTTATTATGATCTCCTTGTTGAAAGACATAGAAAGGTTGAATAAGTTGCCCATATCAAAACAGCCTAGGTAGCAGAGCTAGGATTCAAACCAGACAGCTGGGCTCCAGAAGTTCTAATCTTAACCTCTACACTGTACTGAGTTTCAAATTCTGGGACTGAGATGCAGATGAAAACCAACAGATATTTAAAAGAGTTCTGTAAAGAATGTCTTCAAAAAGAAAGAAAGAGAAAGAGAAAGAAACTGGTATTGCCAGATGTAGATTGAAGGCATGTCCAAGCTACAATTTAATTATACTTTGTATATAAGAGCATTTTTTTTTTCCTGGTGAATGACATGGGATTCTTTTTGTTTCTAAGTTCTCAGTCACTCAGTTACTACAATTATGGCATTATCTTAATAAGAGGTGATTATTCTTCAATAGGAAGTTCTCAGACCATGAGTTAAATGCTAGATTAGAGAAAATAAAATGCTTCTTTGCCTTCCACCTGCTTTTAACTAGACATATAAATAAGTCCCCACAATTTCAGTGTGATAAGAGTTAAAACAGATATAGATAGAGTTTAATGGTAACATCGATGAGGGAAAATAATGTGTGGTAGGGAAGAGGATTAGAGAGAAGCTATCGTATTTTAATTTGGCTTTGAAGAACGAATAGGCGTTTGCTGAGTTGGGGATGGGAACAGAAGATTGGATGAAAATCAGGAATATTATGTGAACATGTAGGTATCTGGGAGGGATGTGTTGTAGTCCATTGTGACTGAAAATCAAAGTGTGGACAGATGAGGGGATAAAGGTAGTTTTATTACTTTGAAGTATAGGCTATATTAAAGCGACCTACAGATATAGGTAAAATGTTATGACTTGAAGTATAGGATATATTAAAGCGACCTGCAGATGTAGGTACAATGTTATGACTTGGAGAAAGAGAAAAAGGACTGCTGGTGCCATGTGGTGAAGAGCCTGTGTATCATGCTGAGAACTTTGGACTTGATTTTTAAAACAATGGCGACCGGTGAAGGATTTTCAGTAATTAGGAAAGATAACATGGTGGTGGCATGGTGTGGAGGCCGGACTGTATGGAGAGAGATAAGTTAGAAGGCTACTGCTATTGAAGGAGCACAGATAAGAGAGGATAAGGGCCTGGAGCAGGTAAATAGTGGTAGAGATGAAGAGCGGAGGACAGATAATGAAGAGGTAAAATGTACAGGGCTTCAAAATTGATTGGCTTTGACGGTGAACAGAAAAGAGAAGACTCAGTTTCTTAGCCTGGGGAACTAGAGGAGCTTTTTTTGAATGTTAGAGGAAGATCGTTGTTTCAGTTTTGAACATGTTGAGTTTGGCGTGTCTGTGGAGCATTCAGGTGGAGATGTCAAGAGCCCTGAAGTTGGTGACTCAGGTTTCAGAGTTCGCTGGTGAGTGGCAACTGAGGCCGTGAGTGCAGGTGCCATTGCTGGGGGAGAATGTATGGAATTAGAAGAAGAGAGGGCCGAGGATAAATGATCTGCTTTGAGTGAAAGGAATTATTTATTTATTTATGCCATATTGTCTTATAAATTGTGATTAGAAAGCAATAATGGGTGTTGATTGAAGGTTAAACCACTTTTACATCCAAATAAATCCTGTTCTTGGAGAATTTCTCTTGGGCGTCATTTATCTCAAGTATATTGCCCAAAGTATTATTGGAGTTCGTCTTTGTAAAAAAAACTTTATAGCAAATTCACAGCCACTCTAGAAAGTAGATCTTCCAGCTTTAATATAGAATTATTTTTCCTCCTCACTGTTTTCTATTTCCATGAATATATAGGCTACTGACCTTGAATCAAAGCTACGAAGCATGTGACTATCCCTTCACTTGATTATTAGCACTCAGAATTCAGACACAGTGCTTTTAAAAAAAGAAATCTTTGCTTTTCGTAAAGTTAGATTATCAGTAAATGTTTGTTGGTTGATTCATTCTGATAACCAGCCATATTCAGTCTCAGCTCCAAATAGCTTAGCCAATTCCAGAATTCATGCTCATCTTCAAAAAATGAAGGTTTGCCTCCACTGATGAGACTCAAAAGAATGTGTTATGGCTTTGAAGGAGTTTCAAAAATGATTTTCTAATTTGTAGTACAATTAGCGTAAGTATAATGTCTTCTAAGGCAGAGATTGGCAAACTTTTTCTGTGAAGGGCTAGAGAGTAAGTATTTTAGACATTGTGAGTAAGTGAAAAAATAATCCTTTCACTGGTTTGGATCCTGGGATACATAAAAATAGGTTAACTTCTACAATGTCAGAGTCAAAAATAAGTTTGAAGATATTTTTCAATATTCAGTACTCCTTACTAAATCAGTAAAGCAGTGATCTTTTTGCAGTAAAAGTAAGGACATTGAAAGCTGAATGGACTGAGACCAGAATTTGGAGTGTCCTGCGCTGGTTCCCAGAGGGTTGGGTGCAGTGGAATCTTTTGTCTTTTTCAGACTCTCTGACTTAAATAATTTTTATCATAAGAAAAAGAAAACGTGAAATTTTTCTTCACTTCATGAACAGTATAGCAGGCTATAAGATTGAAGGATTAAGTAAATGGTGGTGAGATGAGAAGAAATTTACAGGACTGAGTTTTTCCCCTCTCGGTATCCCAGTTGTTTCTCTTGTATCCCTTATTTTTTTAGAAGGGAATTCAAGATATTATTTCTCTTATCAATCTTAGACTCCTGGGTGAGCCTGAAAATAGCGTTTTTAGCATTCAGTTCAGGCAGTATTAACTCATTTATATTAGTTAAAGATTATTATTTCTGCTGTATTTTTTAAAGTTAAATGTCTGACTTTCATGGTTTTCATAGTAATGATAAATGTTTACAACGGAGGACATGGAAGAAAATTATTAGTTTTCCTTTGAAGTTTAAATTAATAGAAATAGAATAATTGTGGATTTTGTTTTCTGTGTAGATGTTAAAATTTAGGACAGATTGGTGTGTGTGTGTGTGTGTGTGTGTATTCTATTTTATTCTTGCTGCTACTTAAAAGAGATGCTTTCTCTCTTTATTTTTCCCCATTGGAGTAAAAAACAAAACAAAATGAGAAAACAAAACAGCTGTCCAGGATATTTTTGAATTGGTTACTTAGCAATATGAAGCATAATTTTGTATTTAAATATTTATCTGTATTCTCTGATACTCTGATTAAATAAAAGAGTCTATTAAGGCTGCTGATAATAGGGCCTGCTGGGAGGAAATGACGCAGCCTGCTCTGCAGCAGTATTTGCTGCAACTCTTCTTTGCCCTGGTCTCTACTTAAATTGTACGAGGTAACGTGAAACAGGAAAGAAAAATTATGAGAATTAGAGTGCTAGTCATTTTGATCACGATTGTAATCATAATGCAATGGTTATTATTACACAGTTAATTTATACTAACATCATTCCAGGTTGAGCAAAACGTATCCAGATTTTATCTGCTGTTAGTAAAAATGGTGAGAAACTATCTAAACAAAGTTGATTTTTGAACTTTAAATGCATTCTTCAAGTGTGATATTTTTAAGAATTTAATTATAATTGCAGTTGAATTGCAAACTAGTTCAGTTTGCCCCTAACATTATTTATCATTTAAATATTAGAAGACAGAATGAAGTAAAAAGTACAGAAGCATGTTCAATATAGCTGCACCTAGAAGTATAAAAAATGTTGAGGAAATGGTGACTTGAGAAAAAATATAAAACTTTTAATGAAGATTATTTAAAATAAGAGTTTATCAAATGTGCCAAACCTGACTAAAATGACAGACTCCATGTACTTCTATTGTTGCAAATGAAAGTTTAAAATCTTTAAAATTATAAAGATTCTTGGAAACATAGTATACTTTTAAATAAACCCTTTCAAATATTTTAAGAGAAAAAAAAGAATAGGAAATTATCTCAATTTCCTTTTTATTCGCGCATCATTCCTGGAAAAGATTCATTAGGTTTTATTTAGTTGTACGTCAGTGGTATAAGAGAAAAATGCCTACATAGCTCTTGAAAAAGTATTTGTCTAGAATGCACAGATATTATGTGTATGGTTATTGATGAAAAATCAGCCCCTTGTGCCCCTTAGTGATGACATGCCTCTGTTCTGTATCATTATGGGACATTTCAACAGTACTTATACATGGCTACAGTCTGGTGCAGATTTTACAGTTCACATTGATGAGAGCATTGACATCATAAGTTGCACTGTGCTTTTAGTTTGTCAAATATGGTATCAAGATACTTAATAAGGAGGATTTTCTTGTGCTGTTTAAATTTAACCACAGCTGTATTGATAGATTTACAGAATTTTCAAAGGGAATCATTGACCCTCATTAAGTTAAACTGGAAAAAACAAGTTTTAAGTAATGAAATGGAAAATATGACTAGAAAACATAAAGGAGTTATTCTAAACATTGTGTGAAGCCGCTGCTAAGAGTGCTTTTTTTTTTTCTTTTCCAAGTCTCACATTTTATTGAGTATTTCCTAAAAGTACCCTTCTAATACCCAAGGAGAGGGAGGGAGTGGGAGACAGACAGACAGACAAATAGTCAAAGCAGTATAACTGACAGTGTAGGCATCCTCCTGCTTTCTTCTGAATCGCCAGGTCAGCAAGACCACTGGTCTCTGGCAGAAGCGGTAGGCTGGGCGTGAGTGACACACTGCCCAGCAGGTCATTGCTGGGTTCTCTTCTGTCCCATTCATTCTAAGGGCTTAGAGCGCTTTTTGGATTTACTGTTTTATGTATCTCAGAGCTTTGATATACATAGAAAACCCTCTACGTCTCATGCATATATTGAATAACACTAAAAGTTATTCAGTATACTAAAGGGGGCTTGCTGAGTAGCTAAGTTTTAAAAATATTTTATTCCGAGCTAATTATACTTATTTACTGTGTCACAGAAGAGTTCAATAATCATTAAGATGAATAATTTTTTTAGTTGAAAAGCATTTCATGTTGGCAGTTATCTTCCAGTATTTTCAAAAAATGCAGTTTGCATATTTAACCAATATTTTTTGCAATGGGTCAACTATATTTGAAGCTATATGTCTGATGGTTCCAAAATACATCGTTATGGCAAGTCAGACCTTTGCTGTAGCCACTGTAGCTTTTGAACACTGTTGCCACATCCTGAAGGGAGCATTATCAATGAAGAAAATCTGAACAAAATAAATTGTAGAGATACTGTAAAATCTCATTTCTCTGTCTTCAAACTTTTAATCATCATTTTCCTGAAGAGAAATTCGAAACACTAAAGAAAAACATTTGGCTGGAAGATCCATTTGTCCTGCATCAATAATTGAGTTTGATGTATATTCTGAAAAGAAAATGAATTCTTGTAGCTGAGCTCTTCATTTACTCTGAAGAATGATTACATGACATTGCTTATCATTGTTCTATATTAAGACCAAAGAATTTCCATTGCTAAGTAAAAAGAGTATAGTACTGTTTTTGCCATTCTCAGCAACTTATTGTTTCAACTGAGATTTTTCAACCCTGACCCAATTTAAAGCAAAAGTGAACCTGGTAAGTCCATTGCATTGTTTTTGTGTTTTCCAGACTGGAATTCATTTATGAACAGGAAAGGTTACCATTGCATCACATTGAATCTTTTCTAATTTTAATATTATTAATTTTGTAATTTAAAATGTATTTAAATAATGATGAAATAATATTGGTGTCACCTTTATGGTTTGTGAAACTTCTTTTTCAGTTTGTGTGTGTGTATGTATTGTGATATCAAATGTATTTCTTACCGTGGATTTTGGTCAAAAGAATTCATGAAACACTGGTCTGCAGTACGAGAGAAGGAGGATTTCATTCAGTAGGCCATCCTTCTCTCGCACTAAGTAGACTCATGACCCTTGGAAATTGCGTGTGCCTGTGTGTTCTATAGAACCACACCAACATACGCTTCTGCTTTTACTGCTGTTAGATGATGCCTCTTTAACTTTCCATTCGTCCCCTGAGAAATTATGACTATTCACTCTATATCCTCCCCTGTTGATATTACGTGTCCTTGCTTTCCTTGTATTTATTGCTTCTCACATACCCAGTTTTGCCCCACACACATGCCTCTGCTCCACCCAGGGCCCTAGACTTCAGCTGTGCCCTTATCATGTCACTAGATTCCCTTGGCTCAGCTGATCTTTCGTTATGCACACCAAGAAGCGAGGCATTCCTCAATTGCAGATAATTGGTAGTTTTCCTGTCTTTGGCCCCAGTTTACTCTGTGCCCAGCTTTAGGAGGAAGGTGAAGAATCATATAGGCCAGACACACCCTCTAGGATATCATGTTTTCCAACTTCAGTGCAGTGACTGACCATTCATCTATTACATCAGCGGTCTCCAAACTTTTTGGCACCAGAGACCAGTACTCCTATGACAATCTAATGCCCGATGATCCAAGGTGGAGCTGAGGCGGTGATGCTAGTGCTGGGGAGTG
Organism: Macroglossus sobrinus; assembly: GCA_004027375.1. Classification (NCBI taxonomy): domain Eukaryota; kingdom Metazoa; phylum Chordata; class Mammalia; order Chiroptera; family Pteropodidae; genus Macroglossus; species Macroglossus sobrinus. The sequence goes on from PVKZ01001268.1 coordinate 226,357, forward strand.
GCTGCACATACAGGTGAAGCTTAGCTGCTTGCCCACTGCTCACCTCCTGCTGTGCGGCCCAGTTCCTAACAGGCTGTAGACCACTAATGGTTTGTGGCCTGAGGGCTGGGGACTCCTGTATTACATTACAGCTTGTTGTTGACTTAAAGATTTTATCTTCAAGGAGCAAGGCTTTTTCTCTAAGTCTTAACCTGGTGATTTTTATTTTCATAGATTAAGGTTATATGTTATGAACATGCTTAAGTGACTTGGTCTGGATCTTAATCATACACATATCTCCTTATCTTTCTTCCATTGCATAAGAACTGCCATCCTTCTCAGAGCCCCAACACCTTTCTGCCAGGAGACTTCTCCTTCCTCTTCCACGTATGTATTATATCCTTTATTTTTTTGTTGTAGTTTAAATGCAGGTTTGTCCCCAGCTTTAAAGAGTTGTATTTGAAGAGTTCTATTCTTTTTTATTTTATTATTCTTCTCACTGACTTTAAAATAAATGTGTTTATACTTGCTCCATTTTTTCATTATTTTTCTCCCTAAGCTTTAGCTGTCTGTTATCTGTCCTTATCATCCTTTTGACATCATTTATGTAATGCCCTGTTACCAAATACAAGAACCGGTTGTCAGTTCTTACTATCCTTACCTCGTTCTTTTCTTCTTAGGACATTTTCTCCTCCTTTCACCTGAGATCTATGTTAGCCCGGCTCTGCTACCTCCCACTAGGCTTTTCCCTACTCTCGACCTCTGTTTTCATTTCATCAGTAATCCCTAATCATGAGTAAGTTTCTCAAGGGTTTAGGCTCTGACCCTTTGTCTTTTTAAAACTCTCTGCACAAGGAACCTATGAACTTGCTGCTTTTTCTCCACAATGTCTATTTTAAAACTTCTTGACTCTCCTTAAACCTATGGCTTTTCCATCTCTCTCTCAGCAGATAATCCTATTATTTCAGAGAGAAGATAGAAGCCATCAGAGAAGGGAAGTTTAGCAATGTATGGCTTGGAAACCTGCAAATATACCTACATCCTTATCTTTCTTTCCTGTTAACTTCTGTTCCAAGGAAAGAACTGTCCCTCTTCCTGTCAAATGCGAATCCCTCCAGGCCCTCGCTCCCTATTGGGGTTTGTTCTCTACCCTTGTTTCTTCTCTCTTCTCTGCTGACTCCTTTCCACCAGTGATTAAACATGCTTACTTCTTGCCTATCTTAAAAAAAAGTTTTCCTGGACCTCATGTTCCTGTCCAGCTACCGCTCTATTGTCCACTTTCCTACCTGGGTAAACTCCTTGAAAGAAAGAGTCGTCTACCGTTGCTGTTTCTTTCTTTCTTTCCCATCCACGTCTTAGGTCACTGCAGGCTCCCTTCAGCCTCCTCCATGCCGCTGAACCAGCTCTTGCCCTGGTCCTAATGACCAGCAGACACCCAGGTCCTTACCTTTGACTTTTTGACAGCACATCTGTCCCTGTTGACCATTTTTTGTTTGAAAATTCTCTTTCATGGTTCCACAGATGCCTGGTATTTTCTCCCATTTTCTAGCAATTTTCATGATTTAAATTAGCATCCATGATAGCAGCAGACTGACCCAAAATGTCTAGAACTGACTCTTTTTAGATTAGTTATTTTTTGGAATTTATAAAGCTTAATTCCAACTGAGCATGATGATCTATGAAAGTCATTTAAAAAAATAAATTATGATTGTATAGTAATAAAGGATGTGTGGATTGGTATGATAAGAAATAACTTTTATTTAATAAACCTTAACTACTGTTATTGCTATTTTAATTTCCACAATGTCTTATATAAAGTGGGTGCTCAGAAGGTATTTGGTGAATATTTTACAAACAAATGCTATACATATGATTTATGTTTATTTTTTAAAATTAGGAAATACAGATAAACTAAAATAAAACTCAACAGTACTTCTGTTCCCAAGAGATGATTACTGTGAACATTTGGCATGTATACATATTTACTTGTAAATTCTGTTTATTCATACAAATTTTTAAATTAACTTATAGTAAACTGTTTTATAACATTTTTCTTTTACTGTGAACATATTATAACTTTATAATATTTCATTGCATGGATTTACTGTAATACATTTAAATTCCCATTGGAAATTTTAGTTAATTTAAATTTTACAATATTCTAAATATATATTTTTGTGAATTTATCCAACTATTTCCTTAGGATAAATTATTAAAAATGATATTTCTACATCCTTATTTATATTCAGTTTTTTTAAAAGTATTTATTAGGGTTTTATTTAATGTAGAAAAATGTAAAGAACACAGTTTAAAAGATCCATTATTTCATATCCAGAAACGTCCTGTTTTAACATTAAAAACAACAACAAAAAATACAAAACCTGGTATGAAAAGTTCAAGCATTGTAAAAAGTTATAAAATGAAGAACAAAAATCTTACTCCCCTACCCCCAAGTCCTTCTTATGGGTCCCATTGTTGGCAATTTTGTGTGTATCTGCCATAATTCAGTAAGTGGGGTTTATAAAATTCAGTTTTTAAAACATTGAATCATGCTATTACAAGGATAATGAAAACAATATTTTAAAAATTTGGTCTAATTCTATAAAAGGTACCAACATAAAAATAATGAAACTTTCTGGATATAACTGACCATATAGTGAACTGAGAATGTCTAAATGATCAGAGTAATCACTTCCTAACCTTGGAGGAAGATAAGAGGTCTAGCCCGTCCTTCCCCACCCCCATTTCAGAAAAGGGGGTTTAGACAGAGGACTCAACTGTGTAACATTGAAATTGACATTATTGCAAGATACTTGTGTATATGTGTGTGGGTGTGTGGGTGTGTAGATATATATGTAGATCTATGTATATCCTTTTTAAAAAGTCTGTAGAAAAGGAATCTTACTGGAGAAATTTTTCTTTCTTTTTCTACATTTTGGACATCTTCCCATATCTGCATACAAATCTCTACCTTGCGCTTTTTAATAGCATAGTACTCACCCAGGGTGCTCTGTTTGATTGAGTAGTGTGTGAATTACGCATAGGCACCGAGCTGACGGACTGAAATGCAGCCCCAGGTCCACTTGTCAGTACTCGGGCCAGTCTCCCCCCTCCCACAGGCTCCTCTTCTCACTCACTTTGGCTCTGACAACCCGCATCAGCCACCCGTCAGCCTGGCCACCCGCTCATCCTGCTCAGGCACTAACATCCCCTGCTGGGCTGCCCCTCTGGGGGCCACCTGCTTTACTCTGCTGGGGGGTCCTGATAGCGCACCCTGGCAGCCCTCCTACACAGATGCTCCCCTTGCTCCTCCTGCTCTGGTGCTCCTGCACCCTGCTGTGGGCCGCTGTGGTTCCCCAGCGTCCGGAGTGGATGCCTGCCTGCCTGCCTGGCTCCCACCCAGAAACTGGAGGCTGAATTGTTGAGGAACAAGACGGGAAGACCAGATCATTTTTTATATTAGTAATAACTTAGATTATTTCCAAGTGATATTATTGGGCCTGAAGGTTAATATATCTTAGACCTAATGCTTCATGTGTTTCAAATGGTAATCTGAGTGTTAGGAGATGTGTTCAATAACTGTGCAAGTGCAGTTTGAATTTTTGTTGCTTTTATATTGTCCAGTGAGATAAAATATCCAATGAATGTATAATTTGGGGATATGATTTGAAAACTTGAGAAATATGTTTTCTGGTTTTTTAGCGTTAGAATGAGATAGGAAGTTAGTTATATTGTATACTGGGTATGAATGTATGTTTTTAGGAGAGCCTGTTATATGTCTCTGGTTTTAAATCCTTGAAATGTGCATCTTTTTATATAACACTAACAAGAAAAGCAGGATACAATTACATATACACTATAATTGGAACTGTATAAAAATATGCTTATGAAATAAGACAGGAAGGAAATCTGCTAAAATACCAGCGATTATGCTGAACATGGTAGGCTTATAAATATTTTCCCCCATGTTTCTTTATATTCAGAATTTATAAAATGAAGTACTATTTTATGACTTTTAAAACCTTTTTAAAATGGCTTCTTTTTAGTTTCTGAAAAAAATTTCAACCTTTCAGCACTCTAAGAAGTAAGAATTTTGCTGCCTTTATTTTTCAATGTTTTGTTAAGAACTTAGCCAAGTCTGAGTTCATGATTTAAAAACTAGGTTTTTTTAAAGTTATTTGAAGCTGTAAAGCTGGAAAGTTCTCATTTGGTACAGTTATTTCTTATTCTAGAGGGAGCTTTAAAAAGATAAACTTCATTTAGAAGGTGTTCAGATGGCCAACAGGCAACATAAAAAGATGTTCGGCATCACTGATCATCAGGGGACTGTAAATCAAATCCACAGTGAGATGTCACCTCACACCTGTCAGAATGCCTGTTATCAAAAAGACAAGAAATAGCAAGTGTTGGCGAGGACGTGGAGAAAAGGGACTCCTTGTACTCTGTTGCTGGGATTGCGAGCTGGTGCAGCCCCTATGAAAAATGGTATGGAGGTTCCTCAAAAAATTAAAAATAGAGCTACCATATGATTCATCAGTTCCACTTCTGGATATTTATCTGAAGTAAACAAAAACAGTAATTCAAAAAGATATTTGCACTCCCGTGTTCATTGCATTATTATTTACAATAGCCAATATATAGAAACAGCCTAAGTGTCCATGGATGGACGAGTGGATTAGAAAATGCAACACACACACCATGGAATATAGCCAATGAAAAGAAGAAGGTCTTGCCATTTGCAACAACATGGATGGACCTTGAGGGCGTTATGCTAAATGAATAAGTCAGACAGAGACAAATACCTCTCATACGGGGAATCTCTCTTATATGTGGAATCTAAAAAGCAAAACAAAAACAAAAAACCCAAACTCATAGATATAGTGAACAGATTAGATTGGTGGTTTTCAGGGCTGGGCATGAGGAGAAACTGAGTGAAAGGGGTCAAAAGGTACAAACTTCCAGCTAGAAAATAAATGTCATGGGATGTAATATAAGCATGGGGACTGTAGTTAATATTGTATTGCATATTTGGAAGTTGCCAAGAGTAAATCTTAAAAGTCCTCATGATGAAACAAATTTTTTAACTGTGTATGGTGATGCACGTTTAACTAGACTTATTGTGGTGATCGTTTGGCAATGTTTACAAATAGCGAATCACTAAGAAACTGTTATAATGTTATATGTCAGTTATACTTCAAAAAAGGTCAATTCATTTAATTATATAGGTCATTACTAACATTGCATTAATGTAATGAAATTCTAAAGTTTATGTTATTTCATTTTATATGTCATTTTCCACATGGTGGCATTTGGTAAAACTTCTGCCGCTGCTGAAACATTCCATTTGGCTGTTGTACCTCAGCAGTCTTTAGAATTTCACTCTGAGCCAGCTCTTTTCATCCCCTGGTATCCTGGGAGTGATACCAGCAAGTCTCTGTGTCCCTCCTACTTCAGGACACATGCTCAGCACTCTGAGTGGTTATTTTGAGGTTCCAGTCCCTGGCTGGAGGTGGGCAGGAAGTACCTCCCATTCCCTTAGGAGGCAAGGAATGCACATTGCCTAGTTTCCTTAAAGAAGTGCTCTCTGTCATCCCTTGTAATCCTTAATATTAACGAGTCGTGATTCCCATGTAGTCTTGATGAGGGTGATGAATCGATGTCAGCAGAGCCAGTTTTTGGCCACCCCACTTTATAAACCTTGCACTTCTCTTTAGAACACGAAAATATTTGACTCCTATTGTTTTGATTTTGGCCTTTGAGGCCTCTGCTGAAACTCAGGAAAGGAAAAGTTGCCTGTGACATCCTGTTATATTAGCTGATATTATTGTTATGTCTACCCCCAAACAAGTCCTACGTAGTGGGTGAGCGCACAGCTTCGGAGTGAAGTGGAACTTAGTGTGTGTTACCTCAGGTGACTTAACCAGTCCAGCCTCAGCTTCCTCATACTCAAAATGGCAGTGACACTGACTGTCAGAGCTGCGAGCAGTAAATGCAGTAATGAAAGTAGGTACTAAGCACACCACCTGACACATGCTGGCATTTACTAAATAACTATTTTCATTTAACAGATCACATTACTATACAGACAAACCTCTTCTCTTCTACACCTCCTGTATTTTTTTCCTCTTTACATTGTATTTGCTGAAAATATTCGAATAGTAGTCATTAGGTTCTACTGCTGATCAGAAATGTGTAAGAACTGGATTAGTCTGAGAGGACTGCTTTGACCCCAGTCACTCTGTCAGAGGAACACTGGTGTGCATAGTGGATCATGTCATGAGATTATTTGGAAGATTGTTTTTAAACTTGGGGATTGTATATTTCATTTTCTCAAAGTAGCTATATTTCTTTTTCTTAGGTAAATTTAGTTGAATATCTTTAAAATGCTGGGATTTGGTAAAACAGTATAGGCTACTATATTATACTAGTTTTTTATTTGGTATAATTAGTATGTTTCAGTCCAAGGATATGACTAAATCATTGTACTAATTAGCATATATATTATAACAGGGATTCTTTTTTATTGCGCATTGCTTTATTGCCCTTCACAGATGCCATGTTTTTTATTTTTATTATTTTACTACTATTTTTAGAACAGCTTTATTGAGATATAATTCACATATCGTATAATTCACCCATTTAAACTGTCTAGTGATTTTTTTAATTTTTATTTTTCAATTAGAGTTGACATTCACTATTATTTTATATCAGTTTCAGCGTACAGCATTGTGGTTAGACATTTATATCGTTTACAAAGTGATCCCTCCATTAGTCTAGTACCACCTGGTAATATACATAGTTATTAAAATATTATTGACTGTATTCCCTATGCTCTACTTTTACATCTCTGTGACTATTTTGTAACTACCACTTTGTACTTCTTAATCCCTTCACCTTCTCACCCAGCCCCCACAGCCCTCCTCCCATCTGGCAATCATCAGTTTGTTCTCTGAATCTATGAGTCTGTTTCCATTTTGTTTATTTATTTTATTCCTTAGATTCCACATATAAGTGAAATATTATGGTATTTGTCTTTCTCTGACTTATTTCACTTCGCATAATAAACAGGGATTCTACTATGAGAAAGTTAGTTTGCATTCTCTTCACAAACAGAACCCAATACCACAGTTCCCCCTTGTCCATGGGTGATATATCACAGGATCCCCCACAAATGCTTGAAACCACAGGTGGTACTGAACCTCACATATGCTGTGTTTTTTCTATACATACATACTTATGATAAAGTTTAATTTTTTAATTAGGCATAAGAGGAGATTTTAGTAAAAACTAATAAAATAGAACAATTATAACAATATACTGTAAATAAAAGTTATATGAATATGGTCCCTCTCAAATTATCATATCATGCTGTATTCACCCTTCTTGTAATGAGATGAAGTGAGGAGAACAACGTCGGCATTGTAACATAGTGTTAGGCTACTACTGACCTGGTGACACATCGGAAGGAGGATCATTGAGCCACGCTGATGTCATCTTCCATCCACAAATTTAATGCCTTTTGCATTTTAACTAAGCACTTGCCATGCATTGTGGCCATAACTTTTGTAATTTGAGGTGTAACAGCAAAACTAGCATGAATTTCTTTTTCCTTTTTAACAATTTCACAGATGCAAGATTTGTTCTTACCTTAGATCTTACAAGGGTTACTTGACAAGCCCTGTGATACCACGACAATTGATCTCCTAACTGAGATGGCTACTAAGTGACTAATGGGCAGGGAGTGTGTACAGCACAGAGACACTGGACAAAGGGATGATGAATGTCCTGGGCAGGACTAAAAGATACGAAATGAGATTTTATCAGTTTGCAATTTAAAACTTCTGAATTGTTTATTTCCAGAGTTGTCCACTTAATATTTTAGATAGCAGTTGACTGCGGGTAACAAACTGCAGAAAGTGGAACCATGGATAAGGGGATACTACTTAGCAGGAAACAACTGATTTAGAAACCAACCGAATGGGTTGAGAAACCAGCAGACTATTAGAGATTTGAACAGTGCAGAATATCATCCTGTGAATCCACTAGGCATTCACAATCTAATTTTGACTATAGGAGTGCCCAAGTATACAAGGTAAACTGTTCCATCATCCTCTTTGGTCAGTACAATATTTTATATCTCTTGCTATACATCTAACACCACCCATGCTCTGTTTTGCTGCATTTCTATCTCATCCATTAATTAAACATTTTTATACCTTTCATATCACAAATTGAATGTGCATCTGAAAGAAATTTCTGGCCTTATAAAGGGGACATATACAACAAGTCAGGAGTTGCTAGGAGCTTGGTCCCTATGTTCCCAACATAGAAATCAGGTAAGGATTTTTAGCACAGAAAGCACTTTTGGCTCCTGTGAATCTAATTCCCAAGCCTATATTGGTCTCTATACTCCAAAATAACTCTTTGGAAATCAAAATTATCTGCTAAATTCTAAGAGGTATGGTTAGCTGAAGAGTCTGCTGCCATATTCCTAAAGGTTTTGAATTTTTCTTTAAATCCTGATATCAACTCACTTCATGGTATAAGAAGCTGGTTTAGGACATTAGTGGCCCATACAGCCTAGTATATTTAGGATATGATACAATTTGTAGTAACCATCCTAGGTTGTCTGTAAACTAGATTATTAGCGGAAACTAGCTGCCCCGGAAGCACGGCTACTGTTGTGGTTTCTAGTCTCCTTGATATTTAGACTAAGGAAGAGTTTTCCTAAATCACATTCTTCTTTCCTCCTGCCTGTGGTGCATGTTTCCCCTTCTCTTCTAGGCTGCTTTTGTGTTTCCCTGTCAGTTAGGAAAGGCCTAAGGACAGATTTGAATGACCGCTGTAGGCCTGTACTTCCACACCTTTCAAAAAATTTCTTAGTCACTAGGTAATAATACTGTTGCCAAGAGAGTAGATCTTAAATGTTCTCACTACCAAAAGAAAATAGACATTATGTGAGGTGATGAGCATGTTAACTGACCTTATTGTGATGATCATTTCACAATATATGTGGATGTCAAACCATCACATTGTATATCTTAAGCTTACACAATGTTCTATGTCAATTACATTTCAATAAAGCTGGAGACAATAGTTATTGCTTCCTCTGAGTACTTTGAGGCTCCTCTAAGGAGAAATGTCTGTTCAGGTTCTCTGCCCATTTTTTTTTTATTGGATTGTTTGGTTTTTTGTTGTTATTAAGTCATATGAGTTCTTTGTATATTTTAGATATTAGGCCCTTATCAGAGGTGTTGCTTGCAAATATATTTTTCCATTCAGGTGGTTGTCTCTTTACCTTGTTGATGGTTTCTTTTGCTGAGCAGAAGCTTTTTAGTTTGATATAGTCCCATTCTTTCATTTTTAAAAAACCTGAAAAAGTTTCCATGACAGATAACAGAGCTATAGCTTTTAAAGAATTCAATTTATTTTTTTGGAGAAATGTATTTCTTGCATTGCAGTCAGGCTCAATAACTGCTTGTGAAGTTTATATTGTCTCTTTTTCGTAATATTAGGGATTTTTAAGTTTTGTTGCTATTTTGGGAATAATTTTTCATTACCTATAAGGCTGTTTCCTCTGATAGCAGTGAGATAAAAGGCTGATATCCTGCATGTGCTTGCTTTTAAGATTTGTTTTTCAAGGAACAGTCAACAAGATGATAAAAGTTTGAGAGGTAGAAACCAGTTTGACACTTGCTTTTTTTTTCTGTTACTTTGGGTTTTTTGGTCATTTAATATATGTTTAGCTAAATTCAATGAAGAATTTTTTCGGAAGCTTTACAAATTAAATACTATAGTAATATTTTAATTATACTTAATGAAAAATTTAAAAAAGCAAATAATGTAAGTGGTTCAAATTCCTACCCATCTTCCTGAGCAGATTTCATTATATCCAGCTTTTCTCTGATACATGTCTTAGCATCCTCTGCTGTAACAAGTACAGGAATGACATGCTGAGATTTATATTTATGTTCCCTCTTTCAAGATAGCATCACAGAGGCATTTACTCGTCTTGGCTGTTAAGGCCACCTCTTTTTCATTTTCATCCCTGAGCATCCTCTTTTTCTAACTATACCTAACAAGAACAATTCCGGAATACTAAGATTCTTGAGGTCATGGAAAAGGAATGCAGAAGTATTTGTTGTAAGGAGAATTCAAAGTTGGAAAACGACTACAGGGAATTAATAGATGTAATGGCAGCACACAGAAGGAGTGTAAAGGGCTGAAGAAGGTTTCACACAAAAAACTTTGACCTGATCTTGAAAGTACATTGTGTGTTTTGAAGTAATTCATAATAGCTGTCATTTAGTGATCAGTTACTGTATGTCAGGAACTGTCTTAAACACTTTATTGACATCATTTCGTTTTTAACCCTCACAAAACCTTATAGAATTAATAAGTACCTGTGTTTTTTGTAGCGGAGAATGCTAAGACATGTATCAGTTACTTAACCTTTTGTGTTTTGTTTCTTCATCTGTAAAATGAGGGTAGCAATAATATTTACTTCATGGGCTGTTGCAATAATATTTACTAAATGGGTTAATATTGGTGAAGTGAGCAGAATTATGCCTGGATCATACTAACTGCTCAGCCAAAATGAATGACTGGGGGATCTGTAATGATCACAGTTGATTAGAATCTTGGCATATGGTGGTAAGATCGCTCTTGGATAATTAAAATGGTGATGATTTGCATGGCTGATTTCAAGACCTCTAGTACTTTTGGGGGCAGACTAGGATGGAACATTACCTTGCTTTAGAGTACCTGCACCTGACTCAGGAATGGGAGAGATGGGAACCAGGGGGTATTCCCACAAATGCTCATTCTAGAGATAAGGATCATTCTGTAGATAAAAGAAGCAGGCTTAGAAGGATTAAGTAATGTGACTAAAGTTACATAACCAAGAACTCTGTGTAACTCTGATATTCTAGCTCTAAAACTATAGTCGATGCAAATTATTTGATGTTGGAACATAGCATGTGAGCAAGGCAAGTGGCAGAGTCAAAGCTGGAATCAGAGAGTGAAAGATCTTATATGGCATGTTAAGGAGTGTGGACTTTATCTTGTTACTGGTATACCATGAAATATTTACATGTTTAATTTCATCACTTATACCAGAAACTATTTCAGTAGCAAAATTAGGACCATATTTTGTGTATACACTATAAAAACACAGATCTGTATATACTTATGACATTTTTTTAAAAACTTTAAATCTCCTTCTGATTGGCTTGTCCTAATTTTTTTCATTAATATTTGTTGGCCATGTACTTATTTGTTTTGCTATTTTGTCAGTATTGACTGGCACCACAAATATTAGCAAGGGACAAATGTTTGTGGAGGGAAAAAACTTAATATTGAGGAAATTATGTCTACCAATTTAACTTATTTCTTCTAACTGGTGGTAGTGGGAGGTATAATTCAATTTTGATAGCAGAAACTTGGTTCAGTTCTTGGAAGTCCATTGTTCTTTGGGACTATGTTTTGATAGCAACCTTGGAAGATTATGGAGCACCCCTAAAAGGTTTCAACTGGTTTGTAACTTGTTAATATATAAATTTTAGAAATAGCACTCTGGCAACAGTATTGGAAAGGGGTTGATACTGGAGGCAGGTAGGCCATTGAGAAGACCATATTATGGTAGCTCTAGGAGAAGAATGATGAGGGCATAAATCAAGGTGGTTGTAACGGGGATAGAAATGAAATGAGATGCATTCAGGAGGTTAGATTGATGAGTATGTGTACTGACAGCCATAAACGTAAATGAGTTATGATGACAGTGTCATAGCCATTACTGGGCACTTATCTGTACAAGACACTTTATATGTCATTTCATTTGACCCTTTCAGTAACTCTGCTGGTGAATTTTATTCCCTTGTCATAGAGTAAGGCTTGGATTAGTTAAGAGGACAAGACCACATCACAAAGTATGTTGCAGAGAATTTAAATCCAGGTGGTTGGCTCCACAGTCTGTGTTCTTTGTACCGTATACCATGCTGCTTCTCTTATAGATTAAGTGTTGTGGTCTCTGCCTGTGTTTTATGGCATATCTATTTCTATGGTTTATCTCATTGATTGCTAAATTAAGTAATTTAGTCTGTTCACCTAGGAACAACTTTTCTGTATTCAAAGAATCTTCTCATTTCTTTTCCTTACTCTAAAAAAAGAAATTTTAAAAAGATCTTTATTAAGGAAGCCACATATAAAAAGAGCAGATTCTCTCTCCAGACTCTTTGTTTCATTTTTAATCTAATAATAGCAACTAGTAAGCAACAAATTGAATTATAGTACATAGGCCCCAAAACTGGCTTTAATGAAAAATCGAAGGCTGTTTGTTATTAAAATATCCGGACGTGTTTTACTCTTCTCTAACTGCAGATGTCTGTTGTGATAACATACATTTTTGTGTATTTTTCTAGGGACTTGTTTTTTTCCTGTGTTCATTCTTAAAATCCTTTGAATTTCTGCACAGTTTCAGCACATGAAGTTGATCTGTCAGTAGACTATCTCTTTAAAGGTTGGAGTCCTATTAGCCTTTCTCTAAACTTGTTGCATTATACCTAAGTGAATTTTAATAACTCTAGAACAGAGGCTTTATAAAAAATTTTACCCCCACCATAGTAAATACATTAAATATATTTGCGATCCGTTACATACATGCATGTATGCATGCGCACATACACATACACACATACACACACATACACACACACCCCTGAAACAAACATTTTTGAAGCAATACTTTCCCTTGCTTACGTGCAGTGTATTCTGATTTTTTCTGTTCTACACTATTTCATTAAAAACATTTTAAGATTTTATTTTCCAGTTATGATATAGAAGGACTTTAAAAACATTTGTTCCCATAGTAACTAGAAAATACTGGATAAAATAAAAAATCATCTATTTCTCTGGTCTGGTAAATAGCACTGGAATCATGGTAACTTTGGTGAATTGGATTCCCAAGTGAATTTCTTTATAAGTGAGCAAAGAGCCATGGCAGCTTTCAGACCTGGAGACAGCACATGGTCTGGATATAAGTAGCCCTGACATAGATGTTGAGACTTTATAGAGGCGAGGGAAAATTCACTAAGCCTTAGTTAAAGGCTTGGAAATAGAATATGGATTGGAATCTAGAAGAATCTCAAATGCAAAATTAAACTAGTTAACCCAATAATGATTTGCTGTGCCTCCCATCTTCCAATTTTTGCTAAGAAAGCAGCATTGCAGGAAGGTGTGAGAGGCACAAAGAAATTATGCAGCCCCATGTATTTGTGTAGTGATTCCTGTCAGAGTAAAATCCAAAGGCGAACCAAAACTATCTGAAACTGTAGCCCAGCTCTTTCCAGTTCAACTACTAACAAGGTTAAAAATGTAGTAGGTCAGGAGGTTAGAGATTTGGCTAATCCCAGTTGAATTCCATGTAATAAATCCTGCCACCCAGCCTCCGCTCAACTTGATTGTAGGAGGAATCTGAATGATCAGCTCCTCAACCTAATTACCAGATAAAGGAAAGGCTTGAAGTCTTAAAAATATATAAAGCAACGCAAACAAAAAGTGTATCTTTTTCTATACTTTTTAAAATATACAATCTCAAGAATGTAATTAAAAATTACAAGACACTAGAACAGGAAATATATGAATCATAATAAAGAGAACATATAGTCAATACAAAGAAACCCAGTAAGTTCTTAGGTCTATAATATGTTATATAATATGCAGGGAGAAATTAATGTCATGGGTGAAGAGATGGAGTATTTCAGAAGATAATTGGAAATGTGAAAAAAAAGACCCAAATAGAATATTTGAAGCTGAACAATACATTATCTAAAATAAAAATTATTAGTTGAGTTTAAAAGCAGATAGGACTCTGTTCTGTAGAAGAAATTATTAGTAATCTTGAAGATAGGTCAATAGAATCTATCTAAACTGAAACAGAGAAAAGAAAAAAATGAGAAAAAAAGAGAAATTAACAAAACCGGAGTAACCTGTGGGATAGTATTAAGTGATATAACATATATGTAATTAGAGTTCCAGAAGGGGAAAGAATGGGCAAGGGAAAAAAAATTTGATTTGATAGAAAAGATCAAGAAAAATCTAAGAAGCCCTGAGACAGACCTCGAGCAAGATGAATATGAAGAAAACAACATTTAAGCTTATCATAGTCAAATTGCTGAAAAGCAGAGATAAAGAGTAACTCTTGAAGCAGCCAGAGAACAAAAGCCACAAAAGCCACAGTAGAAACCATGGAAGCTGCAAGTCAAAGAATGATAACCTTAAAGAAAAATACTATCGACCTAGAATTCTATATCCAGAAAAATTATCCTCCGAAAACGAAGGTGAAATAAAATTATTTTAGATTAATGAAAAAAAAATGTATAGGCCACAGAGCTGCACTACAAGAAACACTAAAGGAAGTACACAGAGAGCAGTGACTAATCAGGATTTACAGATGAGAAAACTGAAACTCAGAAAGATAAAGTGATACTCCTAAGGTCACATAGCTACTAAGTTTCAGGCTTAGGACTTAAACTCCATTTCTTCTGATTTCTAGTCCAGTTCTCTTTGTTTGGGAAACAGTAAAGCACATTGAGTGGAAAATAAGATGACTTTGGAGTAGCCACATTGAGGTCTGAATCTCAGCTCTACCAGCTGTTGGAACTGTAGACTGTGGAGAAAGACTCCAATCTCCATTTTTCAGATAGAGAATATGGCATAGAGAGATTCATATGGTTGAGAGGGGGATTATAATGTTTGCTTAATGGCCTTACACGTTGTAGACATAAAATAAATATTAGTTCTCTTCCCCTTTTTCTACTATACTGCTTTGTTTTAAAAATCAATAGAGGGTTTTGTTTTGTTTTTTTGATGGGGTCATCTTTCCTGGAGATTTTTTTTAGTCTTATCTTTTCTTGAAATAAGCCACTCTGATGACACCAGTAGTGATTCCATTTCCATTTGGCTCTGTTCCTTCTAACGGCTGCGTAGTTGGAATCCTTTGGCACCCATTTTCTTCAGATAAACAGCCATTCCAGCACTAAAGCCGAAACTGGCACTTTAAAAGTAGGCATCTACATCATAAGCCCCCTCTTTTCCCAAGACAAAAGAAGAGCTAAGAGCCTAAGGTAAATTGCAATGAATAGTGTAGTATTCGTGGGGGATAAATGCATTGGTGAGGAAGAAATCTCAGATTATTTAGATGTTTAAGAATATGGTTGTATGACAACTTGTTTTAGATCTTCTCATCAAAATCTGAAGTTCAAAGAAAGGTAATACCAGTTCTACAGAATTTTGCTTGGCTACAAAGAATGATTTGGGTTTATAATAATTGATATCTTATCCAGCATATATTCGCAGTCTCTAAAAAGTCTGAAATTCATTACAAATATATGGGTCTGAAATTCATTACACATATGGATTCGAAGCTCCCTTTGTACCCAAGCAGGAAGCCTAATGTGAAACTTGAATAGAAGATTAAAGTCAGTCAAATTGTCCCGTAGGTGAAATTCACTCCTTGTATATTCTTTAGTAACATGTTTCATAACACTATTGAATTAAATGATCACCCCTTCATTATTGAGGACACAGAAGACTAGTAGCACCTGCTCTTAGTGTCACTAACTTCACCAGAGGAAACGGTTTGTTTTTAAATTTGGTGTTGGCAGTGTTGTCCCTTAAAACATTTAGATTTAGGAATTTAAATCCTATTGGTGTTTTTCTTTTCTTTTTTCCCTGTGGAAAAGAATTAGAGAGCTAGTGGCTCTGGCAGAGGAAAAACAAGTTGAAATTAACTGTCAAGTTTTTAATAGTAGCTGTGATATAGAAGAAAACCTTGGGTTTTGTACATTGGCAACCTATGCAGTTCATTTATCTCCTCTGAGCTTAAATTTGTATCTCCACCTATAAAAATGTACACAATAATGTATATCAAGGTTGTTAGGAAGAGGAAAGGAGGTAGATTAACTGAAACTACTTTGTAAATGAAAACACTATACAAATTAATGTTGAGGTAAATGGTATGTTTTAAACCCTTTTTAAAAATCAGGATGATTTTTTTCATTTATGATAAGAGTAAAAACGTATAGAATTGTCAGAGTGTACTAGATTATTTTACCTTTCATCATTTAAAAAATTAATGTTATTGAGATATAATTTCATACAATAAAATGCAGCCATTTTAAGTGTATTGTCAATTCGTTTTGACAAATGTATGCACTTACGTAACTACCATCCCAATCAAGATCTATAACATTTTCATCACCCCAAAAGTTTCCTTATGTTCTTTTGTGGTTAGTTCTCACTCTCCTGGCCCTGAGCACCCACTGAATCTGCTCTTTCATTGTAGATTAGTTTTCCCTTTTCTTGAATTTCATATAAATGGATTCATATTATTATCTTTGTTGCATAATGTTTTTGAGACATTCAAGTTATTGTGCATATCATTAGTTTGTTCCTTTTTATTGCTGAGTGATATCCTCTTTTATGAAGTGATCACAGTTTGGTTATGATTCACTCATTGGTGGCCTTTCATTTGTTTCTAGTTTTGGGTTATTATGAATAAAGCTTCTGTGAATATTCATGTATAAGCATTTATGTGAGCATATGTTTTCCTTTCATGAAGAATACCTACAAGTGAAATTGCTACCACATAGGGCAATCAAATGTTAAATTTTATAAGAACTGCCAAACTTTTCCAAAGTAGTTACACTGTATTAACAACCAACAGTGTTTGAGAGTTCCAGGTGCTCCAATACTTAATATTGTCATTCTTTTTAATTTTAGTCAATTTAATGGGTATATAGTGGTATCTTGTGTTTTAATTTGCATGTCTTTGATAACTAATCATAGTGTGCACCTTTTCATGTACTTTATTGTACTTATTGGCTACCCATAAAATCTTTCATCAAGTGTCTATTCTTATCTAACACATTTTAATTGTGGTGTTTGACTTATTCAGTTGTAATAGTTCTTTATATATTATGGATTTCAGTCCTTGTTAGATTATTTGCTGTGAATATTTTCTCCCTGTCTGTGGAGATAATATTTTTTCCTTTCTTCTACTTGCTTTGGGTTTAATTTACATTTTTTTTTCTTCTTAAGGGAAAGCCTTGAATCATCATTAGTTTTTTTCCTTCAGCTATTAGGTGGAGTAATAACACTTATATTTAACTACAAGGTTTAGAAGAGTACGATATTGAAAAGAATGGTACATTTAATTCAGGATTGGAAGCAGGATAATTTAAACAAAAGTTAAGCTAGAGCACTTAATCTAGAGAGAATTTTTAAAATAATTTAAGGGAGTAAAATGTGTTCTAATTTAAAACACCAAGAAATAGTATTCTCATTTATTTTCTTTTTAAATATGTGTTTATTTCCAGATATTTTGAGATTTTCTGGATATCTTTTGGTTATTGATTTTTAATTCAGTTCCATTGTGGGTTAGATAGAGATCATTCTCAGATAGATTCCAATCCTTTTACATTTACCAAGTCTTATTTCATGGCCCAGCATTTGGTCTTTTGGTAAATGTGCCATGTGTACTTGAAAAGAATATGTATTCTGTTAATGTTGGGTGTAGTGATCTAAAATATCACCTAGGTCAAGTTGATTGATAGTGGTATTCAAGTATTTAATATATTTTTTTTATTTGCTGTCTATTTTTCTACCCATTACTGATGAAGAGTGATAAAATCACAAAAATTATGGATTTGTTTATTTGCCCTTTTAATTCTGACATTTTCTGGTTCTTCCACTCTGTTATTAGGTACATGAACATGTAAGATTGTTAAGTCTTCTTGATGAATCAACTTTATTATCTATTTGAAATGTCCCTTTTTATTTCTGCTACTATCTCTTGCCCACAAATCTACTTTGTCTGATGCTAATATAGCCAATTCGGTGTTCTTATGGTAGTGTTCCCTTAAGTGTTTATCTCTTTAATAGATCTATGTCTTTATAGTCAAAGAGCAGTTTTTATAGAAGCATTGAGTTAGGTCCTGCTTTTTTTTAAATCAAGTTTGATCATCTTTGCCTTTTATTTAGAGCTTAGCCCATTTACACTTACCATAGTTATTGTTATGATCAAATTTAAGTGTGCCATCTTACTATTTATTTTCTATTTTCCCATGCGATTTTTTGGTGGTGGTTTCATGTGGTTCTTCCTTCTCTCCCCGCTACTCATTCTTTTTCTGCATTAAATATATTTTTTAGAATTCTATTGAATCTTGTTTATTAACTTCTTGGATATTTCCCTTTTTTCTTTTAGTGGTTGCTTTAAAGTTTACAACATACAATTTTAACTGCTTTTGTCTTAGATTGTCTTCCACTGTGTTATGAATTCTACAATATATTATTATGTGTAGTTTAAACAGTCTTTAAAAGGGATTAATAATGAGAAAAATGCCGTTTTCACTTATCCATGTGTACATTTTTGGTTCTCATCATTCAGTTTTTGCTGGAACCCCAAAATGATGTCATTAGCCTTAGTGCAGGTTTACTGTCGACAATTTTCGCAACTTCTGTTTAAGTGAAAATGTCTTCATTTCACTTTGTTGAAGGATAGTTCTAGAATTCTAGATTCACAATTTATTCCACCCCAGAACTTTAAAAATTTTTTATTGTTTTCTTATTTACCTTGTTTCCTTATATGTAATATATTTTTTCCTTTGGCCATTTACAAATTTTCCCTTTATCCCTGGTTTTTAGCAATTTGATTACAGTTTGCCTCAATAAGGTTTTCCTTGTGTTTATCTTTTTTGGTATTTGTTGAGCTTTTTGGATCTACTGGTGTAGAGTTTTATCAAATTCAGAAAATTTTTCAGCTTTTTTTTTTTAATATTTCTCTTCTGCCTCTACATCCTCTTTACTTCTGGAATTCCCATTATATGTAAGGTTAACTGCTTTATATTGTCCTAGTGAGGCTGTCTTTTTTTGTTTCTGATTTAACCTTTTCTTTTCCTTGAACTTCAGTCTTTGTTTTTGTTTTTGACAGTTTCTATTGCTACTTACTCAACTTTATTGATCATTTCTTCTTCTGCAGTATCTGAAATCATCTGTTAACCCATTAGTGAATTTTTCATTTCTGATAGGTTATTTTTCAGCTTCAGAAGTTCATTTTTTAAATATCTTACATGTCTATACTCATTATGTTCATGTTTTCCTTAAAGTTTATGAATGTATTTAAAATACCTTACTTGAAGTTCTTGTCTGCCAGCTTCATGTCTGTCATTTTGGTTCTGTTTATGTTGACCGATTTTTCTTTTGATTGTGCATTTCATTTTCAGGCTTCTTTGCATGTTTAGTAATTTTGATTGGATGCTGGGCATTGTAAATGTTACATTGCTAAGTTTCTACATTTTGTTATCTTCATGTAAAAATGATTGACATTTGTTTCCGTGGGTACTTACATTTATTATGAATCAACTTGATCCTTTGGAGGCTTTTTTAAAGCTTTGTTAGGGTTGCTCTAAAGCAACCTTCACTCTAGGGCAAGTTTAGTCCAACTGGTAAGCCATCACCGCCCAATGTCTCTACTCAATTACCTGGGTGATCAGCAAGGCCACTTCTCTGTAGAACATTGGAAGTTGAACATTTCCCAGACCTTCGTGAACTCTGGGTATTAGTCATCTCACAGTTTCCTCATAGTTGTTCTTTCCTTGTTGTTTTGTTTTCAAGCATCATGAAGCTTGTCCATTAGCAGCTTAGTATTCAGCCCAGGACTCAAGTGGATCCTATGTGGATTTCTGGAGCTTTTTCTTTGTGTCGCTACCTACTTTCTGATACTCTGCCCTAAAAATTTCATTTGCTTCAGCCCCTCCAAACTCTGATTTTTTTATCTTTAACTAAGCAAGGTTACTTTTGTCTCCAGGGCAAAAGCTGGGCCATCATGGTGCCCCTTGATTTTTCTTCTTTCAGAGATCACAGTCCTGTACAGTTATCCAATACCAGAAAGCATTTACTTCATATGCAAGTCCAGTTTTCTAGTTATTTATGTTGGAAAGGCAAGTCTAGTCCGATTACTACATCATGGCCAGTAGTGAGGATCTTCCTGTCCTTTTCATCAATTTCCTTTCTACGTAAAGTAAAAATTCAAGTAGTTTAAGATTAACCATTTAAAGTGTACCCTTTGTCAGTCTTTAAATCAGCTTTTAAAGTGTTCCAAACTCTTCTTGTTTTACCAGATGCTTATATTTAAGATAAAATATCTTAAAGAATTTGGAGTGAGAAATTCTCTTTCAATATTCTCTTTCCCAAAGAGAATTTCACTTACCTAAATGAATTCCCATTGGTTTCTTTTAATATGTTAAAAACATAGAACCCCACATATGATACATTATATTATAAATTACATTTAAGCTGATAAATTTTAGTTGATATATTTCTTAGATGAAAGTAAATACTCAGAAAAGCAATACAAAATAAAAACAAAGGGACATGATTAAGAATCACCTCTTTGGGAACAAAAAATAGAAAAAAGTTTGATTAGTACGCTTTACTTCAAGCATTCTGTTTTATTATACTTTCAAAACCACACTTAATTTTTTATATTCTTCACAGTCTTGTTCACTGAAGAACTGAATGACCATTGCTATTTATTCTGTTGAGATCGTGTTGCCCATTGTGGTTACTCTTTGCTCTACCTTCTTTTTTATGTGCGTCCTGCTGGACTTCATTAGTCTTTAACAGTTGAAGTCTTTGACTCATTTTGTGCTATTAAGAGAAAAAAAAAATTTTTTTTTTAATGGTTGAAGCTGTTGTATTTTTTCAGCCTGTATTTCAATTAGAATGGTTGAAGGAAAATTGATAAAGCAATTTCTAGGGACAAATATGTGAATATTTGGCTTTAGAGAGTTTTCATAAGATGACACTTGGAGAGACCTAGGACTGGAAAGCTGAGCCAGCCTATAGGGGTCAGAATGTCCTCTGATACTGGAAGTAAAGGCAAGAAACTCAAGAAGAGGTCAAAGCAATTGGTCAAAGAGATGAAAGAATATTTCAGGCCAGTTGAGCCATGGGGGAGGAGATTCTGGGGTAGCAAGATGGCTCAATTTAAATTTGATTAAAGAGACAGTCAGATGTAAGATGCTTGTAAGGAAAAAAATGGAGGCAAACTTTGATTTGGTGAGTGAGTCTTATTTTTTAGATGGGACAGAATCACAACGTGTATGTAAGAATAGGTAAGCCACATTTTGAGTTAAGTTAATTTGGCAAAAATTAGAACTGTGAAATCAGGCATAAAGACATTTTCTTTACTATCAATATAGGCATGGATCTAGTTACAATGCATTGAAACTTTTTTGTTTTTGAAATAATTTGTCCATTTTTTGAACACTACAGTGTGTTAATACATTCATTTAGGAGCAAATAGCATTTATCTTTGTAATATCTACCTGTGTCTTATGTTGCTATGCTACTCTGTTACCACTGAAATACCATAAATACACATTATTTATATTTGTGTGTGAATTTCAGAGATTAAGACATTTGTTGCCAGTAATTCAAGTTAAGATTTTTTTTAGCCCTAGCGATTTTCATTTTTCTTTTCAGTTCGACCCAATCATAATTAAAACACATTATCTGTGGAAGAGTGAGAAGAGTTAACAGAGATTGCCAAAATTCTCCACTAGGCTCCCAGGAGAGAGAAAAATTCTCCCCTCTTGTCTAGTGAAGAGAACCTGAGTCTCAAGGATACACTAAAATCTTTAGGAAGTCTTTGTAAATATCAGAGTCAAGGAAAGGATTTTCAGAATTTTAATAATGAGCAATAGCTGATTGTCTCTTCAAATTCTATGCATTAATCTCTTATGGAGTTCTGCACAACAGCTTTGATATTTTGAGGGTTTTTTTTTTCCACCCATGTGTGTTTTAATTTCTGGAAGTCTTTTAGAATGATGTTCTTTGCATCAGACCCCCATCCAAGTTTATTTGCTGGCAAAGTTGGTTTTCCTACAAACTCATAGGAACGGTTTAAATGAAAGTTTATGGAAGTCCTGATTAGCAGTTGCTCTGCCTAGAATGAATTTTGTGTGTGCACTGTGTGTGTATCACTTTTGGTCAGCTACACTCACGGAGCTGGGCCAAGATATTTTCCTGCCTGCTAATCAAGGCCACACAGACAAAGCTCAAGGAAGGATGACCCCTGCCTCAGGAAGTTTTGAATCAGTTGCTATTTATAACCAGAATACAGTAGAACTCGAGACCAGGTCTCGACTCAGTTAATAGGAAAAGTCCTCTGCCAAATTTTATATTTGAGGAAATAGTTTATGGACCTATATGAGTGAAGTCTCTATGTGAAAGGAAGAAATATGACAATGACTGTAAGTATTTTTGCTGATTTGGGTCAAGGGTGTGGTGGCAGAGATGTGGAAAGTTCAGTCAGTGACATAATAGGTTATTACATTCTCAAGCAGGTGATAATTAATGGCACTTTGGATTCACGTTAGCATTGTGTGTATGGAATCCTGTGTTCCTAATAGTAAAATCAAAATATGGGTATGTGATGGGCTAATATTATCTCTCAACATAGGGCAGAAGGAGGAAAACTGCTTTTGGTGTGTTTCTAGACTAACTGGTTCTTCCCCTGGATCTATACATAAACCTTTTGGTTATTTGAGATGTATTTCTGTACATGTGTGCTTTTTATAATACTCTGTTGATCTTTGTGTCATTAAGAGGCTTCATAAAGAACTGATTTATTATAAAGTAATATTGTATAGTACTATGTGTAATCTCTTATAAAACCTCATTCTACCTAACTTCAGGAAATTAAATATGATAGAACATGAAAGCTGACAATTTGAGAAATACCACAGGTATTTTTTCTTTGTATCATTAAATCACCATCTTAGAATCGCCTTTGTGGAATTGAATTACTTAGTGGCTGATAGGTACACTTTTCACAAGTGCAGTGTAAGTGGCTTATTTATGGATAGGTGGGCAATGTTTGAGTTAAGTTTAAATTAGAAGATGATAAAACCGTGTTAACATGTTCTCCTCTTGTTTTAGTAGGATTATTCAAGATAAAGTTGCAGCCATTTTCAAGAAGGATCAAGATCAGAATTTTTCTTTTTATAAAGAGATTTCCACGTCAAAGATGAAAGGGAAATACTGGAATTATTTGGATTCTAACTGACAGGATCAAGAACATGGTGTTTCACAGTTACTTGTAATGGGACTTTGGTAAAATTCATCCTTCTTGTTATGCACCCAACTGGGAACATGGATGTTGGTTTTTCCCGTTCTACTGTTCAGACACTATCAAGGAGCCACTGCAAAAACATCAAACAAAAAATTTCTCAGTGGGAAGGAAGAACTAGTGGTATATCCAATCCAGATAACTGGCACTCAAAGGACTTTGGAGTAAGATATAATAATTGTCATCAGGAGATTCTGAAGAAGAATCCTGTTGCTGAGGGAAAGAGCAAAAAGTTGGATGGAGTCAACTCTCAAAATGTCGGTCTAGATATTAATGATGATGCCAAAAGCCATGACCAAAGTGAGGATGAAAATGAGAAACGTGACTATGATGATACACGTTTCTGTAAAAATGAATCAGAATCCAACTGGGTATGTTCTCGGATCAAACAAATTGAAAGCTGGAAAGAAGTTGTTTTGGATCCAGAGACTGCATTACCTCCAGGAAATTTCTATACCTCACAAATACTGTGGAAGAAAATAGAAGCACTTCCTCCTGATAAAGTCTTGAATTTGGCTTTTCAACGATGTGACTCTTCAGAAAAAGAACTGAATTTCAGAGTTATGGACAGTTCATATGGAATAACCAAGAGCTTAGAAAATATTTACTCTGAACCTGAGGGACAAGAATGTGGACTTTCTATAAATCCTTTGCCAAAGCCTCGTAGGACATTCAGATATTTATCTGAATCTGGTGTGCCGTATAAGGAAAGAAACTGTGACAGAAAATACTGTGAAAATAATTCTTGTGCAGAGTCTTCTTTGGCCTCCTCTCGGGAACCTGAACCAAAGAAATATGGCGGGAAAATCAGAGGGAGGTCTAAAAGGTATGTTTTTATTTGCCAGGCAATGATTAATAAGTATTTTCCTTATAGAACTCTTGAGCTTCTTTTTCTTTTTCAAGCCAATTTTCATTTCCCTGCATGGGTTACAGCCCTAATTTGATCATACAGATGTTGTAACCCAAGGGGAAATAGGTACAAAAGGAAATAGTGGAAGAGTGGGTAATATCCAAGGCAATCTACTGACATAACAGCATCAGAAAACTTTCACTGTCTGCTTTTTACAAATGTGTAGGGAAGTATTCTTCTACTTCCTTTAGGGCATGCTGACCTTAGCCTCCTTTTTCTTTTAATTTAAGAAAGGTGCCCAGTGAAGAACATGAATGTAAATTGACTAAAATCCTTCAATTTTCTCATGGGGCATATAAGGCATCAGCCTAATTTATTATTCTTGGGTATCTCATAAAACACCTTTGTAATTTTGTGCACAAGTCCTTATCATTCCAATGTAAAGACTAGTGTTTGAAAAGATACAATTTTAAATATATCTCCTTTCATAAGGAAATCCTTTGAATTTGAAGACATTCAGCACTTTCGAAATCGGAACACACAGAAGATTCATGAAGAACTTGGAAGAAATTCTGGCTCAGCACTTTATTACACACAGTCTCAGGACAATATCTATGAAGATATCTTATGTAGGTATCCACAGACTTTGTGATTAAATTGAATGAATATAAACTTGGAGCCCTTAGCTATAGGATGGTATTTTCTTTCACAGTCAAGCCTATCTTGCTCTAGATTTTTCTTTTTAATATGGAAATCTTTGCTGTATAATTTGTTTTTATTCTTTAATGGATTTTACAACTAGTTTGGTAGACTGCTCAGTTTAGAAGTGGATGTTTATGGTGTAATATTTTGAGAGTTCTTTTAGCTTGGTTGGTTGCCTGAGTGATTTACAAGCTTAAAGTGCCATTGATTTTGAGACCCACATCCCCTACAGCAATATGGAAAAGAAAGCTGAACATATTTAGTCAATTTTTAAAATGTCTTTTCTAATGGTAGTCACTTTGTTTCCATTCAATTATGTTCCTCTAAACTTATTTTTTTTCATTATTTTTCAAGATCCCACCAAAGAAAATCTGTATGAAGATATTCCAGTGCCGTCTTTCCCCATGTGGCGATCCCCTTCAGCATGGAAGCTGCCGCCCCCTAAAAGTGCTTTCAGAGCACCCAAGGTAGAACCAGAGAATTAATATAAGAAAACATTAAATCTTGTTTATAACTCCTACAAAAAGGTCAAAATGGTTAAATGAGGGCCAAAAGTAAGAGGCACCGAAGTGTGGGGTTTTAGTGTTGGTGGTGGCAGTTTTTTGTTCTTTTTGTGTGTGGGGTGGGGGTGGGGGCGGGAAGTCAGCACACAGCCATTTGTTTTCTTTGAGTTGGGGGGATTGTTTGTTTTTTTAGTACTTCAAAAAAATTGGACATGAACATCTGTAAACAGGCCATAAACTTTTTGCCTCACTCTAGTTACCACGACTCCCTGTTAGTCTCACATCAGCCAGTGGCCTAAGTGTCCTGTCTGGGCCCTGAACGCATTCACTGCCCCTGAGAGCTAAGGCTGCCTTGGGTTCATGAGGACTCTGAACCGTTGTTTTCTGGAAATTTGCATTGTAGTAGAATTTTGGATTAGAACCTTGAGAACGTTTTTTTCAAATGGTGAAAAGGAAATTACAGTGTCCTCACGTGAGATGATTTTAAAGGAAAGATAAATATGCTTTGACTTTGAGGACACAGGCGTCAACCAGATGATCTTACCCTTACCATACACCTTCTGCTTTAGCTTCCTCCCAAACCTCACTTCCTTAACCGGAAGACGATGGAACTGAAGAACTCGCAAGCTTACTTACGGTCCAAGCTCACTAAGGACACCACTTTGCCCGTCACTTTAACTGAGTGGAAGCTTTTCCGAGCTGGAGAAGTTGTGAACAGGAAAAGGAAAAATCTTCCAAGGGTAAGAACCCCAGTGCTTTCGTTCTTTGACTTTCATTTCAACATTTTCATAAATGAGAATAAATACACTTTAGACTGATATGAATAATAGGCTAGAACTGACCTACTAGCGTTAGAAGATTTGGAAAGCCTTAGCTTATGTTTTAGCTCATGCAAGAAAAATGTATGAATGGCTTTTGCCAAGAATTCTTTTTTTATGAATTTAGAAAATTGATTTGAAATGGAGGGCTTCACTTCAGGCACCTTAGTTTTCATTACAATCATCTGCCTATTTCAGGGAAGCACTAGAATGTCATATGTAAGGACATTTTATTCAGCCGGCTTCTGTGTTCTCATCCGTTTGTATAATTGCCAAAGTGAATTCAGTTTTGTGCATGAGTTTTCAGATTTTCAGCAATGACAGAGTATATGCTGTCAATTTAGGGCAAATATTTCCATTCAGAGGAAGGAAGAAAGAAATTTAACTACTACTTGGGAATAGAAATTTTTAGTAATTATACTAAATAAATGATTTCTCAGGGGAGAAAAGAGAATAAGTCTGTAAACCATCCTGACTAGAGCCATTGGACCAAAATGAAGAAATTGGGATAATTTGTAGACATATATATATTTTTAGGAGAAACACTTAAGAAATTAGATGAAAATAGTTTAAAACCTTTTGTTACTTAGTTCGTCTGTAATTCAGAATGTTTTCAAGATTACTATGAAGAAATGAACAAATCTGATCATTTAAATGTGTAGTCTATACTATAATAAATAGTATTCCTTTCCTTAATCCCATCTAAATTAGCTATATTTATTGATTTAGCACAGTTTTTCTACACGATTTTAACATTAAACAGAAGTCACAGCTGTGGTTTAGTAACTGCTGATTGGTTCCTTGGGAAATATTCTGTTCCACAATTACTTTAATTTCTCTGATCTATTTCCTTCCCCTCCCTCTTTAATACTTGAAGAGTTAAAGACACAGTTTCTAAAAAGTACTAAACTGATCTCACTCAGTTAAAAAGAAAACCTTTAGCTGTTTATTCTTCTGTGTGTGGTGAAGAAGAGTTAAAAATCAGACCTCCTGCAGTAGTTCTGTCCTCTGATGGAGCATGCTGGCACAACAAACAGCCTCCCTCACAGCCCAGAAACAACAGATCATGTGTTCCCAGGGGCAAGAGCAAAAACATGAAAGAGATCGCATGTAAGATGTGGTTCTTGGAATGCTCAACCAATATTGAGGAGTTACAGATCGTAGAGTTTAATGAGACCTAAGGAGATTTGCAGTTCTTTCGATATCATGCCTTAGTGTTTATGCACTGTGGATCCCCTGAGTGCTTGAAACTTGTTCTCTTTCTAATTATAGGTGATATGATCCAACTTTTCCTTTTCTGGTGTTTTCCCAAAGGTTCTTTTTTGAGAATGTGGGGTAAGGAGAGGATGGTGATGGTGATGAGCTCTTGATTGTCAGGCAGGAACAAACTTAGCATTTCTACCTGTGACCCACCCTCCTTGGAATAAATTCTTTTAGGATGTTCCATTTGCAATGCAAATTTTGGCTTTGGAATATCTTCAGGAACAACATTCCATCAGGAAAGCAGTTCTCATCATTTCCCCTTTGATGACCAGAGCTACCCCTGAAAGAGAAACAGGTTTCATAGTTTGAAAAGCACTGATCTTCCCCACACGCCTCTCCCCCTCCCTTCCTTTCTTCCCCTGCTGTGGAAGCCTGTGTGGGATTGTTTGCCAACGCAGATTTCCTAATGTGTTCTGGAGTCCACGTCAAGTACGCTCAGCAGTGTGGTTTCTGCCATTGCCGAGGATGTTCTACAGTATTGCTTCTCTTCCTAGCTCAGGACCAAATTTAAATTTTATCACTTAACCTTATACTTCTAGAACAGACAGTTCCCTTTCCTTTATAATATTTGAGTGTCCTTTTCAAAGGCACATTAATAATTATACTACTTGTGTTCATTATGTACCCACAATACATGGTCAGTCTCATTTTTCCTGTAGCCCCTAATGATACCTTTTTATGTTGACTTCTCTTATTTGTTTTTTTAATAATGCTGATATTTAAGAACTATTAGTTTTTCACTTGAAGGGCAACTACAAAAAAAAAATCTTTAAAAGAACAAACTCATCCAAAAATGTGGGAATAATCTGCATATTGAAAACACATGTTTCTCACATGTTATTTTTCTTGCACTGGACTGATTCACTGCCTATGGATTGCCAGGACTGCCAGAGGAACAAGCACAAAAGAAAAAACAAGAGCATTGTTCTCAAGCAACTTTTTTGGTTATCATCTTATATAATGTCCCTACCAGTTGTAATTCTGGGCATTTAAATATGTTAAACCAGGATTGATAGGGAAAAGCTTAGAATTTTAAGAAAGAGAAAAATATACCTGAAAAAAACTAATCAATTCCTCCTTTGAAAGTGTCCGTTGATTAGTTTTAATTCTTTCCTTTTTTTAAGCCCAGTCTGTGTCTATGTCTGTCTTTGTCTCTCTTTCACACACACCTCTCAGAAGCAAAGAAGTAATTCTAATAAATAATATTTATTAAATAGAGTACAGTTTTTGAACTTGAGCATATTTGACAATCTCCTGTTTTAATGACATGTTTCTAAAATAAATTGCAATATAGAGTACTCCTTTTGACAAAAACTTTCTAAGCATGATTATCCTCTCTTCGCTAAAAATTCCTGGAAGCAAAAATAACTGAGCCTCACCCTGCCTTCCAAATGAATAAGTATTCCACTTCCTATTCTGGGCAAGCAAAAACTTGAGTCCAGCAGTAGAGGCTTGGTCTCCATATGGAGTGCAGCAGCCAGATTTCCTGCATGTTGGGACAGTGGATAACAAGGAAGGAGTCTGTGCAGAATTCCTCTGGAAAGGAAATAACCTTTGCTAGTTCTTTTACCCATATTATATGGACTTTGTATTAGAACAAAATATCAGCTTCCTAAAAATCCTTTTAGATTCCAAACTGAGAAGTGTAACTTTTTATTTATAAAATGGATCTTTTTCTGAATGAGAATCACTAATAAGTTAATATCACCAAGCTGTAAAGCGTGTTGGTGTTGGTTTTCACTTGTACTTTTCTGGTCTTTTTTCAGCTTGTGTTGAAAATAGATGACATATTTGAATCAAAGAGAGGGAAGAAGAGAGTAAAGTTACATCCTTACAATGGAAAAGACGTACCTCCCTCGAAAGGTAAGAATTGTTCCAGCTACCCATAGCTTTCCGCATATGAGGGGAGAATAATTATATAACCTAATGTTGAGTGTGATTTATAATTTTTGGTTTACTTTTTGTCTATATCACTTTAATATAAAACTTTTTTTAGGATAAGGAACTATTTCTTATTTTTCTTCAAATCCCTTTTATTTAGTTCTGTACCAAGTAATAATCATTGGATGACTAAATAAATTAATTAAAAAATAATTATAAACCAATGAGTTAATTTCCATAGGTATTATTTTATAGTCCTACTTTGATTTATAGTCACTTTCCAGTAGAGACTCAATGGAGAAATGAAAACATTAGGTATTTATAGATTGAAGGTAGGTAGTACTTAACTTGTCATCTAGTAAGTTCAGTAGTTTTACCTTCACATGCCTAGATAAAATTTACATTGTCTTAATTAAAAAGCTTAAAACATCTATAGTGAATTATTAGAATTTTCTAAAAAACTGTGCAAGATTCTTAATGTAGTTGTCTGGCAAAGAATATGTAGAATTTACCAATTTTTGTCTATGAGATTCATAAATAAGAAACAACAGCCAAGTCATACCAGAGAAGAATTGTTTCATATTTTTGCAGACTTTCAAACACAGAAACTTCTTAAGTTCCCTGGAAAAGCTGTTCTATATTCTAACTATTACTATGTGAAAATAAAATTCTTTATGCTGCAATTCAAGACTCTTTCTCCTTACTCTGGAATAATAAAAATCAACTGGTTACCATTTTGAATGTATTTATATTTTCAAAAGGAATGATTAAAACACATTGCAGTCTTCTGCAGAAATACTTTTGATTATTGTCAATAATTGGTACCATTTATTGAGTGAAGTAATAGTTTCTTAACGCACTTAATCTCATGTATAACATACAACTACATTAGGAGGTGTGGACCGTCCTAATTTTACAGATGAAAAAGCTGAGCTAGAGAGGCAATGTTGATTTGAATCAAAGAACATGGAACCACAAAGCCTTATCCTTTTCTGTCCTGAACAGTTACTCTCAACTTTTCTCATGAACCTTGATTTTTAGCAGTTTAACTATCTCCTCTCCATGTGTTTTTATATCTTCACTAAGAATATGACCAAAGGCTTAATTAATTTGTATAATTCAGAACTAGATACAGAAGATAAAAACAGATGCCAGATATTATGCTGGAGCCTTTCAGACACATTATCATTAATAACCCTATGTGGCATTAATTTCAGTGTTTTATAGATAAGGACATAAATTATAAATTGCAAATTATATACACTATCAAGACACTGGGGCCATGATAGATTCTTAGAAAACATTATCATTTCCCCAGATTAACAGCATTCTGTTGATAATAACTCTATACTCTACAGATATGCCACTATAAGTAGGTTATTTGTATACTTTATGCCTTAAAAATTAGGAACATTTTAGGAAATTTGGCTCTTAGATAAGTTTTTGAAGACTCTTCTTTTATTCGTATTGTATTGTTATTGAAAAAAAATATGACGTTAATAGCTAACTTCTAGCGTGTGCATGTACACACAGTCCCTAAATTGTAACTCTTTCCTACTAGTTATTTCTCTTTTGCAAGGCAAAGGAAATATGCATTTACCCCATCTCTGTGACCAACTCCTCCAGTGAACCAGAGGAATTTCTCTCATGCATGAGGATCTCCCAGCTCCATAGTTACTGTTCTCAGAGTTTTGTTTTCCTCTTCAAGCTTTTGTCTGTATTTCAGCGATGCCTAGTAGAACCAGATAATTATATTTACCTACTGTCAGTACATGCTAAGCCTTATTGAATCTGTTCCAACCTAAACATTGCTTAAGTTTCAGTTATCAGGTGTTAAAGGATGATTTATTACCATTCTTCGATACTGTTGTTATAGTTTTGTGTTGAAGTCATGTATGAAAAAGGAACAACCTAGTACTTCTTTTACCCCAATAGATTCTCAGTAGATTTTCCTGTTGGCTTATAAACCCCTTAACCTTCATTCAGTGGCTCAGAATGCAGATCCTCAAAACCCACAGATATGAATATATTAAAACCGCTTAAATGATCTTTTATAAGGTCTTTCCCAGTTATATTACCTTTCCTCCCTTCCCCTTTCTTTTCTTTCTTTCCAGATACCTTATAGGTTCCTAACAGGTGCCTGGTGCTAAAGATATAAATAGGACTCAATAGAGCTCACAGCATCTGTTCCTTCATACTGAACAATATTTTATAGCCCCAGTATACTTTTCATCACGATGGTTAATTTGAATACATTTATAGTACACAATATGCTACTTTTTCAGTAACATCTCTTATGTACCTTTTCCACCTATCTAATGAAGAGGCAGTGTTTTTTAATATTCTCTTATTCCTTATTATAAAATTACAATGAATACAGCAAGAAATTATAATAATATAAGATAAAATGAAAATCAAGAGTTCCCCAAACCTCCTCCTACTCTAGAAAATGTAATGCACTCTCTAACATTTTTTTCTACCCAAATAGTTTTATACCATTCAGAATTTGTATGCCTTGATTTAAAAAAAAAAATGTAATATATGTTGGAGCTCTTCCAGTATCAATACAGAAAGATCCACATAGCTGTACTGTATTTCTTTGTAGAGAAGTAAAATAATTTTATTTAGGAGGCAGACATCTTGGATGTTTCTAACATGGTGTTTAACCTGTGCATATTACGTTCTCTGTGTGTACATACTTCTTACTCTTCAAACGGTGCGGCAGTATACATCTTTTAGCTTATGTTTTTATATACTGGTAAGAATACATCTGTAGAATAAGTTTCGAGTGGGGGACTTAATTAAGGACTATATGCATTTAAAATTTTTATAGCTGCTGCCAAGTTGTCCCACAAACAGGTCGATCATAACACTTTGTTTCTATGAACAGCGTTGGAAAATGACTTTTTCCTCGTAATCTTTACTGATACTGCGTTTTATTCAAGTTTTTTATTTTTTGTCAGTATTATGGTAGAAAATTTTATCTTGTTATTTTAATTTATATTTCTTTAATTATCATTTTGACAGTTATCATGTTTATCATCAGTTACAAATCTCTTTTATGGATTATCTATTCCTATCCTTTATTCATTTTTCTGTTGTACTGTATTTTCTCTTATTTATTTGTAACAGCTGTTTGAATGTTAAGAAACTTAGCCTTGTGTCTGCAGTGTGTATTACACATACTTTCCCAGTTTATTGTTCATTCACCTTTTGAAGATACTAATGGGTTTTCTTAGATAGACATTTTATATTTTTATATAATCAAATGCGTATACATTTTTTATTTATGATTCCTAGGCCTTGTTGTTCCTGATACCTTAAAATTTTTCCCTTTACGGTTTTAAATTTTGCTTTGACTTTAACTTTTTAGACTTAATCTAGAAAATTTTCATTCAATTGTTCATATTTTGTTTTGTTTTGTCTGTAAATTGGCCATGCTTAGCATTGTGGTCCAAAATACTCCCTTGTAAAAGCGTAGTCCTTTATCCTTAAGATACTTAAAATCTGTTTGGAGAAAATAAAAGCAGTTCAGAGCAGTCTGAGTACTATAAGAATTCAGAGTAAAGGAGGGTTTCGTTCAGCTCCGAGGTAGTTGAGAGGTATCACAAAAGAGTTAGAATCTTACTTCATAAACTTACCTGGTAATCTTTCTTAGCCCCACATTTTCCCATTATTCTAAGTTTATATTGTGTCCCATGGTGAGATTTTTGTTTAGCCAAGTTGGTATTCTACCCTTGATACCTTATTCAGGAACTTAAAGACAAAGATATGAATGTAGAAATAGAATCCATTCTAAACTAGACTTTTAAAAACTAGTCTGAACTACTGTTAATTTCTAGAATTAGGGATGAGAGGAGAGCTGAAGGAGATAAGGTGTGAGAAGAAGACGGAATAGTTTCTTCTCTGAGCTTTTTATTTCTTTTGTGGCTGCCCTACTCTGATATAACTACGTGATTTGGAGAAAGGCTCAACATCCTTATCATTCTTTACGCCAAGGCCCCAGGTCTGTGGAGGTTTTCTGTTGTTCTCATCGTTACGTACTTCTACCGTTGGAAAATACAAATAGAAACTCTCTCTTTTCAGGTGAAACCAGTGGGAACGAAAGTGATGGCGAGTATCTGCCAAAGAGTGAGTGAGTCAATGGGCTGCTCCCTTCCTCGTGATGATCATGGTTCTAGGTGGAGCGGCATCCTCCTTTTGTGATTAAGCACGTTTTTCCCACATGAAGTTTCATTTTGTGGGTGATTTTTTTAAGAACCTGTTGAGATTTAGGGAACTAAACAGTATACTGTCAGATGTTTGACAGTATTAAAAATTTCCCATGGCAGAGTGAGGCAAACTAGTATGGTTCTTAAGTTGGAATGTCCTCAGGGGAGTGGCTGAGCTGCGTGTTCAGACGTATGTGCAGAAGTCTCCCAGCAGCCAAGACAGGGTGTGGGTGAATCATCCTGAGACAAATACCTAGCATTAAATATCTGATTTTTCATAGTCTCTCAGGAGTCATTAAGTAACATTGATATCTCTGACACTGAGATGGGAAACACTGATCTCTTTCTTATTCACAGGCATTTATATTCCGAATTATTGGGCCATTTACTTTCTGTTAGAATATAGAATATGGCCGTATAGTCAAGTATCCTTCCTCTAATGGATTTCCACAACAAGTCGTTTATTCACGTTTAACTGGCTGGCATGCCGAGGCATGGAAAAAGTGGGAAACATGAATTAGCAAGGCCACCTACAGGGCAGTTTCAAGTCTGATACTCTGATCTTAGTCAGCTGCTCCCCCACTGGCTTGAATTGCTTCGGGTGTTTGATTCTATAGCCTAACCGAAGGTGAAACTTAAGTCAGCCTCAGGTTCAGCCTGGATACGGAAAGATGACTAATTCAGTGCTGTTGCTTCTGAGAAACAGAATCTAAAATTTTCTTGACTTGAGCCCTTTGTGGGTAAGTGAAGCTTTGCCTCGAGCGCCGAATGTACCGGATAGTCCTGGGAGCCACTCCTACATGTATTTTTGGTCCATAGTGTAACTTCTTTGGGGGTGGAATGCATCATATCTCGAAAGAAAACCAAAACAATTAGTCAGAGGATGAGGCTGTCAGTCGTTGGCACAGAACGACACAAATTCAGGTCCCTGGGACCCTGAGACTATTTCCTCCGCAAGTACCACGTTTCCCCGAGTGGGGACGACCCCAAGTTGTTCAGGATGAGAGATAAATGAGAATAAAGAGTACACGCTGTCCAGGTTTGAGTGGTATTGCTTGTGCTGTTTAAATAGTACCCTTCCATAGTTTCTTTCTTTCAAGGAATAGTCTGCCAGTGTCTCCTACTTCGATTTCCCGCCTTCATTCAGCACGTTTATCGGCACAAGCATATGTCCCTTATGGCGCTGTGAGACGCCAAGGGAACAAGGGGGGGAGACGGTTCCTTTAATGTGAGGATAGCTTTGTTTTAATTTTATCAAACTTGTCCCTTTACGTACTCACCTCTGTAGGACTCAGTTCTTTTATCAGACACCTCCCTGTCCCGCCTCATAAGTTCACAGTATGTGTTGTCGTCAGTGCTTTTACTCGACATTTGCTTTGCATCCTGGAGTCAGGCCGTGAAAGGTGGGACAGCATGGAGCATGTGCTGGGACACACACAGAGTGTCGGTCGGGACACAGAACATCAGTTCCACTACAGGGCCCCAGGTGCTTGTGTCCCCAAGCATATCATAGCCCTAACAGGTATGTCTGCGTGGCAGACATTGGTTAGCCAACATTCATTCAGCTATGACCGAGCAAAGATCAGTCCTGTATGGGTCATGGCCTCCGGGTGCCAGAGGGAAGGTAGGGTGACCGAGGAAAAGCAGGGCTCCATGGTGTCATTACAGGTCGCCACAAGCGCTTAGCACAAGTGCAGCAGTCCTCCAAGAGGAATCCGCACTACCAGACCTTGGAGCGGGACCTCATCGAGCTCCAGGAGCAGCAGCTGTTCGAGCTGTTTGTGGTGGTGTCTCTGAAGAAGAGTCTGTCAGGAGTCGGCTTCGTGCCCCAGGTCATACAGCAGTTCCCTGGCCAGGTAGGTGTCTCCGCGTGCATTACTTCCTCTCGTCTTGCTTTTCGTGAGCTCAGGCAGCTTCTGCTAGTACTGTACCTTTTGTAGGGTCTGGTAAGTGGCTCTGATGACATGTCAGGCATGAGATGCAGCCTAGCAAGGAAAGAAAGCTCATGGTTTAAGTTGGTTTTATTTATTTTATTTTTTTTACTAAGTGCCTTATAGCAGGTTACAAAGCCTCTATTTCGTCATCCCTAAGGAGCGCGATAATAAATGGCAGTATAGGGTAGCAGTTTAGAGCACAGACTCTAAGCAGACCATCTGCGTTTGCCACTTATTAGCTCTGTGGCTTTGAGCAATGGCTAACTGCTCTGCGCCTCGGTCTCTTCATTTGTAAAATGAAGGTAATCATAACAGTGTTTCCCACGCAGAGTTGGAGTGAGGACCAGACAAGCCGTCTAAGGCCCTGGGAAGCAGTGTCTAGCATATAGTGAGCACTGTGTAATGCTACTCGTTTATAGTGGGGGTTTAGTGAGATAATGTACGTAAAGTTCCTCGCACATAGTGAACACTTGACAAGTAGGAGCTCTTATTAACAACATTATTTGGTTTGCTCTGTCTTGTTCAAAAAACGATTCATTTATTTAATCAAATCTTTCTTAAAATACTTACCACTGCTGAGATCAGGTGCTAGGAATACAAATGAGGAAGGTCGTCTTGGCCCCTGCCCTCACAGAGCTTGCAGCATAGACCTCAAATGAGGCTTTGTAGCAGCAAATACAAAAGAAGAAACATGATCATTATGTCAGAGCTTGCAGACTGGTGGCCCCTGAGCAAATTGAACCCGCAAACACGTATTTTTTTTTATTTGTAATGTTTTCTGTAAACATAACACATTATTTGTTACCAATGTTTAAAATTTAAATTTCACCTAAAAATCTATATTTCTACTTTTTCCTGAGAAACTGGCAAGACCACCAACACTCAGCCTGTATTCCTAAGTGGCAGGAAACAGCTGACGCTGAGTAAAGCAGGATCAACTTCATGGGCATGTGACCAGCACAGTCACACAAGGCCCCTCACTCAGAAGGGCCCTGTGCTGGGGGTTTGATGCTCTGTAGTCATCACTAAAATTCTTAATAGTTTTATCTTTGAATTTGTGTTTTGTGAGTGAGACCTCATGGGACAAAGGGGCATGTGTCTGTCTTCAAGCGTGGGTTCATGCATAGGCTCACCTCCTGCCACCTTCCCAGGATGGGTTCTTTAATTGTCCTCTGCCCTGGCCCCTGGTTCCCCGGGACCTGTTTGGTTTTTCCCTTCCTGTCCCTATTCAGGGACTTCTGCCACCCACTGTCCCTGGCAGGGGCTTGGGCCTAGGCAAAGAGAGGGTTGGGATCAGGCAAGCATTGCTCCGTAGCGTCTCTAGGCAACACGTGGTGAGACCCTCCCTGCCCTAGGCTGGCAGTGCCACTTGTGTGTCAGTAGGTGACTTAGTGGGACAGGCCTCTACACCACCCCCAGTCTAGCTGCCAAGCACATCCCCGTGTGGAGCTGCACTCCTTGGGGCTTGCC
The DNA here is from genome assembly GCA_004027375.1 of Macroglossus sobrinus. Classification (NCBI taxonomy): domain Eukaryota; kingdom Metazoa; phylum Chordata; class Mammalia; order Chiroptera; family Pteropodidae; genus Macroglossus; species Macroglossus sobrinus. The sequence goes on from PVKZ01001268.1 coordinate 263,159, forward strand.
CGGCTGCTGTGGGTTGGCATGGTGGGCCTGTGGTTTGCTCTGGCTCTGGGGAGATGTCAGGCCCGACTTCCCCACCCCCAGTGGGGACACAGAGTTGCAGTACTGTGACTGGCCAGAGGAGAAAGCCAGCAGCTCGTGGGCCGCTCGTGTACCAGGTTGTGGGGCCAGGACCCCCGGGCACCCGTGAGGGGCTGCACTTGTCCCCCAGGATCCTTGTGCCTGAGAGAGCCTGACATTAAATAGCAGATAAAAATCCCATTACAGGTTGGAAGAGAGACCACAGTAGACAAGAAAACATTTTATATTTAATTTTTCCTGCTTTTTGAATAAAGGGCCCACAGTTTCATTCTGCACTGTGCTCTGCACCTTTATAGTGGGCCTGGGGAGGAGTGGTGCCTTTAAATGGGAGCGCCGGCTCACTCTTCAACCTCCTCCTTGGACCACTCCTGTCATTTAAGTTATCTGCTCAACCCCTTTAGGACTTTGAATTTATAACCCGATTACATCTTTCACTACAAAAGCTAGTGAAGCACAGCTGTACTGGAATCTAAGAGGTATTTCTGCATTAAAGAAGAGTTCTCCATTTTTAAAAAAAGTTCTCAACAACATCTCTACTGTAAATAAATCAGTACGTTTAATTTCCTATCAGAATCTTCAGTGTAGCCTGAGAGCACAGTGTCACAGCCCTGTTTGTAACACAGGACATGAAGAGTTAAAAATAATGGCATCTAGTCTTTAAATCAAATTTTCCATACAGAGGGGGAGCTGAATTCCCCCACCCCCAGTTTTGATCAGCCTTATATTTGCAGAGAGAAATCTCGAGGCTGAACCTGTTTTCAGCACAGCCTGAATTAATGGGCTCGGAACCAGATAAGGATCCAGTTGATCTGGCAGGGATTCGGGTGTCCCTAAGCAATTACTCAGCATCTTCGTGCATTAGGCAGCTTAAGTCAGGGATGGGGAGGGACGACCACGCCTCACATGATCCCGTTGTGGAAAACTTTGACTGCAGATGATTGTGAGTCATTTAACAATATAATAATAATAGAATGTCATACAACCAAAATTTTGTTAGAATGCTTTTCCATTTCTTACGAGTTTAATATTCAAGTGACCCGAAATGGCTGCATGTTTTGCTTTAGAAATTAAAGAATAGGTCATTTGTATTAGTTACGTGAAGGCAGTATGGTAATGAGACTTATTATCTGCTTTTTTTTAAAGTTAATTTTCTTTTGGTTTAACTAAATTGAGACTGCCCTTTAAAGTACAATACCAGACTTGCACAAAAGGGTCTTCCATGCTAAAATTTTACAGGAAGTTGCAAACCAGTAATTAGGTAGCAAAGATTATAGGCTAAGAAAAATGATTATATAGGGGGTGGATTCTAAAAATAGTCTCTTTTCTAAATAACATTCATCTGTCTTTTCAAAACATCTTTGATTATTGATCAAAAAGTATCTCGTGCTGACTAGGTTTTTGCTATCAGTATATTATAGAATAGATTTTTATTTATTTTATGTTCCATGTGCAGTCATCTCTCTTCCATTAGATTGTAGGATTTCCATAATATCATTTCTGTGTAAACAGGGGGTTCTTATTCTGAGTAATCCTATTCTCAGTGCATCTTCTGTGATTACTAGCCTTGGCCTTCCCGTTTTGTTGAACAGCACAAAACTACGCTGGGCACTACTCAGGTTCAGCAGAGGTCTCTACCGCAAGACCAAGCTGAGTATTTTTACTTCTATTCTCCACCTACAGAGAATATTAGTCATCTAGATTGTTATCTTTTTCAGAGTGATCATGGCTTTAAGCAATCCAAAGACACTGAAGAGAGGCTCAAAGTGATCCCCAAGTTTTGTTTTCCTGATTCAAAGGACTGGGTGCCAACCTCAGAACTCAAGAGGTAAGTAGTCTACTTGATCTGACATCTCTTTGTGGGAACTGCAAAACTAGAATCAGAATGCTTGGGAAGTGGGCAGAACCAGTAGTGACGCTCTGTGGGTACTGGCAGGTCAAGGATGCAGTAGGAGGAAAGGAAGAAACAGGATTAGAACATTTCCTATGTGGGACTTGAAAAAGAAAGACATGGAACAATTTCAATATCAAAGGGAAAACACGTTTGAGAGTGTCTTCAGTTTGCCAGTTCTGCAGGAAAAGAAAGTTACACTTTACATACAATCGGAAATGCCACCAAGTGGCCAGAAAAAGAAAAAAGCCTTGACAGACCGTAGGGAGACCTCAAGGGACTCAGAAACAGATAAAACAGCAGTGCTTGCATCTTGTTTCTCCCTCGAGCTGATAGACAAGGACACAGCCCAGATGGTGTGTTCGCCTTTGGAACTTGTACGAAGGTAGGCTCCAGTCTGAGGTGTGCAATGTATTGAGAGGGGAGATATAAAGAATTTCTTCCTGGCATCTAGAGGAAAATACCACATTCAGTTAATAAACCATCGTCGTCTCTGAATCCTGCTTGTAAATGGAAGAGTACTTCGTTCAGAACTCTTAATTACCAATCATGCTATTTAGGCTGGAAAGCTGGCTTATGTGAACCGTGTCACATGCTAATGACCTGCTGGGAGACAGCCTCAGTCGTTGCCTGAGCAGCCCTGCCCTTGCACCTCACGTTGCTCAGACTAAGCCGCTGTCTCTCGTAACCAGTTTAGCCTGATCGCCGCTCTCGTCTCCGAGCCGTCGCTTCTCATCTTCTCATGCTGTCACTTGAGCTGTCACATTGGCCTGGCCGCTCCATGGTTGGCTTCCTCCCACCCCAGCCCTAACAAGTTAACGTGTTTATTCTAGAGCATTTGGAAAATACAGAGAAGTAAATTTAAAAAGGAGAAATTCGAAATCACTGGCATTCTGATCACTCAGGGATAATCGCTGTAAATATTTTGGCATGTTCCCTTTCAGTCTTTATTTTTGGCCATGTGTAGACATGTATCACTGTTCAAATTCAGATTTCTTTGATTATTAATGAATTTCTTTCTTGGCCATCTATAGGTCTTCTTTTTTGTAAATTATCTATACGTATCTTCTGCCTATGTTTCTAATGAAGAGTTGATAATTTTCCTATTAATTTTTATTTGTAAAGGATATAGTCCTTTGTCTATCACTGTTCCATAGGACCTCTCAGAACTAAATAGAAGAATTTGGAAGGGAAAAATAGCTTATCAAAATCTTTTATAGCTTACCTCCATGTTTTGACTGAATTGGGCATTCAGCAAAAGGAAAATAGGCTAGAAGCATAGTTAGAGTGGATAAATAAGAAAGTAAAAGGAGGCAACAGCATCAAAAACATCCTTTACCTGTTCTCTCACTCCAGTACAAGGCAAGATATTCTTAAGGCCTGGACTTTCTCCCTCAGGAGGAATAAATGCAATGTTAATGCCTCATCATATGGCACAAAGTGACTGCAGTTAGACCCTCGTTTTCAATTGTTTGTTCCATGAGGCATGTCAGAAGTGGTTGTTTGGCTCTCAAACTATTACCTATTTTTTTTTTCAGTGAAACATTCTCCTTCGTCTTAACCGGTGAAGATGGGAGCCGGTGGTTTGGTTACTGTAAGAAATTTGTGGTAAGTACACACTTGTGCTGTAGGCGGGGTTGGCCAAGGAGCAACAGTCAGACGAGAACTTCGGAAACACTGTCTCTGGATGAGTTTGAGGGCTATTCACTGCTCTGTGTCTTAAAGAAGCTGTAGCAGCTATAAATAGTAGGAGCAAGGTTGGGATTAGCCACAGAGTGTTCTAGAATAAAAAGGGTATAGATTTATTTTATTCATTTGTTTGTCTGTAGTAGACGAGGAGACCACTGACATAGTGGCTGGATGTCAGTCTAGGTGCATTTGAAGAATATAGTACAATGAACCAGTCAGTGTAGCTCTGGGTTACTTTCTTCGTGCTTCAGTGCCCCCACTAAACCTGGAATAATTTGTGCCATCATTTTTAGCATTTTCCCATCTTTCAGTGTTCATTGAAGATGAAAGCCTTGGATTCTAGAATATTTGGAGAGTATCGATAGTCTAAGTTAGTAGAGACTTGTGCTACTTAATTTTTGCTTTATTGTTTTTTCTTTTTAGCCCGAAGGCAAAGGAAAGCGACTTCCTGAGGTGTACTGCATGGTTAGTCGCCTGGGCTGCTTCAACCTGTTTTCAAAGGTGAGGGGAGAATGGACCCTATAAAAGGTCGTATTGGTCTGAGCTCTGAGAAAGTTTTCGTTTCCGATGACTTCACTAGGCAATGTTAAGTGGCACAGACTTTTAATGTACTACTTTAAAAAGGAGTCCCCACTAGTAGGTTAGAGCCACAGCTTTGAAAGCTTAAATTTAGATCTCTAATCCAGATGCTGTTGCCATGTCATCTTCATTTTGGTTTGCTAAACCTCCCAGCTTAAAGGAGAACATAGCCTGAAGCTTTTCTTGTCTCTTGTCTTTCCCAGACCCTAGGCTGTGAGGTATCATTGTCATTGTCACTTCTTTGCCTCTACCTTCAGGAAAGACAAAGGGGCTCCTCTTCTAAAAATAGGTCCATTCGTTTTAGTAACTTTCCTTGGGGATGTAAAAATGCCCCCAAGAGATATGATGCCTTTAATGAAGTTTCATGGGTTGCAGAAGCTCGTCTGTCTTAAAATCTGGTGGTGTTATTTTTAAGTTCACGCACCACGTTTGGCAGTTCCTTTAATAGAGTTCTTTTATGTTTTTGAACTGAGTCCCTAATAAAATAATACATTTTGTTTGTGTAGATTCTGGATGAAGTAGAGAAGAGGAGAGAGATGTCTCCAGCCCTGGTCTACCCGTTCATGCGGAGCGTCATGGAAGCGCCTTTTCCAGCCCCTGGATGCACCATCACAGTCAGGAGCTACCTCCCTGGGGCTGGAGACGGGGTACGTCAGCCCACAGCTCGCTGTGCAGAGGTTTGACAGCTGGGAAGCGGCCTGCACCAGCAGCGCGAGTGTCCAGAAGCCTCAGGGCAGAGTTTTCCCTTTTTCTTAAACAGCGTAGAATATGCTTTAGTCCCACAAAGCACTGCAGAAATATCTAGTCGATCTGTGAGATAGTTGATTTTAGACTGGGCACCAAAGGTTTGCTGCCACTCAAAGACTGCGCCCTTCCTGATGACAGATTCAGTATGACTGATGAAGATTATACATACTGCTGTCAGATGAGATAAAGGATTTTGCCAGAAATTTACAGCACAAAAATCAGGTGTTAGATCTTGGAATTAGTGTAGGCAGCTTCACAGTCTTTGTAGCAGGTCCTCTTTCTTGAATTTAACCTGTAAAAGAGTGACAGGACCCATGAGTGTTGTCATTACGGACTGTTTTCCGCCTCAGCTCCCCTGATTCAATTTCTTGCTTTTCAGTCCATTGAACTCTGCCGCCCACTGGATTCCCGACTGGAACACGTTGACTTTGAATGTCTCTTTAAGTGCCTGAGTGTGTGTCACCTCATCCGGGTCTGTGCCTCTCTCCTTCTGGAGAGGAGGGTGATCTTTGTTGCCAACAGCTTAAGGTGAGAAATAAGTAAAACATGTCACTCATACTGGTGTTTTTACGTGTTCTCACTACTTTAAAATTGGAGCGTATTAAAAAACTGTAGGATCCCCATTATCTAATGCTATAGTGACATGAATAATTTAAATGGTAAATAATCCAAAAAGTCTTTGCATTAGGCTATAGCAGTGACTTTTTGGGTTGCAATTAATTTACCTTTCTAAATGTGTTTTGCTTAAGCTGCGTACTTGTCTAAGTACACACTAGTTTTCCTCAATAAAAATAGTGGGAAAGAGCTGGATTGAGTTTAGAGATTTTTCAGTAAATTAAGTTAAAAATTTAAATAAAATATTAAAAATTAATGAATAATCATAGAACGTTTAACCTGTGATTACTACCTGCCATCAATTTGTAATTCTATAAACATAACATTGGAAATGCCCTCCATGTGTTACCCTGTGTGTGACCGTCATTTGCTTCCTCCTCTGGCTAGCACCCTGTCAAAATGTGGCCATGCTGTGGTTGCATTATTGTACCCATTTACCTGGCAGCATACCTACATCCCGGTCCTGCCAGCATCGATGATCGACATCGTATGCTCACCTACTCCATTCCTGATCGGAATCCTGTCTTGCTCCTTACCACAGCTCCAGGACCTACCCATTGAAGAGGTGAGATGGGAAACATGGAAAAGACTAGAACACTGACAAAGAAAATAAGTGGTCTTTAAGAGTGATGGAGTTGTGGTTAATATTAATATATAATTATCGATACATTGTACTATCATATTTTTTCATCTTTTTATTAAAGTGAGAAAAATTCTGTAGTTTACATGTAGTTAGTGAACCAGGGGCTTATTTTTGTGTTATTCTTTATAGTTCTGCATCCTAGTCATATATCCCTAAACAATATAGTTCAGTTTTGCCTGGTTTTAAACTTGATATAAATGAACTGATACAATAGATAGATAGATAGGTAGATAGATAGATAGATGGATAGATAAGGTAGATAGATAGGTAGATAGACAGGTAGATAGAGATATTTGTAAGATTTATCTACGTTGATAAGTTTGATAGTAGTTCGTTCATTTTAATTGTGAGTATCATTCCGTTGTGTGAATGTACCATAAATGATGAACATCTGAGTTGTTTCTAGTTTGGAGTTATTATGAATTATGCTGCTATAAATATTCTTATACATGACCCCTGGTACGTATATTCATGCAGTTCTGTGGGAATATACTTAGAAATGGAATTGCCGTATCATAAAGTAAGCATATTTTCAACTTTAGTAAATAGTCAAACTGTTTTCCAAAGTAGTTGTGCCAAGTTAAACTCCCTCCAGCAGTGTATGAGAGTTCCTGTTGCTCCAAATCCTCTTCAGCACTTCTCATCGTCAGTTTGTGTAATTTAGCCTCTCTGCTGGGTGCATTGTGGTTTAATTTGCATTTCTTGGTTACTGTTGAGGGTGAGCATCTTTCTATGTATTTATTGGCCTTTCAAATATTATCTTTTGTAAAACTGATTGTCTTCCTACTGGATTGTTTACCCTCATTGATTGATAAGAGACCTTTTTATATTTTGAATGTCAGCCCCTTTGTGGTTTGCATTTTTGTTCTCCAAATTTTTTTTTTTTAATGTGGTTGGAATTATCAATTTTTTCCTTTAAGATTAGTATTTTTTTGTGTGTGAGCTACTTAAGTTTTTCGTAACTTCATGGAGATATTCTGCATTATCCCCTGGAATCTTTCAAAGCATTATTACTGAGCCTTTAATTTTTGGTTCTGAATCCTGGGCCTTGACTTTTTCATGTATATAATAGAAACAGGGGTTGGGGTTTTAATCATATGAATAGCCAACTATCCTGGTATCATTTGCTGAAAAGACTGCTCTTCTCCAATACTCTGTTGGGTTAACTTTTCCCCCCGCCCAGTATTATTGAGATATAATTGGCCTGTAACATTGTACTAGTTTAGGGTATATAACAGAATAATTTGATATATAGAATATGTATTGTGAAATAACTACCGCAATAACGTTAGTTAACATTTATCATCACACATAATTACCATTTTTCTTCTTTTGATGAAAACTTTTAAGATCTACTCTCCTAGCAATTTTCAAACATACCGTACATTATTGTTAACTAAAGCTATCATGCCGTACATTACATCCCCAGGACTTACTCATCTTATAACTGGAAGTTTGTACCTTTTGGCCACCTTCATCCATTTTGCACATCTCCCAGGCTCCCACCTCTGGTAACCACCAATCTGTTCTCTGTTGATAAAGGGTTAATATCCATAATTCATAAAGAATTCATACAACTCAATACCAAAAAAATCCACAAACAATTTAATTAAAAAATGGACAGAGGACCTGAATAGGTGTTTCTCCAAACAGGAAATGCAGATGGCCAATAGACATGTGAAAAGATGGTCAAGGTCACTAATCATCAGAGAAATGCAAATTAAAACCACAATGAGCTATCACTTCACCCTTGTCAGAATGGCCATCATCAATAAATCAAAAAACAAATGTTAGCGAAGATGTGGAGAAAAGGGGGAACCCTCAGGCACTGTTGATGGGATTGCAAATGGGTGCAGCCACTCTGGAAAATAGTTTGTAGGTTCCTCAAAAAATTAAAAATAGTACTACCATATGATCCAGCAATTGCACTTCTGGGTATTTATCCAAAGAAAACCAAACACTAATTCAAAAGGATATATGTACCCCTATGTTCACTGCAGTGCTATTTGCAATAGTCAAGAAATGGATGCAACCTAAGTGCCCGTCAACAGATGATTAGATAAAGAAGAGGTAGTGCAATTATACAGTGGAATATTATTCATCCATAAAAAATGAAATCTTACCATTTGTGATGATATGGATGGACCTAGAGGGTATTATGCTAAGTGAAATAAGTCAGAGAAAGAAAAGTACCATATGAATTCACTTATATGTGGAATCCAAAGAACAAAATAAATGAACAAATGAAAGAAAAACAGACTCACAGATACAGAAAACAAACTGGTGATTGCTAGATGGGAGAGAGGTTCGGGGGCTGGGTGCAAAGGTGAAGGGATTAAGAAGCACAAATTGGTAGTTACAAAATAGTCATGAGATGTGAAGTACAGCACAGGGAATATAGTCAATAATGTAATAACTGCACAGTGCCAGGTGGGTGCTAGACATATGTGGGGGATCACTGCATAAATTATATAAATGTCTGGTATCTATGCTGTACACCTGAAACTAATATAAAATGGTATTTTTAAAAATGAGATTTTCTTAATTTCTTTTTTTCTTAATTTCTTTTTTAGATAGTTCACTGTTAATGTATAGAAATACAACTGATTTTTATATTAACCTTTTAAAAAACATTTTGTTATTAAAAATTCTGAATATATATAAAAGTAAACAAGAGTAAAATAAATCCAATCACCCTTCTTCAATACTTACCAAGTTAAGGCTGTCTTTGCCCTTACCACTCCTCTCCCCCACTGTATCTTGACATAATTTTCTCTCTAAATATTATGAAATGAATCTATAACATAAAAGAATTTTTTAACAATCACAAAACCATTATCTCACCTAAAAAATTCAGTAAGAATATATTAACATGAGCAAAATCTAGTGTTCAAACCTCCAATTATTTAATAAATATTCAATAGTTTGTTTGAATCAGGTCCCAAATAAAGTCTACACATTGCATTTGGCTGATATGCTTTTTAGTCTCTTTTAATCTATAGGTGTGCCTGCCATCATTTTTTTACTTGCAGTTTATTTATTGGTATATTGATGAGTTAACTTTTAAATGGGTTCTAACTTTAGGTTAATTTTGTTTAAAATTATTTCCTTTGCTTGAAAGAATAAAACACGCTTCTCGATCTAGCAGTGCCTAGTGTGTTTCTCTGTGACTGTCGCTGGTTAAACTTGCCTGGCTCCTTTATCCCATAGGTGCTGATAGTTGATCTCTGCGCAGACAAGTTCTTACAGGAGGTGAGTAACAAAAGAGGTGATTACATAATGTTGGTGGATAATTGGACAGAAAATATGTGAAAGTACTTAGAGAAGATGACTCAGACAAGGCTTTTCGTTCCTACACATACTTGATTGACGCTGTAGCCAATCATACAAGATTGACCTGAAAATTTTTGGCTTAGGTTTATAGCTGTCTAGCCCAAAAAAAGGAAGGAGGAAACAGATTAATGTCATTCTCAAAAGAGGTAACCCTCCCTTCGAATCCAAATGGGTTGACAGACAGATAAGCCTCGAATTTAATTAAATTTAAACAAGCATTTAGCACTGATTCTTTCCAGATAGATATCTGTTCGTCAGAATCGAAAGATGAGTAAAGACACAGAGTGAAGCCATGGGCCTTATAGCCTAACAGTGAGAACGGGGATGATCTTCATAACATGTAAGACTTGTGGATTGAGAGACATTTGGTGGAAAGTGGCAGAAAATTTTTATAAAGTATTTTATTTATTTAATATAGTTAAGATGTACATACCATAAACATCAGTGTGGGAAGAAGCCTTCAGACTGACTTTTCAGCCAAAATATACACGAAGTCACCTGCGGGGGTGACTTTGGTGGACCTAACTAGTGCATGTTTCAGGCTTTCTCTCTCAAAGCTTATGAAAATTTTCAATTTCTTCTCTTAAGGTATCTGATGAGGATGAAATTCTACCACCTAAACTCCAAGCTGCCCTAATGCAGATTTTGGAAGAGCGAAATGAAATCTTGGCTCAGGAGCAGAAATTTTCACCAGGTATGAGACAGGTGCCTGTGGACTCGAGGTGCAGGCAGTGAATGTTGAGTGACTGCCCAGCGCCCTGTAAAGGATGCCCGAGCCTCAGAAGCTTACGATCAGCTTCCTTGCTGACCCTCAGATGTGCCAGGTCCCCTTCTATTTGAGGACTTCTGCGCTTGCTCAGTCCCGTTTACGGGATGCTGTCCCCCCAGATATCTGCTTGGCTCTTGCTTTTTCTTCCTGCAGGTTCGTGCTCACATGTCACTTTCTCAGTGAGATCTTTCCTGACTGCCCTGTTTCAAATTGAACCCATTCTCTCAGCGCTTCCTGTCATCCTCCCTAACCTCGCTTTTCCCCGTGGCTTTGTTATCTGTCATGGGATGCGCTGCAGTGTAAGTTCCATGAGAGCGGCAACTGTCTTGTTTTCTATCTCCTGTACTTGAAACAGTTTTCAGTGAAGCGATGCTCAGTAAGTATTTATCAAATAAATGGGTTAATGATATTTATTGGGTGGGTTGCTCTGTACCAGGCATTGTGCTAAGCACTTAGTTTATATCTTATTTCAGCTATGGAATATCTTTATGAAGCATGTATCATTATTTAATCACCATTTTACAGATGAGAAAACAGGCTTTTTGCTAATGGGGCACATTAAGGAAGGAGTAGCTGTAGTGGAGTAATTAAAAGTTCAGTTTTAAATGTTGAGCTACCTATTGGACATCTAATACTTAGCAGACATCCAACTAGAGATATCAAGTAGGCTTTTATATACATGAATTTGGGATTCAGAGGAAAGATTGGGCTGGAGACATAAAATGAGAAGTTGCCATTTTCAAGCGGTAGGACCAGGTGAGATAACCCTCTAGAGTAAGTATAGATTTAAAAAGATAATAACAAGTATTTAAGGACGAAGCCCTGGATTGGTTGGGAAAGGTGTGGTTAGATTTCCAACACTTGGCAGTTGAGGAGAAAGGATCGAGGAAAGGACAGTACAAGGAGCAACTAGTGAAGTAGGATAAAAACCAGGGGAGTGTGAAAAATACCAGGACCATGATACTGTAGGAGCTGAATGAAGAAAGTTTCATGAAGGAAGAGTAAACAGTCTGTCTAATGCAGAGAGGAGTTCAGCAAGATGAAGATTGAGAACCGGGTGGATGTGACAATAAGAGGGGCTTTGGAGACCTTGGTAATGACAAAGTAAGTTAAACGATGTGAAGAAAGTGAGGTTGGGGAAGGTTAAGAGTTGGAATAACATTAAACTTTTTGTAAAGTTAATGGAAGTACAAAGGGCCAACAATAGCTAGTACACTCTTGAAAAGGAAGATCAAGATTGAAGGGCTTGCCCAACAAATCATCAAGATCAGTCATAAAGTCATAGTAATTAAGATCTGTTGCGTTTGGTACAGAAATAAACACATAGAATGATGGAACGAATAGAGCGTGCAGATGCTTAAGGAGACTTGACTGGTGTCAGCACCAGACTTGCAGATCAGCGGGAAAACAATGAACTGTTCAATAAACAATTAGTTTTCCATGTGAAAAGAAATTAGTATGGATCTACAGCTCACATTATACACAAAATTAAGTTTAATGAATTAAAAGTAAAACATTTAAAAGTTTAGAAAAGAATAGAAGAAAATATTTTGTTTGGGGACAGTATGGATTTCTTAAATGTTATTATACACATCACAAACCATAAAGGAAAAGATTAATTTGATAATGTTAAATTTTTTAAATTTCTATTCATCAAGAGACACCAGGGAAAAGAAATTTTTAAAAACCCTGCAAACTAGGTGAAGACATTTTCAGCCAATATAACTAACAAAGGAATAGTATCTAGAATTTATTTTTTTAAATTCCTACAGTTCAATAATAAAAAGATGAACAACCCAAAAGAAAAATGGGGAAAAGATATGAACAATCATTTCACAGAAGAGGAAACATGAAAGGCCAATATATAAAGAGATATGCAAGCTCATCAAAATCAGGGAACTGTAAATTAAAACCACAGTGAGATAGCATTTTATACCCACCATATTGACAAAAAGTAAACAGTCTGACAATATCAAGTGTTGATGAGAATGTAAATTAGTTTAATCACTTTGGAAAAACAATTTGGTATCATCTAGTGAAGTTAAAGATGTACATATCCCACAACTCAACCATTCAATTTTTAGAAATATACCCTAGAGAAACTTTTACACATGATAACTAGGAAACAAGTACAATAATTTTCATAATGGCATTGCATGTGATAGCAAAAACTAAACATAACCTAAATGTCCATTGACAGGAGCATGTCACATTAAAAAAGAATCTTAAAAACATATTGAATAAGAATAAAACAGTAAGTTGAAGTAGAAAATAATGTTTTACATTACGTTCAAAGTCATACAAAACCTGACAATATGTTGTTGGCGTTGCATGTGTGTGTAGTGAAACTAATATAAAGCAAGGGAATGATGAACACAAAATTCAAAACAACAGTCACCCTCTATTGGAGAGCAGGGAAAGAACACCACTGAGAGGGCGCCCCAAGGGAGGAGCTTCAGAGACACATGTCACGTTCTGTCTTAAGCTGTGTAGTATTCATCTCACTGCTGGCCTCAGGAAATGGTCATACTTGTAAAAATATATATAAAATATATAAAGTACATACATTAAAACAGAAACAAGGAATAGAAGGTAAGTTTTAGAAAAACAGAATTTTAAAAAGAAAGGGAATTAGATGTAAGAAAGTGTATAAAACAGGTATAAACAACTTTCCAAGAAATTTTGCTGCAAAATGGAGAAATGGGGCAGTATCTGGAGGGGATGGGAGAGTGATAAAAGCAGTGATGGACCATGGATTCTCAGCTGCAGAAGGAAAGAGATGAGAAGGAAGTCTGCTGAATGATATAATAAAAATCTAGATTACAATCAAAACATTATTAACCAAAGTCACCATTAAAAAATATGATTTAAAAAGGTAAAAAAAAAAAAGAATAAAAATGTAATACTGGAAGAGAATTTAGAAATCACCTAATCAACTATTTCATTACACAGATATAGGAAGAGCAGACATGAATGGTAATGTGAGTTGCCCACCTTTATACAGCTGCTTCGTGGTACACTAACTAAACCTAGACTTCTTATTCATAGTCTAAGGTGGAGCCCATGGGAAAGAGCAAGAGGTATTGTGGAGAGAGCAAGAAAGCTAAAAAAGAAGATTCCTATGTTTATTCTCATTCTTTTAATCTGTGATTTCCTAGGCATCACTTTTATAACCAGAGCCAGTGTTCCTATAAACAAACACAAAACTTAGGGGACTTTTTCTTTTTCTTCTCTCTGATTTTTGCAGCAGATTTGACACTCAACTCTCTGGTGTCCGAAGCATTTGTCAGGTTTTTTGTGGAGCTGGTAGGACATTATTCTTTGAACATGACTGTTACTGAGCGTGGGGAGCGTGTATTTCAAAGGGAGCCATTCCGTAAATCCCACACCTCCCGAAGCGTTCGCCACTTTCTGGATCTCTTCATGGAAACTCAGATGTTTGCAGGATTCATCCAGGACCGAGAGCTTCGGAAAAGTGGAGTAAAAGGTCAGTTTCATCATAAAGTTCTCCCTCTGTATTTAGCGAGCACTTAGAAGGTTTGAAAATGATATAAACAAAAAATAGCGTAAAACACAAGGGCTCACAATCCGAGTTGTTTACTATGGGAAATATTTATTTTGTAATATTGTTTCAGCTACGGGGGTACATGGGCAGTGAGCAGTTTTATTTCATTGATTCTCAGCCTTGAACATTGGACAGTTTCACCAACATGAGTTTTCCTTGTAGGTTTGTTTGAGGTCCGGGCCTTCCAGTATTTGGAAACAATTCCTGAGTCTGAACCCAGTGGAGTGAACAGAATTTTGCGGAGTCTTGGTGAGTTGCTGTGTTTTCCTGATAGAAAAATGTTGGTGAAAAAGCTTTTGCAGTAAGCATGCCTCATCACAAAAGCTTTCTAGTCATAGATAATATCACCTCAGGTAGGCAGACCAGAAACTGTGACCCTCGTTCCAAAGTGTTTTGGAGAAAAAGAAGTCTCTTTCTCAGAGTTTGGGATTCTCCATTAGGGTTGTCTAGGGGGCAGTTTTCCTCAGATGAAGCTCCCTCATCTTATACTAGTTTGCATATCATGATTAGTGATCTCTAAGTTACATCCCTGGGAGAATCTTATGAAAACTGTGGACCTTTTCCCAAGAAAAATAAAGAGCATACAAACAAATTTTTGCACATAATTTTAGGGTGTTCGGGGACCTTCCTAAAGTCCATTTCTGGGTTCCAGATTTAAGACACCTGGTTTAGAAGAAACTTGAAACAAAAGAGGATTTCCTACCAGTCTCTAATTTTACACCTCATAATGAAACGTGATTGTTTATGATTTTCCAATTACAGTTAACTTTTCATTATCCAATATGGTATAGGAGAACAGTGGTGTGTTAGCCAAAAACAATGAAGAACCTATATTCTATGGTATTTATATTGGTCTTTGAAATCTATGCTCATAATTAAAATCAGGCCCTATTCTTAACTAGCTGAGAGACATGGACAAATTATTCCTTGGGCTGTTGTTTCCTCTTTATGCCATGGGGTTAGATTAGATCAGTGGTTCTCAGCTCTGACCATAATATTATAATCTCTGGAGAGCAGGCCAAGTGATTCTAACCTGCAGTCAGGGTTGAAAGCCACTGGCTTAGATGACATCTAAGTTTCTCTTCTACCTCTACAGTTAGACACTTGGCGTAGCGGGTTAGTGGGCATCAAACACATCAACGGATAGCTTATGATGGCAACTTGCTCCTGGGCTGTTCTCAATGCGTAGGTTGTCAACCCCTTGCCTCAAATAAGTGTACAATAAATAAAAAATAAACTGATGAGAGTTAATTCTACCTTTTTTTCCCTTTAGGAAGTAAAATGAAATTTCTGCAGAAGAAATGAAATATTTGATTGCTTGTCTCATCATAAATGGAACAGAATGTGCCAAAGAAGATATTTTCCCAAGAGTCAGGATGCCCTAAAGTATTCTACAAAATCCTTGACAGTTGAAAAGGTTACAGAGCAGGCCAGGTTCTTGGAGGAGGATTCTCCTGTTGCTGCTGTAGTGATCACAGGAGAACTGTTGGTAGCCGTCAGGAACCAATGCATTTTCTACTCTGCCTTCAGTTTTTTTAAGTGACCTTTTATGTTTGAATTCTTGGCCTCATTCTTTGTGTTTTGTGCTTAGTCTATGAAGGCACTTGTCTTTTACAAGGGAAAGACTTGTCGTTTTATTTTTTTTTTTAAAAAAAAACAGCTCAAAGATGCGTAACATAAGAGAAATGCTGGGTTTAAAGTATTAGGGAGACATGGTAAAAATGGAGAATGTCAGCCCTACACACATAATTGTCATCACTGAAATACTGTGGCAGCTTTACACCTATGGTTGCTTGAGCTGAGCTAAAGAATCATAATCTCTCTCTCTCTCTCTCTCTCTCTCTCTCTCTCTCTCTCTCTCTCTCTCTCTCTTTGGTCTAGTATTCTGTATAGGGGAATCACACTTATGTGGTATCCCTATTTGTACCATTTTTTAATATAAAAGACATTTTGCAGCTTCTCTTCCACATTGGGTGGCAATTGAGTAGTAGTCCCTCATATGTCAACATTAAACTGTGGAATAATGACTAAAATGTCCTTTCAAGGGCAAGAGAACTACCTTTTTTTTTTAGTGTCCATCATGTGCCAAGCACTATGGCATATGTATGTATGTCATTTTATTTAGACTGTAAATCAACTTTCTGAGGTATTTGCATCTCCATTTTACTAATAAAGAAACTGGAATTCAAAGACGTTAAATAACTTGCCCAAAGTTATACAACAGAGACAGAACTGAAGCTAGAACTGTAATTTTGTGAACACAGAGTAAGTTGGTCAGTTCTGCAGATGGAAATTTGAGCTCTGTGGGATTATAGCTATTGAAAAAGTTTTCTTTTAAGGTGACGTATAGCAGAGCCAACTGTCAGCTCTGAGGATAAGGAACTTCAACTAGAAGAAACTTTTTTTGGTTGCTCTAGAATTGTTGGACTTTTTGCTCTAATTGGATTAGACTCAGAATATGAGCATTTCCTAGGTTCACCACCACATAGTCACCCAGCCTTCAATGTCTAAAGTAGTAGTAGTGATTGGAAGGAGGAATTTGTCAGTGATGATGCAATTTTCATTGATAAATGTTATAGCAAATGTCAGTTTGTTTTCAGTTCTTGTTGATGGTTTTAACTGGCATAAAAGAAAATATTGATGCAAACTTAACAAAACCGTACCAGTTGTATGAGGATTCAATTTATTGATTTGTACAGTATTGTCATTACATCCCATTCTGGTGTGCATGAATGAATCTGAAGCAGATACCGTTAAGATCAGTGCTGTATGTATATATAATTCCTATTGATGTGGGTCCAGAAGATAGAACTGAGCCTATGTCTTTTAAAAAATGTTTATTAAGTAGCTTACCCCAGTGGGGCTTTAACCAGATATCTTCTTATTTGGTCTCTTCTGACACTCCAACCCTGAGGAAACAATTAGTGATTGGGAATTGAGTGTATAAAATGGGGGTAGGAGGTGGTGGTTCCTGGCCATCCCTCTGTGAGGAGACCTTTGCTTCAGGGGTGGGGGTCTTATTTTATCCCTGCAATCTGAAGCTGCTTCCTTTTCTTAGGTCTATTTTTATTTTGTTTTTGTAAAGTTTTATGAATTCTGGATGTTTGTAAAAGAATTATTCAAGATTTGTATAAAATGTTGTTTACAGTTCTTCTTATGAATAAATACAAAAATTCCATGGGTCTCTTGGAGAATTTTAAATAAAATTGCTTAAGGTGTAAAGATCTTTTACTTAACCCTGTAGCTAGAACATTTATCTAATAGCAGGTTAAAAGATAATCAGAATTGATCCTAAACTAACCAGGCTTAATAACCGTGGCCAACTTTTCCTGGCTCTTGCAAAGCCTGAGTTTATGTTGTACCAGGCAGGGTATATAGTCCGATTGCCTTATTTGGTCTTTGCCTACTTAACCAAACGGAGCTGGGGTGCAGCAGCAGCGGTTGGGGAGAAGGCAGTGAGGAGCCCTATTCTATTGCCGGAAGCCTTAAGCTCAAAATGATTGGAGTTTATGTACCTCCTGAAAGTTTAAAAGTTGGCGTCGGTGGTCAGTTATCAATCTCGCCCAGGGGGGTAATCAGATTCCTCTTGTTAGGCAGACCCTAAAGCCTCTCGGTTTTAACTGGAGACGGGCACCCACTTTTAGAATCTGTGACAGACCTGCACTTATCCAATGCATAGATTCTCAAGGTGCCGAGAACGAAGTGGCGATGCAGCAAGAAGTGCACGGGGAGAGATGCGCGGCACAAAGGGGGAGAAGTTTAAGGGAGAAAAGGTGGAAAGAGGAGTAGACGAAGTGAGAAACCAGTTTCTCTTTCTCCGCCAAATCATGCAGTCAGTTTCTTCCAAACGTTTTAAAGGACTCCCCTCCCAGATAGTATATCAGCATCTCAGAATCCCGGAGGAAACCAAAAGTTGCACTCCTCTATAAATTGCCTCCAGTCGGAAGGAAAAAGGGTGAACACGCGGGGACAGGAAATTAAGATATTCCACTGACTGGGAAACTACGACGTGACGTCACGTCCGACCAAAACAAAATGGCCGGGCAGTTCCTCGTAGCCGGGCGAGCGCGCCTTCAGAACGAACAACTGAGCATGCGTCAGAGCCGGTACAGGTGACGCAGCTTACACCGGCGGCGAGCGCAGGCGCATTGACGTGGCCTGAGCCTGCGCAGACTCAGAAAACTCAGGCGGACCTAAGGATGGCCGGTACAGGTTTGGTGGCTGGAGAGGTGGTGGTGGATGCGCTGCCGTATTTTGACCAAGGTTATGAAGCGCCCGGTGTGCGGGAAGCGGTGAGTTTGCGGTGTCTGTGTTGGTGACTCAGCGCTCGCTGGCTCTTAGTGCTGGAAGAAGCACCTTAGAATTGCTGCCCCTACACTGGTCCCTTTTCTCGTTCTTAGGCTGCGGCGCTGGTGGAGGAGGAAACTCGCAGATACCGACCTACTAAGAACTACCTGAGCTACCTGACAGCCCCGGATTATTCTGCTTTTGAAGTAAGTGTGATGTATTGAGCCCAACGTATGAACCAGGATTCCTACTAATCTTTATTTCATTCGAGAGCCTTACGTAAACGTGAATTCCAAATTCCCGCTCTAAGTATTGCTTGCTTGTTTTGTGTAGTTATTATCAGTCCATTGAAAACAGCTAGATAGGTAAACCTTTTCCTCCGGGGTTCTTATGCTGAGACCCACAAAAGGACTTTCTTGGGCTCCGCGAACATCCTAAAAGTGCGAATTTTACTTTGTATGTTTTTCCGGGATAGGTTCCTTGTGTGAATCCTCAATGGGCTCTTCTCGTCGCTAAGGACCGCTCTAAAACAAGTGATCTAGAGTTTTTAAATATACATATAAGCCTAATTGCCTAAAGTCCTGAGAACCGCTGGAGGGCGGACTTTGTATAAAGCGTAGATGTTTACCTAATGTGTGTGAATTACTGAAGGGTCCGATCATATCTAAGTAATATATCATTTAACTATTTAGTTTAGATGTGCCCTCAAGATACTATTCAGTGTTTAGTCAGCTAAGTGAAATGCAAAATAGTATTTCTAAATTAATGGTTCTGTTAAGTGTTTTAATACATGTTTGGGGGGTTTTCCTGTTATAGGTAACCCTTTATGAAACAATTTTGTTATTAAAACAATATTTATATAGAAGTAACATGAAATAACTGTTGTTACCCAAATATAGATCTCACCACATCAGGAACTAACTACAGTAATGCTTTCTTATTAGATTGATTCCTGAAACTTTCAGATAACTGCATTCAGTCACAAATTTCTTGAACCTGTTTTCTTTTTAGCTCTCTTAAATACAGTATGTGCACCCTATCTTTATAATTACTATACTGATTATTTAACTCTTTTTAATAATAGGAGCTCACTTTTATTTCTAAAGATAGCCCTGTGGACCATATAATTATATGTTTATTATCCCAATTTTTTTAGATGGGAAAACTGCAGCTTAGAGACGCTAATTTGCCCATGACCTAAACCACTCCTCATCTGTCTTTGAAACTGCTCTTTCATTAATTCATTTAACAGCTATTTATGAAGGTCTGTGCTATGCCAGGTAGAGGGGAACAGGATAGGCAAGATCCATACTCATAGAGCTTACTTTCTAGAGTGTGAACACAGACAAATAAGTCAGAAAATTATTCGGTTACTGATAAAGCTATACAGAGAATTAAAGTCATGATGTGATTCAGTGACTGGGTGACTGCTTTAGATAGGATAGTGAGGGAAGCCTGTCTAAGTGGGGATGAGAGCGATTCATGGCAGGGATCTTTTTTGTCTTCTTCACCACTTGGAACAGTGCCTGGCACACAATAGGTACCCAAATATTTATCAATTGAATGTATGGAGAATTTCTAAGGCAGTAAGAACACTGTGTGCCAGGCATACCTGGAGTTCTCTTCATGCCTTAGCCCTGTGAGCGCTGACTCAGTCTGTGGGGAGAGTTGAGTTAAAGCTCCAGATTTGTCACTTACTAGTCTTGTGAGTTAGGTTAGGGCACCTATGTTAATGGCTCAAGACTGCTTGTACTGCATTTTTATAATTTCTCCATCTTATTGTTCATTGTTATTCCTTGGCTGTCACTCTGCATAGCCTCTAGCTAGAATGCCCTTGTTTTCTGCAGGAAACTAGATAACTACATTTTTTTTAAAGCTGGGTGTAACTCAGCAGTAGCCCCCCAATAAGAAAGCCTTCTCCAATAAGAAATGCTTAATATAAAACTTTTAAACAAGAAATATGGGCTTCTGGAAGGCCTTTTTTTTTCCTTATGCTGTTAAAGTTGAAGCCCTCACAAATGGAAATTACATGGGGTAACTCCGGTATTCCTATAAATGAATATTTCACTTAAGCAGTTTTTAATACTCAGCTGGAAATACGCAGAACAGAAATAGAATAGGATATTGACCAAAACATTAGACCCAAAGAAATTAAGTTATACCACCTCTTTTTTGAAAGCAGTAAGTTTGTTAGGCCAGAGAGTAGAAACCAGTTCCCTTTGCCCCTTCCCCCCTTTCTTCATTCTTGGCAAAGAGTAAAGTGTGAAAATAGCAGCCAAGACTAAAGAAGGAGATAAAGGCTTAGGCTCATAGCCCTAAAGCAAATTTATGTCTAAGTCCTCTTCTACCTCTCCCCATAAATACTTAGATAAGTGGTTCTCAGCACTGGCGGCTCCACTTTAAGATCAGTGGGAGAGTTACAAACAAAAGCTATAGTCATGTTTAGTCTCTACCTCAACAATTAAATTGGGGTGGGAAAGAGGGTAAGATGTTGTTTTCGGAGCTCTCGGGTCATTTCTGATGTGCTGCTGGAACTGAGGAGTGGTTTAGGTCATGGGCAAATTAGCCACTTTACCCATGAAGAGAGAGAGTGTGTGTTCTTCAGATCCTAGAGAGCATTTAACGCAGAGAAGACGGGAGAAAGGAAATGATCCGTTAAAATGGATAATATAAACTATAAATATTAAAGTAGGTTAGATTCATTGTTTGGTGGTGGTTATATTTAGTTTGTTGGCATGATTTCGAAAATAATTCTTTTTCTCATTTATACATCAGACCGACATAATGAGAAATGAATTTGAAAGACTGGCTGCTCGGCAACCAATTGAATTGCTCAGTATGAAAAGGTAAGTCCTGTTTCTGGATTCAGCTGGGCTCAGAGCATTATGTTGTTTTTTTTTTTTTTTTTTAAAGGCACGGCAACCCTTGTTTGATCTCACAGATTACAAGGATATTGTCAGTTTACAGTCTTTTATTTTTTAATTTTTACTCCTGCAGCACCTGATCTTCCTAGGTGGTCTCCCATCCAAGTACTAATCAGGCCCGACTCTGCTTAGCTTCCGAGATCAGACGGGATCGGTCTTGTTCAGGGTGCCATGGCCGTGGAGCATTGTTTAAGTTTCATTTATTAGTAAAACTACTATAGCCATGTTAAAATAAATGTAGAAAGGGAAAATTTTTATCTGTTTTTATGTATCTGTTTTTTCATGAAATAGTGGTTCATAGAATCCTGTGTTAATAATGTTCAAAGGTATTCTTTGCAGTGTGTTTTAAAAGTGTAAAATATTTTAAAATCCAACTATAGGAGAATGGTTAATTGTAACGAAGTTCATGCTTAAGAATTCCCAAGGAAATGTCCCCAATTAGACCTGTAGTTCTTCACTGACAAACGAGTGTTAGGGCCTCTAATGCCCCCGCTTTGTTCTTCCGCAAGGTGGCTGTAGGCAGTGCAGTGCCTGCGTGGTTGGACTGCGTTTCCACAATCTCCCCCGCTTCCACTTCACACGGCTGTTTCTCCTTCCTCAGAAAAAAAAAGGAAACCACCCTTTGTTCATTTCTCTAAAATGGGCAATTGGATTGCCTCACATCTGCGGTCCCTTCCAGCTCTGAAATAACTGTGGAATTATGGGAACCACAGAGTAATCTGTCAGAGCAAAATCCTTGTGGAGAGGGCTTGGTCACCAGAGAGGCTGTCTCCTCAGCCTATAGACTGACTGTGAGGGATTCGAGTCTTTGGAACTAGAGGACCATTTCCTGGTTTGAGTGACAGGCAGGACATCTGCCGGGACTCCTTTGTGCTACCGTTTCCAGGTGCTTGTGCTCTAAAGGTTTTCATGATACTACCTCCTTAGGGTAGTAGGTTTCAAACCTTAGGTAATGACCTATTAAGCAGCAGATTGTGGCCTAAATTTAGTTAGGTACCACAGCACTTCTTTAAGGATATAGGATAGAAAGTGTCAGAATGTGTTGCTTGTAAAGGTAAGTATTGTTTTGTGAAATTTTTGTGCAGTTATGTGTATTGTGTACTGGGTCACAGTGTAAAATGTTTTTTACTGTAAGTTTCAATCAGAAGTTTGAAAAATGCCACATTTATAAAATGTATGTGTAAAGCTTTTTTAAAAAAAACGAAATGCTGTATTTTTGATCCCAGTCACATATTTCTCAGATATTTTCTAGGAATAATTTTAAGGTTTTACAGTATCTAGTAAAAACATTAAAATGGAAATTAAAACTCACTTTGTAGTAACTCTAATAATGAGCTGAGATTTGTGAAGAGTAATTTGCTGGTTCTTGGCAGTGCTGAAGGACTAGGTATGAAGAGAGAATAGAGTGAGGTCCGATATTTTTCTCTAGAGGGGTGTGGTTTGTGAGTTTGAGATGAAGGTTGATGGATGTAGGTGTATTTACAAAAATGATAACACAGGTTTTGTATCTACTTTTTTCTTTAGTATATTACAAAGGTTTTAATGTTTTAAGTATTCTTCAGTAACATCGTTTAATAGCTATTAGAACAGCCATTTATGTGAATGCACTGCAGCTGAGAGAATCAGTTCACATTGATAAGAACATTTTTTTTGCTTCTGTATATAATGATGCTAAGGCTTATTTGTAAATTAATTGCTCCTTAGGATAAATAGTTTTATTATTATTGTGAGGTCTGCATGTTATCTTCAGTCTTCTGTAGTTTTTATATTGTATGTAGATTCATGAGGCATTTTGTTGGGAGGAGAGAGAAAAGATTTGGGGGAATATGAAGTTTTATGTTATTGTTGTTTAATTTCAGGTATGAACTTCCAGCCCCTTCCTCTGGTCAGAAAAATGACATTACTGCATGGCAAGAATGTGTGAACAATTCTATGGCCCAGTTAGAGCACCAAGCAGTTCGAATCGAAAATCTTGAACTAATGTCGCAACATGGATGCAATGCCTGGAAAGTATATAATGAGTAAGAAGCTTTTTGTTTTGCTTTAAAAATAAAACCCACGCCACCCACACTTTGATATATTTTGTTTAATGTGGGAAGTACGTTAGGGGAAGTGAGATTAAAATAGCAGAGTTGAACTTTCACTTGGGATCATGTTCTAGAACCATAACCCATATGAAAGGCCACTGTTTCGAGACCCACCTCATAGTTCGATTACTAAGGGGATCTAAACTGACTGCCGCATTTATTGCATAATGTTGTAATAAAATGAGTTCTGAGGTCTGACTTACATCACACCTTGGCAGGACGTAATCCTTAACGTGGAGCGTGGTTTATACAGTCGATTCTCCTTAGTCGCATGTTATGTTCTATAGAAGTGGCCTTGAATACTTAATTAGCAAACACTGTCCTATTTCTCCTGGGGGAACTATGTACATATGTATACGTACACATCTCACATAGATTATAAGCTTAAATCCTAAAAACAACTTATCCTGGCAGATTTTATTTTCTTTATTTTATGAAGAGAAAACAAAGTCCAGAAGTGTTAAGTAGCTTGCCAGATTTGGAAATTAAACTTCATCCTTGGGTCATCTCTGTAGAAGACCTCAAACAAGGCAGAGTGTCTTCCTGTTCCACTCCAACTGGGAACGTGCGAATCTGACAACTCAAATTTTTCACTGCTCTGAGCATGTCTGTGAATGACTGAAAAACACTACAAGTATTTGACTTGGGGGTTAGAAATAAATTTGAGTAAGTAGGAAAATTCATAAATACAAAATCTGCAAATAGTATGAATCAACTATATAGAACACCAGAAACGGAAGTGCCAAAACAAGCCACTGAGGTCCCATTTCTGCTGCATATAACTAGCTTCTATAACTAGGTTTTATAATCCATCTGGGGTGCAGTTTCTTTATTTGTAATATTAGGCAGTTAGATGACCTTTATAGCTTCTTTGAGCTCTCCAGGTCCCCTGAATGTCTACTCACAGTTTGAGAAAAGGCCACTGAACCTCACGAGTGTGCAAAAAACTGTTGGAGTATGTTCCCTAAAAAAAAATAAAGAAGAATCACAAAACGATAAATACCTTTTCTTGGATTTTCAGAATTATGTTTAACATGGCCAACTAAGGCTCCATTGGGCAAAATCCAGAATTTGGGAAGCTACAGAACAAACCTTCTTTGGTGAATATGTTACAAGGGAGATAAATGAAAAATGAGGTTAAGAGACAGATCAATCCAAGAAAATTTGTGTGTCAAATGGAAAAATGTGATTTTTTTTCTCAAGAAGCTTTAACTAGTTGAGATAAGATAGTCTATGCCACATAACCAGTGGTACATTTGGGGCAGTATGGGTAGAAGTGTTGCCGTTGTGTTCTATGATCTATAAACTGCAGAGATCCAGGGAAGGGACATTAAGAATTAGGGTCATTCCAGGAATGGTGGAAAACATGCATGCCAGAACAACAACAACAACAAAAAACAAACAAACAAACAAACAAAAAACCATGAAATTGAGGGGAACATTGCTGTCAACTTGCCTAGAAACTGGCCTTTAATAATTGCTCATGAGGTGGCTCCATAGAGTAGTGGTTGGCATGTCTGCTTTACACACAGAAGGTCCTGGGTTCCCGCCCCAGCTGGAGCCATGGAACATACCCCGGGTGCCTGCTGTGAGCTTGTGGGAGGAGATGCCCCACCTTCAGAGATCCAGTTATTAAGGGGAGACAGCAACATCCATAGGTCAGGGGTAGAAGTGGGGAGGAGGAATTAAAGAGGAGAAAAAAATAATAATTTCTCATTACCTGCAAGGTAAATTTCGTACTGTTTAGCATAGTATCAAGGTAATTTTTCTGTTTTTCTTCCTTAGAAATCTAGTTCACATGATTGAACACGCACAGAAAGAGCTCCAGAAGTTAAGGTAAAGTGTGTTTTCCTCTTATTTCAGAATAAAGTTTAGGCAAACGTTTAACAAAGAGGGTGCGAAGAAAAGGGAACCAGTGGACCCTGGTCATCTGAGAGTAAGCAGTGGCTGAGCCACTCTTTGTCCAGCATCTGGTGCTGGGTTTGCCCTCTGAGTGGAGGAGAAACAGACCGGAGGCCTGAAAATATCTCTACCAGATCTTTTGCAATTTGCATGTCTGCAGACATTGAAAGGAAGGGGGGAAAGTTGCAGAATAACACATATGTTTTGATTTATGTGAAAGAAGAAAAACTCTACATGCACAGACACATGTAGAAAAGAGTCTGGGAGGACACCCACCAAAAACTGAGCAGCAGTTACCGGGGAGAAAAAGAACATGCGAGGAAGGAGTTTAAATTTTTATCTGTGTGTGTGTGTTTAATTTTCACAGTGATCGTGTTTTATGAAATTTAAAATTGAAAAATAATTAGAAGAAATTTAATTCTTGGAATTAGGGTATAACTGTTTTTCTCAAGGGATTAAAAATGTATTATATTGATTATGGATTTTTCTTTTGATTTTAGTCTTATGTTAAAATGCAAGTGGGTTGTATAAATAATTTTTTACAGGAAACATATTCAAGATTTAAACTGGCAGCGAAAGAACATGCAACTCACAGCAGGATCAAAATTAAGAGAAATGGAGTCAAAGTGAGTACCTGTAATTTCATTATTTAAATTACATAGCAAATTTAATATCAAGATTCAACAATGTGATTCAAACAGTATTCAAACGGGATGCCACAAGTGTCAAAGAAATGCTATTTTCTGAATCGTGCTCTTCACTGCTTTGCATCTTTCTGAAGTATTAGCTTGGAAGGCAATGAATGTTGCCAAAATCTGAACCACTGCTTATTGAGTTTGGTCTTAGAGTGCCTGTTTTCAGTTCAGGATTTCTGCTCTGAATAGAATTTTACCTATTTTTAAAGGGAAAAAATTACCTGTTTTAAATTCTTGCAGAAAGGATGGATATACTCTACTTTTTTGCTAATTTGTTTGCATCTCAGTTTTCTTATCCTTTGTTTATATATTTTATTTTTTAAATGTTCTTCCTATACATGAATAAGAAGTATATTTTTATTTGTCCTAGAGATTTTTTTCTGGGGTCAGGGGAAGTCTTCTTGGATCTCTGGAAATTTTTCTTATCAATTCTAGAAATTTCTCCATTTTTAACTGTTGCCTCTGCCCTGTGTTCTCTTCTTTTTGGTTAACCCAGTTAAACACTGTCTTCCTTCACTCTTTCCTATCTCTTCAACTCTTTCTAATTTTCCTTTTTAATTAAACTTTTTATTTGTAGATAATTACAGATTCATATGCAGTTGTAAGAAATAATGCAGAGAGACCCTGTGCACCCTTTACTCACCTTCCCCCCTTGTGCCTCAGCTTTTTAAAGTAGAAAGTTAAAAGCGAACATCGGTATTATGGCCCTGGCTCAAAAGGTATATCTGATACAATCTTCTAAGAGAAATTTTACAATGAGTAATTTTTCCTTTGTTTTTTTGTTCTAGTTGGGTATCCTTGGTCAGTAAGAATTATGAGATTGAAAGGACTATTGTGCAGTTAGAAAATGAAATCTTTCAAATTAAGCAGCAACATGGAGAGGCCAACAAAGAAAACATCCGACAAGACTTCTGAAAAGGAATTAATTCTGTGGGTAGAAAGGAAGGCAAGTTGGGCCCTCAGAAGATCAGGCGTCTGAACTGTGAAGGACATAGCATCTTATAGAAGTTATCAGTGGTTAAGTGTATAGAAACCGTAGAAAGTGAACTATTTTGTTTGCAAGTAGCAAAATAAAAAATTTCTTGGTGTTATTTTTTTGCCATTAAAAAAGACTTTCAAAATAACTATGACTTTAGAATAATATTATATCACAGAATAAATTTTGAGCCCCACTTGGAACCCTTTTTGTATCCAAGAGATCTTTGTTGAAGGTTTTCAACTTGTACAGAGTTGGAAACTTTTCGTTTATATGTTTCAAATAAAGATGTAGTTCTGTACAAATTCTTGATTATCAAATGAGTTAAATATAGTGGCTCCATGTACATCACAGGTCATTCTCATCATAGGTAACAGTTATTTAAAGCTTAGTATGTGCTTAGTGCTGTTCTACACGCTTTAGATAGATGAACTAAACTTACATGAATAAAAAAAAAATCATTTGATCCTCAGAAAAACCTTAGGAAGTAGCTATTCTTGTTCACATACACAGACACATAACAGGTGCTGTTTTAACTTGCCCAAGTTCATCCAGGTTTCAGACTGAGTCCAGCACTAGAGTTGTGTCCTTACCCCTCAACTTGTAGGGAGTTAAAAAGTGTAAAAGATTTCCTGCCCAATTCAGAAGAAATATTTGTAGCATATCAAAGGACAAGTAGCTTCCAGGTAAAAAGACCTTTACAAATCACTGCTGCATATTTGTAATGGCCACGGGGGTGGGGTGGAGAATTACATTTTAATTTTAACAGATTAAAAAAAGATGGATTGAGCATGAGATGTTGCAATCTTTTTTTTTAAAACTAATTGCCTTATGGGAGGATTTGTTCCACTTTGCCTGATCCATATAGCTATACCTACTCAGCCCCAAGAAATTGTATCTTTTGTTCTTCCTTACCTGAGAGACTAGATTTCAGGTAATCCCTGCCCCTTGCCAAACTCCTGTTTCTATGATGTTCCCTCAGAGCCCTCACTTTCTTGTACTATTTTGCCAGTAAATCCTGGTCCGGTGTAGTGACCAGCTCGTGGAGCGTGTGTATTTCCTTGGCCTAGGTGAGTTGGTGTGCTGGGGTCAAGGTGTATTACTACCGTAGAAGCCAGCAGCTCCAGTGAATGACAAATAGCTAAATAAGACTGATGGGTTCTGTTTCTTTAAACTGATCATACTCATAAAATTTTATCCCACTGATTGAGATTCCTCGTCTCTACAAATAACAACGTGGAGTTTGAGGATGGCCCCAGCAAAGCTAAGAAAAAATGTGCTTGATATGGGATGAACAGCAGGTTAACCAGCCGTCCTGCCAGGCCGTCACTGTGCAAGCCAATAAACTGCCTGCTTTGCAAGTAGTTTGAGTTGGATTCCCTGTCACCTGAAAGAAACCATTCTGACTTAAGGCTCTCAAGGTAAAATGCCCAGGTTTTTTTTCTGAAGAGTTAACATATGCAGTAAAACTGTTGATTTTTACAATGTTTATCTCACAATACACGATCTTGTTTGAAGTCCCTTCTATTGTCATCTTACAAGGAAAAATTCTGTGCAGAGGTAAGAGTGAAATAGTCACCCTTACCACCAACCTCAAGAGAGACTGAGCTTCCTAACCCATGTGAAAGAAAGCTTTCAGTTACCGTCAAGTTCACTGGCATATTTACAATTTGTCTTAAATACTTTAATCACATTACCACTTGTAATTTTTAAAAATTTATTCTTAATTTTTAAAAAATACATGTTTTCTCCTCCCCGTTCTTCTTTGCGTTCTGCCCTTTGTTCCAGTGTGTGATTACTGTCACCCCAAACCTAGTGGTGTAAACAGTGACATGCATTTGTTGTCTCTCACAGTTCAGGTACGGAGTGCCCTGGGCTGCTCTCACATTGTGGTCAGATGGTGTCTGGGACTAGTGTCCTCTTGATGATTCTTCACTCATATCTGACACCTGGGCGGGGAAGACTCAAGCACCTAGGAGCTGGAACATTCGTGAAGCTTTGGGCACCTCACCTTCTACGTCTATGTGGTCTCTGACCTGGTGGCTTCAGCATCGCCAGACTTCTTATATATCAGCTCAGGGCCCCAAAGGCATATGTCAGAGTCCAGCAGAGGCTCTGTCACCTTCTATGACTTGGGCTCAGAAGTCACGTGGTGTTCCTTCTGCCCCACTCTATTTGTTACAGAGCAAGTCGGTGAGGCCAGTTCATATAAAGAGAAGGTCTAGATTCTACCTCAGATGGAAATAGTGTTGAAAAATTTGTGGACCTTTTTTTTTTTTTTTAACTTGGACATGTTTTAATGCCCTACTCCCTTTCCTAAATTCAAATCCTGAAGTCATTGTAAATTGGGACAGAGCCAAGGAGGCACCATCATTTAGGGGGTGGGCCCTAAATCCACTCTGGTGTCCTTATAAGAAGAAGGGAGGAGGCGTGTGTGTATGTACACACACACACACACACACACGGAAGGCAATGTGAAGGCACACACCAACGGAGGAACACCACATGAAGACAGAGATTAGAATGAGTCTACAAGCTAAGAAACACCAAAGATTGCTCATGACCACCAGAAGCAGGGAGGGAGGCGTGGAATGGATCCTTCCTTAGATCATTATGAAAGAGCATGGCCTTGCTGACACCTTAGACTCTAGCTCCCAGAACTGTGAGGCGATGACGTTCTTTGGCTGTTTTAAACCACTCACCTTACAGATGGTTTATTATGGCAGCACTAGGAAGTTCATATGACAAGGTCAAGGGCAATAGTTATGTATTGAAAACAGATTACGTGTATGAACGCATACCAAGGCTGTGATCCATCTCTCTGTCCCGTGCCCTCTTCCCTCTCTGCAGGAATTGGAAAAGTCTTTCAGAGAATATGACTAGCCTAACGGTGTTGAAGTGGAGGGTTTCCCAACAGATGACCCAGCCAATCAGTAGTGAGGTTCAGCAACCCCTACCCACTCTTAAATAGAACAGACAATAGAGGATTACCAGATAGCTGAGACACATCTTTATCATGAAAGACAAGAAACAAAACACAGGACACCTATGGAGTGAACAACAGAGAGCACAGGAAGAAAACCTTTCGTTTTTTAAAAAACACAGCCTCAGAGAAGAAGATATTGCAGTCATAACATAAACAAGAAGCCATTTTACTAAGGAACATTCAGAGAACAAAATAGCTCTTAGAAATTCAAAATCATGGTAGCAGAAATTAAAATTCAATAGAGAAGTTAGGAATTAAAGTTGACAGACTTGCTCAGACTGGAGCCAACAAGGCAAAAATGGAAAAAGAAATAGAAGGACTAGTCCAGAAGGTCAAATAATTTGAGATCCATTAAAAAAAAAAAAAAAAGGCACAGAGAAAACAGAAGAGAGGGACTCATCAACAAAAATTCAGAATTTTCCAGAGCTGAAGGTTATGAGTTCCCAAATTCCAAGCTCCCAGTTCAGTGGGTGAAAACAGACCAACCCCGAAATGTTTGTGAAACTTCAGAATAGCACAGACAAGAAGATTCTGTGAGACCTGGGAGACGAGGGTCTATTATATTAAAAATCAAGAATCGAAATATCTTCAGATTTAACATCAACTCTAGAAGCTGGAAAGAAGGTAATGGAGCCGTGCCTTACGAAATTCTTACGAAAAATACCTAACCTCAGACTCTACACATAGTCAAATCATCAGTTAGGTGTAAGGATAGAATAAAGACATTTTCAGCGTGTGATCTCAAAAACACTTACTTCCTGAGTATTTTCTAAAGGAGCTTCTGAAGGATGTGTTCTTCTGCTCTGACACAGGGGAAAGGGACTCTTTCAAGGAGAAAGGGACTCCAGAATCGTGCACTGTACATTCAGAGGGAAGACAACCAATTCATATTTGGGATGGTACGACTCCAGAAACAAACCTTTTGAAAGTTATCATCGCAAAGATGCTCACTACCATTGTACCAGCTTTTACCCCGAGGAGCAGCATGCGCCTGTGAGCCTGGCCCACATTTCTGGCCTACGCTGGGCGTGCTCTGTGTCCTAACGGAAACCTTTCATAGTAGTGCATCCGCTGGGCTTATTCCTGCCAAGCCTGTAGTACTCAGCCTGCTTTCCAGCATTGCCAGGAAACCCAGAGCCTGATCAGGAAAGCTGGAACCAGAGATTGTTCCGCTTAGTTTTCCCCAAGGACTTTCATTCAACCATGGAAATATTGCCTTCTGCTGTAGTCTGAATATTTGCGCTCACCCAAAATTCATACACTGAGGCCTAATCCCCAAAGTGATGGTATTTGGAAGCGAGGCCTCATGAACGGGATTAGTGCCCTTATGAAAAAGACCTCAGAGAGTTTCCTCTCCACTTCTGCCAGGTGAGGACAGAATGAGAAGACTGCTGGCTATGAACCTGGCAGTAGGCTCTTACTAGACCTCAAATCTGCTGACGCCTTGATCTGGGACTTTGAAGCATCCAGGATGTGAGAAATCAATGTTTGTTCTTTAATCTACCTAGTCTATGGTGTTTTTGTTAGAGTAGATGGACTAAGAGGTCTTTTCAGTCTTCTCAGTTTTTATATTAATATATTTATATTAATTATCTTTCAAGATGCGTTCATATGTAGATAGTCGTGGTAGGCTGAATGATAGCCCCCAAAGATGTCTATCCAGGTCTCCTGACACCAGGAACTTGTGTTACTTTCCTTGGCTCAAGGAACCTTGCAGACGTGATTAAGGTTTCTGAGATGAGGAGATTATCCTGGATTATCTGAGCGGCCCAGTGTAATCACAAGGGTCTTCATAGGAGGGAAGTAGGATGCTACACTGGCTTTGAAGATGAAGGGAGGTGGCTGTGAGCCAGGGAACATAGGCACTGGAAACTGGAAAAGGCACAGAAACACATGTCCCCCAGACTGTTCTCCCAAAGAAACAGCCTTGTAGATTCGTTTTAGACTTCTGCCCTCCAGAACTGTCAAATAATAAATTTGTTTAGCTTAGTCACTAATTTGCTACAACATCAATAGGGAACTAATACTATAGTTAATAATAATAATGACTTGGATTAACAGTAAAAATGGTGTTTATTATATAGGCAATTCAGAAAATGCAGACAAAAAGAAGAAAATGAAAATTATGTATAAACCAAAGATAGCCACTCTGTGTACCAGAAAGTACTATTTATGTTTAATTCCAGAGGACTACATGGCCACAGGTAGAAACCCCACATTTTATTTAATTTTAATACTAATGTATTAAATATCACAGAATCAAAAATGAATAGGATGGACTAATGGAACACTTTGTAAACTTATTTATATATTATGTTTTACCTTGCTTTCTACCCTAAGGACCAGCATTTATTGCATTAGAGCCTCTTTGCTTCCTTCATCCTTAGAGTGTATGTATGCATGGTGGAACTCTGTTTGCAAGGGACAAAAAGCTAACCAAACTATCTTAAGCAGTAAGAGGCAATTTACTAGTTCATTTAACTGGTAAGGACAGAGGTGGAGCTGGCTGCAGGGTCGACAAAATCCAAGAATTCTGTGTCATACTAATTGCTTTTCATCTCTCTTTTTCTGTCTGCTTTTCTGGCCTGTTCTCTCCTCCTACAGACTGGCTTCCTGTGTACTATAGCAGCCAGAGCAGCTCAAGGCTTACATCATCCCACTTTAGATAGGAATGTGGAATTCAAGAGAAGGATTCTATGGACCTGGTCTGGCCTCCATGTTCAATCCTTGGACTCAGAGGTATGGCAAGGGTTTGGGGTACTGTAATTAGCCAGGCCTCCATCACACACTTGTCATCTCGGTGGTAGAGTCCTAGAGTGGACAGTTGAATGGATCAGAGTGATAATTCCCCAAAGTAAGATGGAAGATGCTTCCACCAGCAGGAGAGAAAGAAGTCATGCAGATAAAAATATCTCTTCTACATCAGATCTTCTCTAGTTCAGAGAGAACCCTTTGGACTTAGCTGGCCTGGTATGATAAACAACTTACCCACCTATTCCTCCATGATGTTTTTCTTTATAGAAAAAAAGTATAATAGACCTGTTATGATTATTGTGGTATAATTTTAGTAGTGAAGAGCTGGGATATTTTCACTGGTCTGTTATATATAGATGGGCTGAGAAATAGCCACAAAAGTCAACAGCTCCTAACTTTGCTATCATGATTTTTTGAGAGATGAGGGATAAGTGATTCATTACTAACAGTAGGTCAAGATCTGAACATTTTAATAGCTGCCCTTAAAAATATATGATACATATGTGAGATTACCCCTATTAATACTATCTCATTTGGTTAAATTCTTATATGTCTTTTGAGAGGGAAAGGGATAAACTCAGAGCTTACTATCTCATTGAGTTATTGTAGCATGGACCACTACTTGTCCCTCTGGTATATGTTATCCCCTTCTATGATAATAGAAGTTTTAAGCTGGGCACATGGCAGCTAAGAACTAATTTCCCAGGTTCTCATCTAATCATATGCATAAACCATGTGACTAGGTCGTGTCCAGTGAGATAGGAACTGAAGAAGTATTTGCGAGTTGCAAGTCATGCCCTTAATTTCCACATTTTACCAACCAGGAATCTTACACCTAGATAGCGATGCCTTATCTAACATCACACCATAAATTACTGTCAAGCTAACATTAGAAAAAAAGGTGGTGTGTAGACAAAGAAAAAGGATACTGTGCTGATGATAATGTGAACAATATGCTTAGCATTTATTTTGCTCAAATGATTAAATAGTCTGTCTATGCACAGTAGCAGTAAATTTCCATTTTAATGAGATCTGGACACAACATAGCAATTCATATTTATTAAAATGAGACTTTACTGTACAGTAAAAATCATTAATACCAACTGCAATGTTTTGTGTTTTCTTAAGTTAAACTTTTGTTTTCTCAAAGCTGGTTTTGCACCGTCATAAAAAAATTAATCACAAGAGAATGTCAAAAAAATTGAAGAGGACAGAAAGGACACTAGCAATATTAATTTATATAGAATTTGCTACAGATAGAAATGCCTTTAAAATGGGTATCAGCATTTCCTTATAATCAAATTTTGTTCATATGAATATATAATCTCACTCTGCAGAACCTAGAAATGAAATGGAAGGTATACCCAATGTCTTATTAGATTTCAGTGAGCAAAAAGAAGTGCCTAAATACAATAGGAGAAGGAGGGGTGTTAATAACTTTAATATAAATTTTTCTTTTTCTAGATCTTAAAATTTTGGTCAAGTAATTTAAGTATATGCTTGCGGTTACAGAATTCAGGACAGTAAAAAGCTCAGCTTCATTCTACCTTAGTGTTCCCTTCTTCCTCCATAAAATACGATCAAATTATTTCAAAGGAAAAATGTCTCTTTAGCTTAGAAAATAGCTTTCTTAAATTGAATTCTGTTAATGACCATGTATGCCAGGGTTTTTATTATAATTATAATTCAATCTTAGCCACTCATGAAAATTGACACTAAGAACATCTACTTAGCCACACTTAAATGTCCTTTGCCTTTATTTTATATGTTGTACTTTTCACGCTAAGTTTGAAAGCCTCCATTTCATCCACATTCTGGTATGCACTCCTGCTTTTAAAGAAACTGCTTATTCCTTGCAGTATTCTAATTTGACCAGAGAGGGCACAAGGTTACTAGAAAGTTAAATAAATTACTCATACAGCAATTCGTAACACCTGCCCTCCATTCCATGACTAGAGAAAATGGAGATATTTAATTTACTATGGTGTTTCACACATTGAAGGAGCTTTCTGGTTTTTTTTTAAATTTAATCTCACAAAAACTTCACTTTATTTGTTAAAAATATAAAGAGCACCCACTCGTCAGAAGAGTATGAGATTATCAACTTTTGCTGCTAAACTATCAAATTCACACTTTGGAGATGTGCAAAGCAACAGAATTCTGTATTTAAACAGCAGTTACCTTGCCACCTCGATTTCTCAGTAGAATCTCAATTCCTTTAATCTCAATTTCTAACAAAATGTAAACAGTAGTGGATAGTGATATACTCCAGCTATTACAGTTCTTTTGTATTATTTTGTTCTAGTAAAAAATGCAGAAAATATTCTGTTAACACAAGAAAAACAAATTAGAAATTTAGAAAACGTATTAGCATAACACAATGAAAACTGTAGCACAACTAGATAAAATTTCATCATGGGTAATAATACAAATTCACAGTATTCTTCCCAATTCACTGATTTTAATTATAAAAAGGGATTTTAGAGCGAAACCAGATATCTTAAGCTATTAGAGTCATCTTGTGGAGTAAGAGAGTCTAATGAAATGAGTACATCTTTTTATGTTAAAGCCAACTAATCAATTGTAATTGGTATAATTACAACTTTGCTGTTTTCTCCTAGTGTTCATAATTACTGAATACATAATTACAGCACAGGATATAACTTATTCTCTGGCAATATGTCAGTTGTAGATCCAGCATTTTCAATATGTTTCCCTTTACAAAATTTGTATGTATTCTAAAGAGTGTAACGTAAGCCCATCTACTGGAGGGTTAAAAATTTGATAATTTCAGTAAGCATGAAGGTTATCCTAAACTACCTTTACTAATCTTGTTAAGAAAGGACATTTGGAAAACAAAACATCGTAAGGACACAAAAGTGACGTGGGCCATCAGCAATACAGATGGCCTGCCTTCCCTTTCCCTCAAAAGCTGCGGGACCAGCCATCGTCTTACCACGGTATTATTTCACGTGGGTGCTTTGATGCTGTGGACACCGAGGCAACCCTTCAGTGTTAACCACTTGATCAGCACTTTTACCGTGACGGTGTTGGGCTGTTTCTATTCCAAGCTTTAAATTCCTGAACTTTGTTCATGATGCTTTTAAACTGAAAGAGGGTAATATCTTAGTTGAGAGCCATCTGGTAGTGTAATGGTTGATGATTTTTTTTAAAATGGTGCTAAGTGCAAAATAGATAAAAGTAAGATATTTTGGACAACTGCAAAAAAAAAAAAAAAGTCAAGCGGTGTCACAATTTCTTTGTGACCTGAAGCGGCACTCTGTAAAATTTCCAGCTAGGGATTGATCAGTCACCTCTGCAGAGCACCTGTCACCTCCAGGTGTGTTATTACACAAGGCACCCAGGAGTGTGCTTCGGCAGCCAAGGGCATAGCCTGCCAGGGCATGGTTACCACCAACTCATTATTTCCAGTTGAGTGAAAATATAATTATTATGTGTGTTGCAGTTTGGTTTTCCAGGAAAACACTCCGAGATGGTAATTAGCATACAGGAAGTTTACTGGGGAGTGTTCTTGGGGTCAACACATGTGGGGAGAGAAGGAAGAGGACTGGGCGGCAGGAGAGGCTGGGATGCTGCTATTGCAACCAAGGCCTCAGTCAGTCCCTGCTGGCAGCTCTGGAGCTGGGATGACACTGTTGACGTCTTCTGAACTGGGTAGGTTGGCTGGGCCTTTGTAAACCCATCAACCAGTTACTGAATATGGGCTGCTCCTGGTGAGGTAGCATGACTCTGGACAAGGTCATTGCCAGCTTTTGCTCGCCCAGAAGTTGAAGGGCTTCAGACCTGGCGGGGAAGCGGGGGTGATGATCTGGGCAGCACACCACAGCATCCATTACAGCGTGAAATTGGCAATGGGAAAAAACGCCAGAGCAGTAACATTTTGCGCAGTAAAAATAGCTGAGATCAACTTGCCTACATCCTATACTTTAAATAGATCACAGACCTGCCCAGGAATCCACAGTAGCTCTTTACAGCCTCCTCATCATCTTTAAATTCCATTCTCTGGTTTACAAAAACCACCAGTACCAGGCCTTACCCTACCGATCTAAAACCGTGCTTTCCATGAATTCCCAACTAAGGCCTCCGAGTTCAGTCAGGTGAGGGGACTCGCACCTTATTTCTGCCCACGCTTTTCCTCTTCTCTATCTAAGTCCAGCCCATTGCCACTCTCTTCCTCCATTCAGCATCTGCACCCATGTTCCCGTACTCTCTTCCTTCTCTGGATTTGCAGCCCACAGGCTGTGCCGCAGAATCCACCCCTTAGTTATAAGCAATCTCCTCCGTTGTGTGCGCAGCGCGTGTGCGTCTGTGCCTGGGTACGCCAGGGCACCCCGGAGACTGACGGCTCTTCCAGAGCAGGGGTTGGGCCTCTGTCTTCCCCTGTCAGTGGGACCCTGAGGTTTGGAGACAAAGGAGACTTCAGGGACAACTAGGTCCAACTTCCTTTTACAGATGACTTAGCAGAGGCTCAGAAAGATGTTGTAATCTGCCCCTGAACTCCCACATTCCTTTGTACTTCTTTATGGCATTTATTGCTTTCTATTTCATGTTAATTATCTTCCTACCTGTTTTACCAGTCTTTATTTGTGTTTTTGTAGGCTACTTCTCCTCTTCTACACATTGCTTAAAAGCCAGTGTTCCCTAAGGCTCCGTTGGGCCAGTTTCCTGAGCCATCCATTCCCTGTGCTACAATTAGCACCAATAAACCCGATGACTCACTAATCTGTTATCTTTAGCTGTGAGGGGTCCTTAGACAACTCCACTTGGATATTCTGCAAGGTTCTCACACTCAACTTGTTGTCCTGACACCTCCAGAATCCTCACAGCCTGTGGCCTTTACCCTATTTGTTTACTTTGATAATGTCACACTAATCCTGAGCGCCTCTGGACAGGTCCTCCCTGTCTCTGAATGATAGAAACGCCTCTTCCCTATTCTTGTAAATATTCTTTTCCTGCCTCTTCACCCTCAAAGCTGCCACCAAGCTCATATTTCCCTCCAAATTAACCTCATAAGTCACTCCTTTCTTTAAAATCGTTTTTGGCTCTTTGTTATCTGTAATTAAAAGCTAAACTTTTTACCTTGGCATACAGAACTTTTCAGAGGCAGTAGTGAGCCTAGTGGTTAAGTCAAAATTCTAGAATTAAATATGATTATCACATAGCTATGTGACCTCGGGCAAGTTTATTTATTCTTTGTGTCTGTTTTCCATGTGAAAAAGGTACAAATAATTGTACCTATCTAATATGGTTGTTGTAAGGAATATGTGAAATAATACACAAAGTGCATAGAACAGTGACTGGCACATATTAAATTCTGCTAATATTTCTAAATCTAAGACAAGTTATCTTTTAAGTCTCATCTACCAATTCATTATCTTAACCTAATTCTCAAGAGGTTAAGAATTCATAATTCTCTAAAATCACTGTGACATACCCTTTTATTCCTTGTTCCTTTTCATATGCTTTTTCCTCTCCTGAAAATACTTTTTCCACTCTGCTGGAAGGAACAAGTGAGGGTCATAACCTCGTTGCAGCCTTACCTGTCACTCTCCTCCGTGGGGCAGTTCCATTCTTCTCTTTAAATTGTAGACATACTTTTATGTCAGTCCTCCGAGCCAGGATATGCATTCCTAGTGACCATGTCTTATTTTGGTGTTCCTGATACCTAGTTCAGCACCTAATATATATGAGGCATTCAAGAACTGTTTATTAAAATAAAATATGTTTTTTAAAAAGAATTAAATAAAATTAAAAAAATTTTTTGGCTCGGAAGACTAAAATAGATGATGAATATACCAATTTCTCATCAAATCAATCTGTAATTTCAAGATGCCTCCAAACCAAAATACCAATTGTTTTGTGCTTGCTTATTTGGTTATAATTTCATAAAATGATTTTGTAGTTTATCTAGAAGAGTAAGCGTGTAAGAAGAGCCAGGTAACAGCTGGTAAAGATGAGAACAGGTGGCTAGCCATACCAAATAACCTGATAATAAATCTTATTATAAAACTATAGTAATTCACACATATTGGCACTAGTGCAGAAATGGACTTAAATCAAATCAAAGGAAAATATTGAAAGTAGAAAAATAGACCTAAATGTACATAAAATTTAGTATGTATTAAACAGTTGTTTTCAAATCAGTGGAGAAAGATAGATTACTTTAAAAAAAAAAGATGTTAGGAAAACTGTAAGGCCATTTTGAAAAAAAAATATGTAAACCTCAATTTTTTCTTTATTCCCTGTACAACCATAAATTCTAGATAAATTAAAAGTTATAATATAAAGAATAAAAGCACTGTAAGTATGGGTGAATCAAAATAAAATTTGGAGTGGCGAATGCCTTGTTAAAAGCATATCTGAAAATCTCTAAACCATAAAGGAAAATAGTAAATTTAACTACTTAAGAACTTAGGGTGTTAAAAACCAAAATAACACTT
Source organism: Macroglossus sobrinus (assembly GCA_004027375.1). Lineage (NCBI taxonomy): Eukaryota > Metazoa > Chordata > Mammalia > Chiroptera > Pteropodidae > Macroglossus > Macroglossus sobrinus. Next base: position 302,137 of record PVKZ01001268.1, read on the forward strand.
ATACTAGCTTTTAGAAAAATAATTGTGCTTTTAAAATGTGCTTTTAAAATGGAGTTACAAACCAAAGTTACATACTGGCTTTTATAATGACCCACGCGTTTATCTGTGCTGAGAACTTTCTATCTTCATATGGCTTCAAATAATTGTCTCCTGTCCATTCCTCTCAACCTGCAGGACTCCCTCCAGCATTCCAGCATCCTGCAGGGCAGGTCTAGCGAAAACAACCTCCCTCAGCCTTTTTTTTGGGGGGGGGAGGTGGGAGGGTAGGTAATGTTTTAATTTCTCCCTTGCGTTGAAGAATGGTTTTACCAGTTACAGGGGGTGGATGCTATGGCTGACAGGTTTTTTTCTTCCAGCACTTTGAACATATTGGCCCATTGCCTCTGGCCTCCAGAGTTTCTGAATGAGGATCCCTTGTATGTGACAAGTCATTCTCTCTCCCTGCTTCCAACATTCTTTCTTTGGCTTTTGACAGTTTGATGATAACGTGTCGTGCTGTGAGTCTCTTTGAGTTCATTATGCTTGGAATTCACTGAGCTTCTTGGATGTTTGTATTTTATGTCTTTCAAATTTGGGAGGTTTAGGGTCATTATTTCCTCAAACAATATCTCTGCCCCATTTTCTCTCTCTTTTTCTAGGATTCCCACAATGTTAATATTGACTCATTTGATGGTGTCTCACAGGTCCCTTAGACTCCGTTCAGTTTTCTTCCTTCTATTCTTCAGACATGATATTTTCCATTGTCCTATCTTCAAGTTCACGAATCAGATCTGCCTGGTCAAATTTAGTATTGAGTCCCTCTAGTGAACTTTTCATTTCATTTATCCCAATTTTCAATTCCTCTTTTTGTTTTCATTTTATCTTTTCTACCTTTTTGTTGATATTTCCATTTTTGTTCATACATTGTTTTCTTGACTTCATGTACTTTCTTTCCCTTATTTCTTCTGATCTCTTTAAGACAGTTATTTTAAAGTCTTTGTCTAATAGGTTTGCCATCTGGTCTTTCTCAGGGACCTTTTCTATTGATGTGCCTCTTTCTTCTCAATGGGCCATAGTTTCCTGTTTCTTTAAATGCTTTGTGATTTTGGTTGAAAACTGGGCTTTTGAATCTAAAAATATGGAAACTATGGAAATCAGATTCTCCTTCCCTAGGGTTTGCTACTTTGTTTTGTTTTGTTTTTGTTTTCGTTTTTCTTTCTGATGATCGTAGACTGTCTTTATGCTGGGAATAAACCTGAGGTGTAAACTTAATGCCTTCCCCATCTTTTCTGAGCCCGCACCATTCCCTAGGCATGTACATACGTTTGTACATACGTTTGTACATACGTTTCCTTTGGAATGTCGTAGTCCTTAAATGTCTGGGTCTCAAAAAAGGAAAAATAGAAAAGTGAAAAATAAAAAAAGGCATTGGTCCTTTAAATTCCCAGGAAGTCACTTCAGCTAGAGCTGGAAGGTCTTGTAGCAGGTGCGAGGGGCGTGTGTGCAACACAGCTGTCCACCTCTGTGTCTGCACCTCTGCCGGAGCCCGCCGGCTAAGATCGAGCAATTCCCGAGATGGGGAGTGAAGATTGAGAAAGATAGAAAGAGAGAGAGAGAGAGAGAGACAGACAAAGATAGAGTTGGGAGGGCTCACAGTGAATACTGTGGCCCCGAGTTTATTTAACACTGCATATTTATACCCTTGACAATGCATGAAAAACAAAACCCACACACCTGTAAACAATTGCTTGACATTTACATAACTTCTCTCACCCGTTTTCCACCAAGCCAAACTTCCTCCTTCTGCACAGAGCCCGCCTGCTCTGCAAACCTCTAGTTTGCAGGCAACTTTAACCCAGTCTGTAGGGCCTCCAGCTGTAGGGCATTCGGCAAGAATGGCTCCCCACATTTCCTCCTTTTTTATTTATTACAAGCCATAGCCTTCCCAGCTATGGGGCAGATGGACTGTGCCTGTATTGGGTGATCCTCCACAAGGCGTAAACCTTACCCGTCATCGGCACATGAATTCCATTATTCATGCCCTGTCTTAGGTTGATTTCACCCAGGAGCAATCTTACCCATCACTGGACCCATCACTGGCTACCAGCCTCTGCCATCGGGGAGGTTAAACTGTTAAATTTAAGCTTGAAGCCCAACTCCGTGCACTTCAGCGCAGATTTTCATGAAGGAGCTGATGAAATATTTCAGCAGTGGAGGAAGCAGGCACAAACTCAGAATTACACAAAAACTTAAAGCAAATACTGAAACAGCAAGATGAGTGAATGAGGACCATGAGGGTAGAGCTTCTCAAATTATCTAGTTTTCTCAGCCAATTTTGCAGGATCCATAATAAAGGCTGTTTTTGATGTCAAGAATATGTTTATGAAGATGAGCTACATTCAACACCAATTTTTCTGCCTCTTCCCTACATTATTTGTCTTCAGACATTTTATTCCCTTAATCTTAAAGGGATGTTGAGGGAGGGAGAGAGGTCTCTCTTCTGTAACTTCTTCAAAGTGGAGATAGGCCTGTAGTCTCTGCCTACTGGGAATAAAAATCTCTGAAAGCCTATTTCAAGGGCCCCAGAGGCAGACGACGTGAAGTTGTTCCAGCAAGTAGACGTGGTAGGAAGCCTCACAACTTTCTCATGGCAGTTGTTAATTCAAGGTACACAAAAGTTCCCGATTTCCTGGGACATGTGGACTTGTCTAGTTTCCGGAACAAGAGCTGAAGATCTTTCATGGGTTTTACAGGAACAGGTTGTACTTATTGGTTTATTTTCTGAAGGAACCTGTGAGGACTCACAAGAAACTTGGTTAATTTAAGATAAATGTACCCAATTGTTGATTCCTTGTTTTCTTCTTAGCTATTTTTGGCATTTACATTTCCAATCTCATCCCCAATCACACAAAATCTCCTCTCAAGACTACTCTTCACAAACCTTCAATCATTTTGCGTATTCCTACTGTTTGTCTTTTTTTACTCATTTAGAAATAACTAACTTTAAGACAGACACCTTTCCTTCAATTTCCGTCAAAATAAATCTCTATTTTATACCTTCTGTTACCAAAAACATACATTTTTCTTTCTATCATAATTAGGATTTTTAACTGAACCACTATACTACATATAACACAGACAAATATCACTTTCTCCCACCACCGCCGGGGCATCCCCTGGACAATCTACTGTGCGGCTATTGCCATTACCGATTTTCTTTCTTTTTTCTTCTTTCTTATCTATTTTTTCTTTTTCTTCCTGGGACTCTTCCTTTCTTGCTTACTTGTATTTACAACTCCCAATTAATCACCAATTATGGCCTGTATATACAACTCTGAGAGCCTGTATATACAACTCTGAGAGCCTGTATTTACAACTCTGAGGGCCTGTATTTACAACTCTGAGGGCCTGTATTTACAACTCTTTAGGGCCTGTATTTACATATTTACAACCCTTTAGGGCCTGTATTTACATATTTACATCTCTTTAGGGCCTGTATTTACATATTTACAACTCTTTAGGGCCTGTATTTACATATTTACAACTCTTTAGGGCCTGTATTTACAACTCTGAGGGCCTGTATTTACATATTTACAACTCCGGATTAATCACTGCAGCCCCTTAACTTTACTTCTTGGCTAACCTCTTCATCCTGCCGTGTCCTTCACTGAGTCCCTCTGCTCAGGTTCCTGTTCAGGCGCCACATGCCAGAGCCCGCTGGCTAAGATCGAATAGTTCCCGAGAGGTGGGTGAGGATTGAGAAAGATAGAAGGGAGACAGAGAGAGAGAGAGAAAAGATAGATAGAGTCGGGAGGGCTCACAGTGAATACTGTGGCCCCGAGTTTATTTAACACTGCATATTTATACCCTTGACAATGCATGAAAAACAAAACCCACACACCTGTAAACAATTGCTTGACATTTACATAACTCCTCTCACCCATTTTCCACCAAGCCAAACTTCCTCCATCTGCAGGGAGCCCGCCTGCTCTGCAAACCTCTAGTTTGCAGGCAACTTTAACCCAGTCTGTAGGGCCTCTAGCTGTAGGGCATTCAGCTGTAGGGCATTCGGCAAGAATGGTTCCCAACTCACCTCCATGATCGGAAGCAGCAATTATCCATCAGGACACAGATTCCCCCATATTTAGAGGACAGGGTCCTTATTGCCCACCCTGGCTTTCACAGGCAGCATGCAAGCTGCTCCTGGAGCACATGCACAGCTGCCTGCTATGGGCCTGGGATGCAGGGAATGGGGAGCTGCTGCTGAGCTAAGAGCTTAAACAGACCAAAACTAACCATCATGTACTGTGCAAGCCTTCCCCTGGAAGTTGCAAGAAGTTGTCTTCTGAGAAGGCATTTTGATAATACCTATGCATTTTTTTTTTTAATTTTTGGAATGCATATACCCTTTGATCCAAGAATGAACCCTACATACTTATTTGAAAAATAATATCCTAAGTGTGTGTTAGTGGAGCACTGGTTAAATGAATTATATAACATCCAAACTATGAAATACTTTACAACCATGAAAAAGTAATGAACACACAAAATATTTAGTAATGCCAAAGTAGTCCTCGCCCCTTTTGAAGAACACTGGTCAGATATTTCATATACTGGCCCACAGGTGGAACAGTCATCCTGCCATTGTTTGATGTTTTCTCGTGATTAGATCGAGGTTCTGCGTTACTGGAAAGATACCACAGGCGATGTGCCCTTTCGAGTGCATCATGTCACAGGGGAAAATATGATGCTTCTGCATCTTACTGGTAGGTTAGGCGTGATCACGTAGTGCTTGCCAGAAGTTTCCACTGTGTTTGTTTTATAGAAGAATAGAATCCTCTAGGGAGCGGCCAAAAATCTTTGCAAATTAATTATAAGTATATTGGGGAAAACCTATGTGTAAGTGAACATTAAACTGTAACTTACATGTACTGTAATCTGTAAATGCTGTGGCTTTTACAAACGGGTGCTTTCAGCATCTGGATAACATTATAAAAATATGAATCTATGTACAGTTTTAAAGGACTATGATTCTTTTATCATGGTGGTAGGTTGTACTTTCTAAATTCTTAGAGCACCTTTCCAAAATTTAGACTATATAATAATATATATACTACATATTATTTATTCAAACACGTTTAATAAATCATATTTCAAAAGAAAGGTATTTAGAATAAAATATAAGAAAAGACACTAGTGTAAAAAAAAAACAGGAAAATTTAGGCAAAACCTCAGACTTGTGTTTGAGGGATTTTAGCTGAGATACTAGGTTTCCTGTTGCATTTATTCTTTAGTTTTCCTTTGGAGGAAAGGTAACACTTTTTCTTCTCAAAGAGTTAGCGATCAAATGAGCTATCGAGGGAGGTCCTGTATTCACATAGGGCTCCTGTGTATGTCAAAACTCATCAAACAGTACACTGTAAGTATGTGCATTTATTGCATGTTAGTTATACCTCTTCCCCTCCACCCCATGTTGCTACAGAGTTACTGGGCAGGATTATTTTGGGTCAGAGTGATATTATCTCTTAAAGAAAGGTGAGCGTGAAAGTCCTTGGCCTCAGTCTTTGTTTTTGGCAAGGCCTGTGTCCAGTCATTTCAGTGGCCATCAGATGAACTGCTAGAACAACAATTAGTAAATAAATTCAAGCAAAAACTAAATCTATCGAAATTTCAAGGAAGAATTCTTTCGTCAGCCATATAGGTAAAGTCTTTGAAAAGGGAAAGAGAATCAAATCGGCATAGACTTTCAATAGCAAAATGGAATGCGAGAAAACAGAAGAGCACTACCTACGATATACTCAAGGAGGGAAACTGAGCCACAGATGAGTTATTACTCAGCCAAACTGTCCCTCACACATGAAGGTTATAGTTTTAAGCCCGGGAGCCTAGATAATATTGCTTATATGAACCCTTCTTGAGGAAAGTACTAAAGAACTAACTTCAGCCAGCTGAGGGAACATGGGCAAACTTTAATTAAAGGGCTGGTGGTGAGAATCAACGCAGCTCTAAAACAAATAAACCAAAATAAAGGTAGGGATAAGAAAAATACAGGCGGTATTGAGGATGACAGAATGTTACATGCTCTGTCAATGTAGGGAGACCAGAACTACCCAAAAATGAGAGAAGGGAGAGAGAATAAGTTTGAAAGCCTCATCTGTGATAGCTCAGAATCAAAGGGTATAATTTAAGGGTTACAAATCAAGTAGAAAAAGGATAAGCATATTTAATGGCACAAAAGTAAGCCCTGAGCCAGGTAATGTTTCTGATTAAAATTAGGTGGAGGAAGAAAAGGTGAGACAGAAGGAAGAAGATACAGGCTTATGTTGTCGTGGCAGAGAATAATACATATTGCTTAAGAGCAAGAAGGAAGGAAAGGATATTGCATAAAGTTGTAATTATAATCATGAGTAAGATAAAAATAGCATTTTAAACAGCAGAACTACAGTAATAGTAACAACAAAAATAAAAGACAGAAAAGAATGAATCTTCTCATTACTAAATATAACAGAGGTACAGAAAAATACATAAAATAAGAATTATAGGATAACCAGTCATTATAAAGCACATACTCATTAAACACCCAAATCAGGAAATGCAACATTTCTCGCATTCCTTCCTGATTATAATCTCTTCCCCCTACAGATAACCCAAGTCCTGACTTTTATGTTTTATGGTAATTATTCTTTATATATAGTTTTACAATCTATGTCTACATTCTTAGTTTTCCCTTATTTGGGAATATATATATATATAAAATCATACTAAATTTTTCTTTTGTATCTTGCTTCTTTTATGCAAACATATGTTTCAGGATTCATCCATTATGTTACATGTATCTTTAGTTTGTGCATTTTCATGAAAGGATAATATTCCATTGCCTGAACATAAAAACAATTTACTTACCATGCTTCTGCTGATGGACATTTGATTTGTTTCCATTGGATATGTTGTGGTGGCTGATTTCGTTTTTTATTTGCATTTCACTGATTATAACAATATTAAGCAGTTCTTCATATGTTTGTTAAATGTCCTTATTTGTGAATTGTCCATTCAAGGCTTTTTGCCCATTTTCTCCAGTGGGTTGCTTTTGTTTTCTTACTGATTTTTGATACCTTCATACAGTTAGCTTATGAATCCTTTGCAAGTTATATGTGTTGTAATTATCCATGTCTTGTCTTTCTGCTCTTTTCATAGTGTTTTTGGAGGAACAAAAGTTCTTATATACAATGAAGATCGATTTATCATTTTTTCCCTTCATAATCGATACTCATAGCTAGATTAAGAAATCTTTCTCTATCCTGAAGTCATGAAGATATTCCATATTGTCTCCTAAAAGCTTTAAAGTTTTGTCCCTCATGGTAGAGCCATAATTCCTCTGGAGTTGATTTTTGTGAATGACACTGGTTACTTTAAAAGGTGAGGACAAGGATCTGGGCTGAAAACAAGAAAAATTTTTGAATGTCTACATACAGAGCAATTGGACCCATCACGCTCCTTCCCCAGGCAACAGCCTGGCAGGTGACATGGGAAGGGCTCCAGATCAAGGCACAGCAGACACACCGAGGGCAGGGGTTTCCTTTGGGTCGAAAAGGAAGGGAATAAATGAAAATCTGGTCCCTTTTCCAGCTCTGGCATCTGAACTCAGGCAGCCAGGTATATATTCTCTGGGAGATTGGAGAGTTCTTCTAGAAAGAAACTGAATAGCCCCAGAAAAAAAAAAAAAGCAAAAAAAAACCCATTCCAGATAAAAACATTTATGGGCACAGTACACAGCTCCCCCTGGTCACCTTACATTGTAGCTCACTATATAACAAATTACTGCACAGATGACCAGTATCCTCACTTTGATGCTAATTATATATATATATATATATATATATATATATATATATATATACATACACACACACACATATATGTACACATATATAGGCATGATATATAGAATATATTCTACATATGCATACAATATATATGCATGATATATAGAATATATCATGCATATATATGTAGAATTTTATAACCTATGTCCACATCCCTTGTTTTGCCTGATTTGGCTTACATTTATTATCTCACAGTTTCTGTGGCTCAAGAATCAGAGCGCAGCTTAGCTGGATACCTCTGGCTTGAGGTTTCTTGCAAGACTGCAGTTAGGCTGTCAGCCAGGGCTGCAGTCTTATGTGACGATTCAACTGAGGTGAGATCTACTCCCACGATCATGCATGTGGTGGGTGGACCCTCACCAGTGGGCCCCTCCACAGGGCTGGCTCAGGACGTGACATCTGTCTTCTCCCTGGGTAATTAGTACAAGAGAGAGCACCCAAGATGCAAGCCTCGGGCTACTTATAAACTAATCTGCGAAGTGACCTACTATCACTTCCATCATATTTGTTTGTAAGAAATATGTCAATAAGTCCAGCCCACACTCAAGGGGAGAGGATTACACAAAGGCACCACAATCCTGGGGGGCCCCAAGACCACCTTAGGTTTGGTAATTTGCTGGAAGAACTCACAGAACTCACTGAAAGCTGTTATGGTTACAGTTTATCTGTGAAGGATACATATTAAAATCACCCAGAAGAGGCGCATAAAGCAGAGTCCAGGAGAGTTTAAGTGCGGAGCATCTGGTCATCCTCCACATGAGAGCTGTGCAGATGGCACTTACTGCTCATGGCAACGATGTATGACAATCGCCCATGCCTTGGTGTCCAGAATTTTTACTGGGGTTCAGACATGTAAACATGGCCGACCTTTGTCTCCAGTCCCCCTAGAGGTTGAACTGATATTGCATGGTCCAACCAACCTCCACCCTCACCATAAATCATAAGGTTAGCGTTGAGTATCTGGCATGGCTCTAGGCCTACAGGTAAACAAGACACTCTTATCAGGCAGAACATTCCAAGGGCTTAGAGATGACCTCCCAGAAGCTAAGGGCAAAGGCCAGACCTCTCTTTGGGAAAGGTTAATTCTTCAGTGCACAGGCAGGACTACCAGGAGGCAGAGAACCCCACAAGCCATCTTAGAGCCTGCCTACCACACCCACCACGTAGAAATCTCCCCGCACCTGAGTTCCTGATCAGCTTTTAAGTGCCTTATTCTTATATGTGATGGGACCACCACCCATTTAAGGAAAGTCTCCAATATAAGAGAGAGGCCAAAACAAACCATAAGGAAAGAAGGAACTTAGAGGAAACAAACAATTTAGGTTATAAAACTAAACTAAAAAGACCCAGCGAACCCACAAAACAAAACAAACCCTACGATATTACCAGAGAAATAAGATATTGTACCCACGAGTCAAAACAAGATAAAGCAGAAAAGATAAGGAAGAGCACTTGGGGGGTTAAAATGTGGTAGATGAGCTACAATTTTTAAATGTAATAAAATTGTGGGAGATTGAAAAGGTCTGAGTCTTTTTGTGGGTGTGTTGAGGGGTCTGGGATATAAGTTAGCTCAAGCTCAGCCCTCAATGTCCAAAGCAGTAGTAAATCAGGGGTGGATTAGGGTTTCGTAAGGCCAGAAAATTATACAACTCAAAGTGTGCCTGTTAAGGAAAGTAATACAAAATTACATGTTCGAAGTTAAGAATGAGGCCTTGGAAAGGACCTGTGAAAGTGAGGGACTTCGAAACTTAGGCTTTATTAGCTTCACAGTAAATCTCCTCTGTAGTCCATGGAAGACATTTATAATTGGAAAATAAAGAAATAAGAGTTTTAAAACTTTATTTAAAAATACAAGCTAAGTACCGAAAAGAAAAACTTGAAAAAGTTGAATGTTTGGGGTTGTGGAAATCAGAGTAGGGAGTGATGGGGCAAAGAATTGCTATTTCTCATAATAAAACCGTCAATATGATGTGACCTTTTGCCCCATACAAGGCCCCTCTCATGTTGAATTCATTTATTCATTCATTTGCTTTTCACATAATATCCCAGACCCAACTCTCCCCCCACTTTTTTTTCTTAGCATCATTGAAATGTGTTTAATGGCATCTTTTGACTAAAGTGGTAAAAGAGGTAGTCTACTGGCTCCTCTCCTTGATATTAACCTTGGAGAACTATGGGTTTCCAGAAATTGGATTGGCCAATGCCTTGATCTTGATTTCCTATCTTCCAGAACTGTGAAAATAAATTCCTGTTGTTTAAGCCACCCAGTTTATGGTATTTTGTTACAGCAGCCTGAGCTGACTAATACAACTTAGTAAAGGTGGTGACTAGATTGCTCTACTGAACAAGTATTTCCCTTATAATCATTAAGTAATCTCAGGAGTGATACTTTGATATCTTGGATATCTTGTTCCCCATTAGCCTTTCACTTAGTGATCTTAGCATAAATGAATGGTTCTTGCCTGAAGCAAATGTTCCATGGGGTTTGCAAAATGGTGATTTTCCCAATTCTATGATTCTTTTTATATGTGTTAGCTGGCATTCTTCTATAAGAAGAGCTTACCCTTTCCCCCTTTCTCTATTCTCTTTAAGTCTTTTACTTTTGGTGTCCCCCAAAGCAGACCCTGACACAGGAACCTGGGAGCGAGTAGTTTATTTGGTAGATGACACCAGAAACAGAGGAAGTGGGGAAAGTGAGCAGGGCAGGGAGAAAAGCCAATGCAGGGTATATTAATGAACAGTTCTGTTGTGGATAATTAGGGCTCGGTCCACTGGGGCCCACTGAGAAACCACATGGAATGCCTCCAAATTTTCCCACTGGTTCCATCACCCATTAGTTAGGAGCTGTCCCCCAGGAGATATGAACCACCTCCACCTTCCTAAACCCTCTGCATTTTCAGTTGCATCCCTCAGCAGTTGTATACTTTAAATGGTTCCTGAGAAAGACCTCAGGCAAGAAGGCAAGCACAGGCATTGAGGTGGGACTCTGTCAGGGTGCTGGTAACTGGGTAGCTGCAGCAGAATTCAAGGGGATGAAGAATAGGGCATCGACAGTATCTCTCTCTCTCTCTCTCTCTCCCTCCCTCCTTCCCTCCTTCCCTCTCTCCCTAATATCATTGTGAAGTATAGAATATTTAAAAAAAACCCAGCATGCTGTAATTCTTTACCATCATTATGCTCTTCGATGCTTGTGTTGTCTCAAATTTGAACAGTGGGAGACCCTTCATACTGGGTCCTTTGTCTGTTTGATAGTTTCCCAATAGTCTTTGGACACTTTCTTGCTTGCTGGCCCAAGCAAATATTGCAGGCTTACCTTGTACTCTCTCTGCCCTAGACCTGGACTCAACCTTTCTCTAAGGAGTTATGGTTCTTTGTAGTGGGGAATAATATTTAGAAACTGGCTGGGTTGTCATTGCTTCTAGGAATTTTCAATGGACAAAGCTAGGAAATACACTTAAAAACAAAACAAGACAAAAAAGACTATATTATGAAATAGATATCTGTTAAAATTGTTGTGCCATATGTCTCTACATTGTATGAAAATCAATCTCTAGTTAGGAGCTATCTGATTTGTGCTTCAATTTAGTTCAGTTTACAGCTACTAATCTTTGAAGTCAGACTTGTTTTCCCCCTCAAGTATGACAAAATCTTATGGTATATAAATAGGGTGACTATATGCCCTGGTTTCCCCACGATAGTCGAAGTGTAATTATTACTAGCATCCCCCTCCATCCTCAAGTGCTTTAGTTTTGATGACAAATTATACAGTTTTCTTTATATCTAGAGAACAAGGGCAGATGAATTGGTCCAGGTGGACCTGTTAGTAGTGGCATGGCAGGGGTCAGTAAGGAGTTTGTTTACCTTCTGGAAAGGAGTAAATCGCACTTATGTGTCGTTTGAAGCTGTGGGGTTTCCCTTGTGCTAATATAGAAGACTGGGGGCATCCCTCAGCTCCCACATTCCCTATAGCCCCAGAAAGAGTCAGACTTTCTGTAGACTGGGAAATGCCAATTCCTCCCTTTTCTTTCCTTCTTCTCATTCAACTTTGTCCTTGTTAAGAACAGCTGACAGCATTTCCTGCAATTTAAGCATAGTTGAGGGTGGGATCTGGTGGTGGAGAGCAGCGAACGAGCTTTCAGTAATATAGACATTCAAACAGAAGGAAAATCTAAAGACTCATAAATTTGGAAGGCTCACACCAGTCTCTTACATTAAACTCCACTCCAGGTCACAATTAATTGTACTCATTAATCACATATTATTTAACTACTTTACAACAAATGTTTTCATATCCTTAGGTGCTTTCCTAATTATTTTATTAGAAATCCCTCTTCGATTTATTTTCTTAAACACATATTAATTTACATATATGATGATAATTTGCTGTACCTCTTAATTTATAATATATGGAAGTACATTTTTTATTATATCTTTTTACATTGAATAATATATATCATATATATGTTTTTCCATTTGTGGATTGCTTTTTAGCCTTGCTTATTTTTTTTTAATCAATTTTTTTTTTTTTTAATGCTTACAGCACCTAATCTTCCTAGGTGGTCTCCCATCCAAGTACTAACCAGGCCCGACCCCGCTTAGCTTCCGAGATCAGACAAGTTCGGTCCCGTTCAGGGTGGCACGGCCGTAGACTACTTTTTTTTTTAATTAAAAAAAAAAATTAGGGGTTAGGGCTATATCTGTTTTAAATTTTTTATGAAGTCAAATATACAGCTACAACTTTAATTCTTTATCAAGTATCAAAAGTCGTTTCTCATCTCAAATTTATAAAAGATATTTACCCATACTTCCTTTTGGTACTTTACTGTTTTCATTTTCTCACATTTAAAATTTTAATTATTCCAGCGTTTATTTGGCGGCGTGAGGTAACAATCTAATTTTCTTTCTGCTGCATATGACTCACCAGTTGCACAAACGTAACTTACTAAGAATCTTAACTCTTCTGCCTGATTTGAACTGTCTGTACCACAGGCAGTTCCCACAGCAATTGTTTCAAAACTTTACAGCTCTTTTAGCCCCTGTTAGCCTCTTTTCCATCACTCTCAACAGACAACTTTACAAATAATAAAGTCTCCTTCAACTTTTGCCACGACTCTGTTCTTCCTGTGTGCCTAGGCAGGACGTGGCAAGCATTTTCTGTCAAGGGACAAAGAACAAATATTTTAGACTTTGAAGAGGCAAAACTGAGGATATTAGATAGGTATTTATATAAAAGGTCTACCAATAAAAAGAATGAAAACAATTTTTCTTTATTAGGAATAACATTTTTTTTAAATTGGGGCTCAAATCTGTTGCAAATACTCACCCATTAAAACCATACTCCTTCCTGGGACCATGCAAAAACAGGTCACATTTGGCTCTTGACCTTTAACATCTTCCCTCAGGCCATTAAATAGAGAAGAACGGCTGGAGCAGCCCTTCCTTCCCCCCAAGGCCAGTTCCTTATCTCGGTTTTTCCCTGCTCTTCAGTGACATTACTCATAAATCTATTTAGTAGTTCTATTCCAATCCCAAACCAGCTTTCAGGACCATTCCTTTCAGTGATTAATTTGTGTATTTATATAATAAAAAGACAGGCTTTATAAGTAAGATATGAAAGTAATTTAAATAGGTAGTCAGTAGACAGTAATTCTTAATTGAGTATAGTGTATTTACAATGAAAGGAAGTTATAAAGCATGCCATCTAGTACATTGCACACATTTCTGTGACAAATATAATACAAAATATAAAAACAATTAAAATCACTTGTTTCCGAATTCAAAGACGATTTATCTGTTCATCGCACTTGCTTTCCTATTTTTATTCTCTTTTCCCTATTATTACTTTATATCTACCTTTCCTGAGGATGCATTGTCTGGAGGATGGTGACTCATAACACAAGAATGTGCTAGGTAGTTAGAAAAAGCCAATCTTTCACAATAAAACCTCATATATCCAAAGTACATACTAGTGATGTAGTGTTTATTGTGTTAACTTTGCATTGATGTGTGGGAAGGCGCTCCAGACCGTAAGCCAGGAGAACTGAGCTCAAAGCTCGATGCTAAAACTAACCTGGGATTCATTGTTCTCGACTGTTTAACAGATGACAGCTAATTTTCATTTTTTAGTTGCGTTTAAAAATTTTTTAGAAATAATCTCAAACATACTTAAGAGTCATAACTACAGCATAAAACTTCTTTCCCTCAGCTTGTTTGAGAGCAAACAGTGGATATGATGCCCCATCATTCCCAAATATTTTCATGTCCTTCCTACAAACAATGATATTCTCCTAAATAACCATAGTGCAGCCATCGAGATCAGGAAATTGACATCTACACATTACTATTATCTCAGATCCCATCCAAGTTTTACCAGTTGTTCCAGACACGTCCTTTGTATCTAAACAATTTTACCATTTTAATCATGTTTAAAGTGTACAGTTCATTCTCATTGTTGTGCAACCATCACCACCATCCATCTCCAGAACTTTATCTTTCCAGAATGAAACTCCATATTCATTAAACAATGACTCTCCATTTTCTCCTAAACCCAGCCCCTGGCTACCACCACTCTACTTTCTATATCCATGAATTTGACTACTTTAGGTACCTCATATGAGTGGAATCATATAAGAATTGGCCTTTTGTTTCGGGCTTATTTCATTTAGTATAATGTCTTGAAGTTTCATCCATGTTGTTGCATATGTCAGAATTTCCTTTCATCTTCAGGCTGAATAACATACCACATTTTGTTTGTCTGTTCATCAGTCGATAGACGCTTGAGGGCTCCCATGTCACCCACCCGATTCTGTTCTCCCACTGGCTGTCTTCCTTACCCTGTCAGACCCTAAAACGTTGCCCTGGGCCTTCCTCATTCACAGACGCCTTTCTCATCCACCTTGCCTCTTGCTTCTTGGGCTCTGATTCCAGGGCCAGGCCACCCCCAGTGCCTGGCCTCCCTCCTCACCCTGTGCTGACTGATGTCCTATGCCGGGTATGCCACCCCCACACCATGTGGATGTCTCCGCTTTCTGCCTGTGTTGGGTGATAATCACCTGAGTGTACACCCTCTTCACCCTGCTTGTCTCCTAAACTCCTAGATGGCTCACCCTCCTATGCAGAAGCCTTTCTCCTCGCCCTGCACACATGTGGCACCCTGCACAAAGATGACCACTGTCTTCCTGGGGACAGCCTGCTCAGTCTCTGACACTGCTTTCCATCTCAGGCATGGACATGTACATTGCCAATTCCACTTAATAGCTTCTGGGCAGAATTATTGGGGAAGAAAAAAAAGAAAGGGAAAGAAGAAGAGCGCAGTGACCAGTTTTAATATTTATCAGTTGTAACAGACCACGTCGATTGCCTTCTCAATAACCATTCTTCCCACGTCTTTTGTTTCTTGCAGCCAAAAGAATTCTAACTGCTCAACTAACCTTATGGGTGCCCCTTCTCTCAGCATACCTTGTTTCTTTCTCAGAGGCTACAGCCTTTTCCCAATTTTCTTTTCTCCAACCCCAAAACCACAAAATTACCTGCATCTCCACGTAATTCCACGGCAGTGATATCCTTTCTCTTATCTTATATGTGTTCTACATCCTATCTTCTTCCAGATTCTTAGAGTCTGCTTTATTAACAAGTTTCCTTTCTTTTCTTTATTTTCAAACTCTGGATTCTCATTAGTTCTTTCCTTTAAGCAGAAACATGATCAAGTCTCTCCCTTGTAAGCAAAATAAACCTTCAGGATTTGGATGACAAGTATAGAAAAACATGTAACATCTACAATTTTTTTGATCCAATAATTCCACTTGTAAAAATCACTATTAATTTATCAAATATTTATGAGCACCACGTGCCAAGTACTGTGAATAAAATGGTAAGCAGAAACATATAATTTCTGCTTTAATGGAGCTTAATGAGAGAGACAAATATCAATCAGATAATCACACTAGTGAATGCATTATTGCAAATTGAGACCTTCATGATAAAATGAAATGTTATATACTTGTATTTACTGGTCTCTATTCCAAACTCTTTCCATGTGTTAATTTAACCATAAAAACTTATTACATGCACGATAATGTTTATAGTTTTAATATGCCCCCCACTATTATACCATTAGCAGATAAAGAAACTGAGGCAGAGTGAGGTTAAGTAACTTATCCAAGGTCATACAGCCAATGAGTGTTAGATCTGGCTCCTGCTCTTAACCGTTATACTGTATTATTTCTCGTGAGTAGCTGTGAAGGAAAAAACAGGGATTTATGAGAAAGGAGCTCTATAAAGAAGAACTGCTTGAGCTCAGACCCCAAGCTGGAGTAGGCATTAAGTCTGCCAAGTGGGTGGTGGAGGCAGCCGCAATGGTAGAGGAAATAATCCTTCCAGCTAAAGGACAGAATGTGCAAACGCCCTGAGGCAAGAGGGAGCATGGCACAGTGAAGAAATGGAAAGGCCGGAGTAGGTAAAACATAGAAAACAATGGGAAAGTGGGACAGTATGTTGCTAGAGAGGTATAGGTAGTCCTGGCCAGATGAAACAGGGTCTGATTGGCTCTTAAGGATTTTGTTTTCACTCTAAGAGGAGGGTAAAGACATGGAATTGAGGGTTGAGGGAGCAGGGAACAGATTCCCTTTGAATGGATTACTCTTACTGCAGCTTACTGCAGCGGATTGCTGGGGAGTCACATGGATGCGGAGGTGAGTGTGGTGGTATCTTTAATGCCATAATTTAATTTAGGGTGGTGACAGTGGAAAAGGAGACAAATGAAGGGATTTGGAGAAATATTCAGAAAGTCAAATGGATAAGACTGGGTAATAGATTGGATACTTGGGGTAAGAAGTTGTACGTTTCAAGGATGACCCCCCTCCTATACCCAATCTGTCAATAAAATCAGTTAATTTATTTTCTAAATATCTGTATTTTTAGTGTAAATAAGTGAGCCATAACATCGTTCTTTGAGACAGGGAATGTAGAAAAAAATGAGGAAGTTTGGGGAGAAGATTATTGAGTCTTGGACATGCTGAGTTTGAGGTGTGTTTGGAACATTCAAGTGGAGGTGGTTGAGGACCTACCTTAGCAAGACCTGTTTTGGTGCAGCGATGGGAGGGGAAGCCAGGATGAAACAAGGAATAAATGGATGTGAGGAAGTAGACACCGTTAGAGAGACAAATATATTTGAACAAAAAGGTTACATGTTAATTTGCCTGTATTCATAGTAGCAACAGACATCAAACACAATCTAGTTATCTGATAACTTATAGGAATCCTTCAAATTTATACATTAAAATTTTTTACAATGAGTATACTCATTGAATCATCAATTTCATTTTTAGGAATATTCAGAAGAAATAATTATAGACATGAAAAGAAGTATTCATCACAATGTTTATCACAGTTCTGTTTATAATAGCAAAATACTGAAAACAACCGCATTGTGTAACAACAGCTAATACATTACAATACACTCACATTATAAAATCTTGTTTATTGTCTAAATTGGGATGTATCTTACTGGTTGCAAGAATTAGAGAAATGTGTATGGAAGCACTTTGTAAATTGTAAACTGCTCTTCAAATATGGTGTTTAATTACTGGAATTACCAGTGTGCCCCTGGAACGCCTTGGAAATATAGAAAAGCCAAGAGTTAGCAATTAGCATTCTGCCATTTGTCCCTCTTTTCCTGGTAATAGTGGTTCTCAAACTCAGTCACACAACATAACGCCCGGAAGTTGAAGTACACTCTGCATGGTATCATGAACTTCTGAGAAGCAAACTTTATTATTTTTTAATTTTGTTTTAATCTTAAGCCTTATGGTTAGATAATTTACAAATTTGTGATGGTATATCTCCTCTACTTTAATCCTGCTAATGAGTTGGGAAAAGTACCCTTACCAATCACACATACATAGGAGTTATAGAGAGAGGTTCATGTGTTTTTGATGAGCTCTCTAAAGACAATCCTGAATCATAATTTAGACTTACTTAGCTAGTTAAGTATTCAAGAGCAAAGTTTAACTTGCTATTATGGCTTGCCATGCTGACTTTCAAGAGCATCTGTCCTGATAGATTATCTATACAATGTGAGAAGTGTTAAGCATTCCTTGATATGCACAAACCACACTAACATGCTTTTCATTAAGTACAAGGCATCCTTTTCGATAGAAGGAATTTTAGATTGGCATGGTTAAGACCAAAAAGATAAAGAGGATATTGCGACCTTATCTTCAGCCCTTTGACACCCTAATGAACACAAACTGGAACACAGGTGAGTCTTGCTCAGTTCTATGAGATGGTGGAGAGTTTTTCTGCCAGAGCCAGCTGGCTAAGATTGAACAGTTCCCGAGAGGGGGAGTGAGGATTGAGAGAGAGAGAGAGAGGGAGAGGGAGAGGGAGAGGGAGAGGGAGAGAGAGAGAGAGAGAGAGAGAGAGAGAGAGAGAGAGAGAGAGAGAGAGAGAGAGAGAAGAGAAAGTCGGGAGGGCTAACAGTGAATACTGAGCCCTGAGTTTATTAAGCACAGCATATTTACACCCTAGGATGTGCATGAGAAGCAACACCCACAGATATGCAAACAATTGCTGACCTTTACATAAGTTCTCTCAAAACATCCTTGTTCCTGTTTTCTGTCTCTTATTCCTTGGGGCAAGGAATGTTCAACTCTTTCCATTAAGCCAATTTTCCTCCTTCAGTAACGAGCTTATCCATTAAGCCAAACTTCCTCCTTCAGTACAGAGCCCACCTGCTCTGCAAACTTCTAGCTTGCAGGCAACTTTAACCCTGTCTGTAGGGCATTCAGCAAGAATGGCTCCAAACATTTTTTCCAATATTTAAATATATTCATATAACCAGTTTTTTAAATCTAAATATAAAACTAGTCTCCTATGGTTTTGAGATGACACCTGCCACCTTTGTGAAAAGTTAAATATTACTGATCGAGTCCAATCATATCTTTAGAATGAGGAAACAGTGATAGCACTTGCTGAACCAGAATTACTTGCGAAATTTTAAGGGCTTATCATATTAATTTAAATACGGGCCAATCTTATTTAAATCAGGACTGACCAACAAAATTATTCTATCAGCCATTTAAACTGCAAACAGTTTAAATGTTACACAAAAGAAGACATTTCTGTTTTGTAAGAAATAAGGGAGTGCCCAACTATTATTAATATTTTGAGATAAGCTATCAAGTCTGCCTTTCTGCCTTCTCCTTAATGCCAGTGAAGACCGTTTTTATCCCAGGGATGTACTTCTAGGGATTCTCTAAATTCGCTTCTCCCCAGGTGATGCTTTTGTTCTCGTTGGCATCGGTGTTTGAGAATCCAGGGGACTGACCTATCTTCTGCCCAAAGAGACCATGATTTTGTCTTCCTTTCTGTGATGTGGCATTGGACGCACTTCTGGACAAAAATCTTGCCCTTTTTAACGTCACCCATTTTTATTTCGCTCTTTCGATATATATGTCCTGCTCATCCAAGGACATGCTAAGTCCAAGGCACATGTGTTCAGAGATGTAAACTTTAAATCACAAAATGTCACCTATATATCCCTTGGCCTCACCGACTGCAAGTATGACACGTTAATAGAAATGCCCCTTATCTCTGTTGCATCTGGGCTTTTCTCTGCTGGTCCTCGTGAACTCTTTTGCTCCAGCTGTTGACCGTCGTTGCTCTGTCCCAGAGTTGTGGAACTGCCTTTGAAAATTTTCCTATTTTTGGGTCACTGCTTTAGGGTTAACCAACCTCCTGTGCTCAGCCGATGGATTATGCTCTAATTGTTGCTCACCTGTGTCACTCGCATGCTCTTTCTCTTTTCTGGACAACTTGAAAGTTCTTTCCATGCTAGCTCCTAGCAATTTCAGGGGAGTTTTCTCCATGGCAGAACTGCTAGGCACCTACTGAGAGCTCTCTCCTTTATTTCAGGACTGTGTTTTTCTCATAAGGCTTGGGCAAATGGGTCCGGGGTAAAAGATAGCCTAGGTCAGGAGAATGGCTGGACACAGCCTCTACTGTACACTTTGCACAGTTCAGCACTTAGTCTGATTTCTCTTTTTGAGATTCTTCTCCGCGGTACCTTTGCTTCTCCCACCAGTTTTGCCCCTTTCAGGAAACTCTGGGTCTACTTTTACCTTCATTTGTTTACCATACTCCAGGTACTATTAGCACTTATCCAATACTTAATTGTCAGACAACCTTGGGGTAGGTCACACTAGTAAGAAATGCCCTTTGACAGCTGAGGAAACTGAGGCAAGTAAGTTACCCCAAGTCACACAGCTAGTTTGTGGTGGAACCAAGCTTAAAACCAGATATGTTGGCTCCAGAGCACAGATTCAACCTCCAGGCTATGTCACAGATATGTCATATCACATCTCAGCCTCATGAATGAATTCATAGTTCTCCTGCAGGATTTCTAAGCTCCCAATGCAAATCAAGGATGTGCCTAGGTATCTGTTTTAGTGTCTCCAAGTATTCCATAACAGTTTAATTCCAGGCACTGCCTTCTCAGAAATTGCATGGGGGCAATTTCCTCTTGCTAAAGTTATATAGTCTTTGAAAACAACAATTTTACACTAGCAGTAGCAGGCATCAAAAGGTTAAGAAAAATGCAAAGCTTTTGGCTGAGAAATTCAGCCATTAACTTATTTTTTTAAAAGTCAATTTGAAGAAAAGTATTTGCTCCTTATTATATATACTCCTACTTTTGGTGAAAAGTAGATACCACCCTAGTCCAATCAACCATTATTGATTAATAGCCTAAATTATCTTCCTTCTTCTACTCTGGCCCTCTACAAATGGTTTATCCAAGAAAGCCACCTCTGCAAGTGATTTATCCAAGAAAGCTTTGTTGAGCCCTCTCACCATCCAGCCTGCACACATAGGTGGGCACCATCAACCTGGTTAACACCATTTGCTCTGCCAGATAGGGGGCTGAGGTAAGGGATTAAGAAGTACAAATTGGCAGTTACAAAATAGTCTGGGGCTGTAATGTATAGCATAGTGAATACAGTCAATAATATTGTTATCTATGTATTATGTCAGATGGGTACTAGATTTATCAGGGTGATCATTTTATAAGTTATATGTCTAGTCATTGTATGCCTAAAATTAATATTGTACATCAACTGTAATTGAGAAAGTTATTTAAAAATAATACAAAATGGATAGTGGTGTTTAAGCCATTTTAGTGTTTACTGTTCCATTGGATTTAAAAGTAATGTAACAGTTAATTTAAAAATGTGAGTTGTAAAATGTCAGAAATTGAACTCTTGTCACTTATTTTATAGTCAACTTACAAGGCTTGAGGGGGAGAAAATAGTTTTTTCGAAGTTCTTATCAAGGGCATAAAAGTTAAAATTGAAGACTATTTCTGTGTATGTCCTGGCCCCCTAAATGTTTTTATGTCATGTTCTGCTTTTTCACTTGTTCAAGCTACTCCAGCCACACTGACTCCTTGCGGTTCCTCTAACAAGGCATGAATCTCTGTCTGCCTCAGCACCTTTGTACCGTTTTGTCCCACTGCCTGGAACACTCTTCTGCAAGACAGCCACCAAGCTTGTTCAGAGACCTTCCACAATCATCTCTAATCTCTTTTACAGTGCTTAGTTGTGTGTGTGTGTTTTTTTTATAGCATATATTTATTTTCAATGTTTCTTCATTATTGTTGAACAAACTCAAATAGAGTTTAGAGGCTTTGGCTAGAAATGATTTATTCAAAGGACTTAAGGTTTGCAAACCAGAAACACAACCAAGCAAAAACCCATAAGTGTTCTTAAAGAGTTTTTATAGTAAAAAATGCATATTGGAGGAAAATCAGTCCTGCGTTCCTAGCCCTAGGATTGGTCTAGGATGGTTATCAGTCAGATGCCAGGTGGTCCGAATTGGTGAGTCTAATCAAGAGGGTTATTGGAGGTCTGATGTTATGTCCAGGCCTTATTGCAGAACTGGAAAGTTCAAAAGTTTAAGTTCCCAGGCTAGTTAAAACAAAATAGAATAGTTTCTTCATACCACAACCTACTTGATTTCAGTAATTTAGAAGGTTGCCTATAGTGTTCGGTTTTATTTCTTCACTCTATTCATTAGATTGCAAACTCCTTGAAGGTAAGGATCTCCTTTGTTCTCCGCTGTAATCCTAAAGACTCTAACACACTACTGGCTACATACTAAGAGGTCAATATTTTTGAACGAATGAATGAAAATGTTTCCAGATGGCTTGTTTTAAGGACTTACAGCAGCAGCTTAAAGAATAAGTTTCTTGGGAACACTGTCAGAAGAAAGCTCTTCATGACCCTAACTTTAAAACAGTCCACTGCACTCCATAAAGTCCCCAGGGTACTTGTTTCTCAAATAAAGACCCCTCTCTGAAAGCTTCTATAACCATCACTGTTAAGGCTGTTGTAATCGGACTCATGCTAAGGCACTAAGAGGGACTCTTAGGACCTAATCTGGTTAGATGACTGGTTAGGTGACTCCCTAAACCGACGCACATCAAGCTCAAAGAGACTTTTCAACATCCACCAGCCCGCTCCCCCACTTCCTGATACAGATTTGGGGTGTGGTCCTGCTATCTCGGCTTTGAAAAAGTTCCTCAGTTGATTGGTTTTCTGATAGGAAGCCACAACTGAAATATCCATCACTTTAAGCTAAAAACAGCAGTTAAAGAGTTTCTTCCTCGCCGGGTCTTTTCAGCCAATTTCTGGTAGGGCCCATTAAAAAAAAAAAAAAAGAGCTCCGCTTTACTGTTCCACTCAAGAACAACCCCCCAAAGGAACGCGGACGACTACAGAACAGAGTCAGGAGGTCCGCACCTCGGGCCCGGGAGGCCCGGGAGGCCCTGGCGTTCGACTGAGCAAATGAGGTTTCCGCGGAGACGCGCCTGCCTCTGGGGACGGCGCCGCCCTGGAGACGCTGGAGGTGCAGGAACCAGCCCGAGCCTCTTCCCTGCTCTCCGCCCGCCACCCCTAGGCAAAGGCAGTTCAACGTCAACGGCCTGCGGCCTTAAAGGGAAGCCGATCCGCCGCGGCGCACGGCGCGCGAACCAGAAGGCCCGGGGTCCCGGAGGGGTGGTGAGGACCGTTCCGCGCCCGCGCCTCGAGTTCCCGCCTCCCCCGAGGACGTCCGTGCGTACGTGCGCGCGCACGGCCCGCCCCACTGCACCCGCGCGACGCGAGGGCGGGGGCGCCGCGTGCGCGCGCGCTCTCGTCCGTTCGTTCGTTTGCCTGCTCGCTCTCGGCGGCCGCTCTCGCTGCGGCTGCGGCTGGGGCTGGGGGTGGCGGCGGCGGCGGCGCGGGCGGCGGGCGGCTGGCGGCGCGGGGCGGTCCGGCGGGTTCAAAGAGGAAAACATGGCGGAAAACAAAGGCGGCGGCGAGGCTGAGGGCGGCGGTGGGGGCAGCGGCAGCGCGCCGGTAACTGCCGGGGCCGCCGGGCCCGCGGCGCAGGAGGCGGAGCCGCCTCTCGCCGCGGTGCTGGTGGAGGAGGAGGAGGAGGAAGGCGGCAGGGCCGGCGCGGAGGGCGGCGCGGCCGGGCCCGGCGACGGGGGGGTGGCCGCGGCCTCCTCGGGCTCGGCCCCGGCTGCTTCAGCCCCTGCGGCCTCAGTGGGCCCCGGAGTTCCCGGGGGGGCGATATCAACGCCGGCCCCAGCTCCAGCCTCGGCTCCCGCTCCGGGTCCCTCGGCGGGGCCGCCTCTTGGACCTCCAGCCTCGCTCCTGGACACCTGCGCCGTGTGTCAGCAGAGCCTGCAGAGCCGGCGTGAGGCGGAGCCCAAGCTGCTGCCCTGTCTTCACTCCTTCTGCCTGCGCTGCCTGCCCGAGCCGGAGCGCCAGCTCAGCGTGCCCATCCCGGGGGGCAGCAACGGCGACATCCACCAAGGTGAGCGGGAGGCCCTGCCCGAGCTCTGGGCTGGAGGAGGTCTGCGGGGCCGGGGGGAGCTGGGGACGGAGGTCCTCGGGTCCGGGACTCCTTAACCTGCGCGATCCTGAGGGGTCTGAGAGGTGAAAGGCCCCTGGGACAGTTTTCAGAGGAGCTGAGCCGCGGGAGATATGCGGAGGGTGAAGGGAGGGGTGCAGACTGCCGGGGACGGGGGGAGGGGACACCGCTGCCGGCGAGGTTTGCGATGTGCGGATACGGGCCGGGAAGGCGTGGACTCGGGCGCAGCGCAGGTTACTGAGCAGCTGCTGGACTCCGGCTGCGGGGAGAGGATGGGGCCTGGGGCTTGACTGGTGAGAAGCGTTTTGGGAGGGAAGGTCCAGAGCCGGAAGAGGTGTTGAGGAGGGAAGGAGGGAGTAGGTAAGGGATGGGGTCTGTGAGGAGGAATTGCCTTGGTGGGAAAGGATTTGATCTGTTCCAAGACGAGAGGAAAGGAGGGCTAGGGATTAAATAGAAGAGGATAAAGGGCATTGGAGAGTTTGGGGTTAAGAGAAAGCGTCTGATAGAAAGTAATTTTAAGATGACATTGAGACGGAGGAGCTTGGCAATGAAAATAACTGTGAAGGGCCTGCATGGTTAGGGAAAAATCCCAAGGTTTAGAGTTGAAGGAGAAATGAACTTTGAAGGGAATTGGGAGTTAGAGCTGGGCATGAATCTCGGTTCATTGTACATTAAGGAGCCCCTAGTGTTGCAGATACTGTAGAATTGAATAAAATAGTGAGGAGCTCATTCACAGTCTAGCGGGAGATAAATGTAAAATCTATAGCATCGGCGGTGGGTACTTGCTACAGTGGTTGTGACAGTCAAGAGAAGGTCAGGGAAACTTCACTGAAAAGGAAACACTTGAACAGGTTTCTTGAAAGGTGAGTAGCTCACTGGGTTGGAGAGTATTCAGGACACAGGGCACCGGGCACCTTACACATCCTTGAAGCTAAGGGATGTGTGTGTGTACGGTGATTGGTAGAAATTAGATTGGATTGATGGGCGGAATAGGTAAGGGGTCTGCAATCCCTTATCTGAAACCCTTGGGACCAGATGTATTTTAGGCTTAAGAGTAGTTGGAAAATTTTATTTTTCCTGGTAAGGTCAATACTACATTAGGGTCTTGGTTAACAACACAGCATCACACTAATATTTCTGTAGTGAAACATAAATATCACGTTGATGGTATAGACAGTAGTCTTCTGCAATTCAGGGTAGTTTTTGTCACATATTTGTGAGAAATTTTAATATTTCAAAGCTTCTGCGTTTCAGTCGTGTGAGTAAGGGATTGTGGACCTGTACCAAAGGGTTTAGGATTCATCATGTAAAGTGTATCCTGTATACTATAGACTTAAGGGAGTCTCTGAAGGACTTTTATGTCAAGAGAATAAAAGGAGATCGCATTTGTGGTCCTAAAGATCACTTGGGAACACGTTGAATGGTTAAGGAAATCAAGGCTGGAGGCAGGACCAATTAGAATCTTGATGGTGATCTAGGTAATAAATTAGCTTTTGGAATGGGTAGTAAAGAACTGATGTTAGGTATTAAAGAAGGAAGCATTTTTCTATTTTGAGACAAATATGTGAGACATTTGAATTTGAATGTCTACTTTGTCACTTCCTGCTTGTGGCTTGGAACAGATTTTTTCTTAGCCTCAGTTTCCTTATTTGTGTTTATGGAAAGAATGGAGTGTGTACACTGACTAGTATATGGTAGTCATTAATGAAATGGCACCTAGTTTGTTAGTAGTAATTAACTGTAAGTAGCCATAGGAGTGGAGGTTGCAGGGGACTATAAGATTGGTGTGATGGTGTGAGGGAGAGGCAGTTGTCTAGGCTGAGTCCAGGGTTTCTTGTTTGATAGGTTGCAGTACTATTAATGCAAGTAAAAGAATTCAGGCACAGAGCAGGGGTGTGTGTGTGTGTGTGTCTACGCCCACGTTTGTGCATGCGTGCAGTAGAGGGGGAATATAAAAATTTCAGTTTTGGTTGTTTTGGGTTTGAAGTATTATTTAGACATGCAAGAGAGAATGTTATGTTAAGAATAAGGGTTAGATTGATGGAGAAGATACTAAATGATAATGGGTGTACTGAAGAGGGATAATGGGTATGTAACTAACTGCTCACGGCCTCATGAGTATAGTAAGATATGTGGGATTCAGTGTTCTTTTGGGAACCTGGATTAGGTGAGAGATTTAGAGAACACAGGATGAAAATTGTGTTTGATTTATGTGGCTGAGGGGCCCTCTGATATTTATGCAGAGGAGAGAATAATAGTCTGTAGATTGCGTGTTCATATCTCCTTCCTTCTTTGTTTTTGAAATAGGAGACATAAGTAGATGGGACTAAATACTGTCAGTCTTAATGTTGCTTTCTAACCAGTATCTAAAAAGTCTGGAAGCCACATGTTTTTAGGAAAGGAGTCTAGAAAATGATTTGTTAGTATTAATTTCTGTATGTATCATTTGCCTTGCTTTTTAAAAAAGCGAGCATGCTGTTTTGGAAGGAACCCTGGATTTGAGTCAGGGGACACAGTTCTGTCACTTTTTTTCTGGTTTCTTCAGGTTCATAATGTTCTGTCCTTTAGTTTCTTTATCTCTAAATGTAGCTAATAGGCCTTCACTCATATCTCACTAAGTCAAATTAAATAATAAATGTGAAAATGCTTTTATAAACTGTGAATTGCTTCTCAAATGCAAGATATTATTGAACAACCTGTGATTCCATCTCTGGTCTGGGAGCCATAGATGGTAGTTTAATTCACTCTGTCAGGTGATTCTGAAACAATAAGCACGTTACCCTCCCTCTTAACTGGCCCATTTTCTGTCCCTCTAACACACCAGGTTACTCACAGCTTTTAGCTGTTGCCTGTAGATCGATGGTTCTCCAGATGTGGCTTCTGGACCAGCAGCATCAGCATCACCGATGATCTTGTTAGGAATCCAAAATCTGTGCCCCACTCCAGACCTTCTGACCAGCAGTCTGTTTAAACTAGCCTCCCAGGTGATCATGATGCACACAAAATTTGAGAACCACTGTTCTTGAGCAAAGGGCTGCTGAGAAGCACTTCCACTGTTGTTGTTTTTTTAAGGCTTTATTTTTTATAGCAGTTTTAGATTCATAACAAAATAAAAGGCAGATATGGAGATAGATTTCTCATATATCATCTGCCCTCAGTGCCTGCGTAGCCTCCCCCTTTATCAGTATCCCCCACCAGAGAGATACATTTAGGATCTACTCTGACACATCATAATCACCCAAAGTCTTACATGAGGGCTCACTCTTGTACATTATATGGGTTTGGACAAATGTATAATGACATATATTCACCATTATATCATGGAGTATTTTCACTGCCTTAAAAAAATCCTCTGCCTGCTCTTTTAAAAATGATCCTCCAGGTCACTTTCTGACATCTTATGTTTTTTTTTTTCTTCACAGCACAGATAAAATCCAAAATGTTTACCTGTTTTTGTTCTCGTTTGCCTCCTGTTTCTCAGAATATCATAGAGTGAATGTTCAGAATAGCTTTCGAATGAAGAATTACCTGGAGAGCTTTTTAAAATGTTTTTTGGGAGTTTGAAATACTGTTTCAATTAATTTGGGGTGACACTAGGAATCTGAATTTTTAACAAGTATCTCATGTGATTCAGATTCTGGAACCTACCACACTTTGAGAAACATGGATTTCAATATTTTTGAAGAGAAAGGCTGATCCATTTACTGTTGGAATATTTTGAAAATCAAAGTAGGTATATACTAGTTAGTATTTGTTGAATCTCAATAGTAAGTTTTTTAAAGGGCTTTTGTAATTTTTTTTTTAGTTCTGTTTCAGGTTGAGTCAGAATAGCTATCAGTATTAATTATGTATACATCAATAATGTAGCAATAAAAATACAGATTTGTATTGATGTATCTAATAAACTCTAAAATGAACTCTTGAAGGAGATGAGCCTTTTGTAGTAGGGTGTATCCGAGAGAGCTGGTGATGTGGATGAAGAACTGGATTGGGAGTAATTTGCATTGGGTTCTGCTATTAATTCACTATGTAACCGTGAGCAGGGTATCTATCTAGACAGCCTCTCCAGGCCTGCAGGATGAAGAAGTTGAGTTCCTATTCTATAAAATTTTATAATTTTATTGTCTTTTCTGCTAACTTTTTACATCTACATAAGTAATATTCTTTTGTTTGTGGGGAATGACGGAAGAAACAACATGGAAACATGCTACTATTTCTGAATCTTAAACTTATTGTGAAAAATCTGAGATGGCAACAGTTATGTGGTAGGCGGGAGGGAATACCTCTGGGTGTAGTGTGAAGAGCACAGTGGTTCTCTTTTCCTTCTGTCTTTTTTTTTTTTTTTTTCCAAATCACCGAGCATGATGAACCACTTTGGGGAATCTTTCGCTTGAGCCCTTTGAATTTTTTTGCTCTAGTAGTACACATACTGTATCGCAGTCTCCTAGTTCTGTGTGGGTTTATCTGGGGACTTTTTTCCCCACAAATAGAATTTTTTATTTGTCACAGTTGAAAGCCTGAATTTTAAACAGATTCTTGGACTGGGACTCATGTCTATCAACTCGTTCCGCTTTAGCACCTGTCTCATCCCACAGTAGCTTTTCTGGAACTGCTACCTTCACCATGAAGCTCCAGGAGTTTTCCCAGTTCACACTTGGGCTTCAGTAGCATTTTGACTCTTCTAACAAAGACATCAATCCTGGAGCAGATAAATAGCTGGGCAAACCTTTTTAATGTTTTTTTTTCCCCCCAATGCTGACTACTACTTTTATGTCATTTGTCTACACCTCTCAGATCATGATTTCCATCATCTTCCCGTTTCTTAAATATGTATGATGCCAGGTTTTCTTCATATTCTTCAAACAGAACAAATCATCACAATCGATTAAATGCAAAAGCATTCACTTATCTTTTATTAAACCAGACATTGAAGAGATATAAAAATGTAAAAGCAGTGCCACTCTTTGCTAAAAATTTGTTTTTGAAAATGTAGTTATTTCTGATAAAAATGTTATTTAAACATGTAATGAGTTTTTTAAATGAATTAATAAAATATTTACTTTTAATAAAGTTATTTGATTTTTTAAAAATTATTACTGTATTAATAAAAATATGAAAAAACCTGTTTTTATTTCTAATATTGTATATATTGATGAATAAAAATTCATCTAAACAGAAACTCTTTGAGATTCTCAGTAATTAAGAGTATATGAAGGCTCCTGAGACTAAAAAGCTTGACTTGCTCTCTTAAAGGAACAATCAGAAAATGGCAATGTAGAGTCATTGAGAAGAATTTCAGACCATGGAATAGTAGAAGGTGACAGATTCATGCATTTGTAATACTCCATTTTGGGGTATCCAACACAGTTCATAAAGTAGTTCATAAAGAGCTTGCCCCCACTAGAAGGTAGAGATGAAAAAAGTGCTTAGTAACTGAAATTGACCTTTTGTAAATACCTCACTATAGATCTGATTTTTTTCCCTCCATGTTTACGACTGTCTGGTTGACTGAGTTCTATCACTTTACTTTCCTGAGGCCCGGTTTGGAGGTTCGGCACATTAATCTATTGCTTTTTCGGTGGCCATGAACCTTTATCCCTAGCCAGATTCTAGAATGGACATTAGTTCCAAGGGGAAGTGAGAATAAACAAGGATGAAAATAAGTGCATCATTTTTAGAATAATAGTCTGTGCCTTAATAATGAGTAAATACCATGAATTATGTAGTACTAATGACTAATATTTTTGGAATGTTGATTATATGCAATTTGCTGCTTCTGTGAATTGTCCATATGTCTTCTATTTTTCTTTAGCTTGCTTACATTTTTTTGTTTTGATTTACAGAAATTCTTGCTAAGTTCTGCATACTGAACCTTTACTGGTGAAGTTGAAGATTTATTCTAAGCCTATTGTGGCTTGCCGTGGTAGCTAGCTAGCCTTTTAGCCTTCCTGATAACACCAGTGTTCCTTTCCCCTGGCATTCATACCTTTCTTGGTCTCTGCCGCAGGGTTGGCCTGGGTGACCAAGAGAATACAGTAGAATTAACAGTAGAATTAACAGACTTCTGAGGCTAGGTCATTAAATGCATACAGCCTTGCAGTTTCTTTCTAGAAAGGTCTTTCACATCTATTATGAGTTATTCATATATACAGATGGTCCCAGACTTAACTGTGGTTTGACTTAATATTTCAGTTTTACAGTGATGCAAAAGCAATACCCATCCTATAGAAACTGGCAAGGTTAAGCTATGGTTTATGGTAGATTGAATGCATTTTTTTACTTAATATTTTAAACTTAAAATGGTTTTATGGGGACATAACCCCATCGTAAGTTGAGGAGCATCTATACTTTTTTCTTTCACTGTACATGGTTTCCCTTAAAACACACTCAGCTGTATATGCTTTGTTTTTTTTTTTAAATTTTACTTTTTATATTTTAATATCTCAAGTATGCTGATGTCATAGTTATATATGATAATTCCATGATCTAACGTTCTTGAGGTCTTATTTACTACTTGCTTCCGCCCACTCTTGGTCGTAGTAAACGGTGTTTCCCATGCTTTCTAGTTTTGGATTGTGAGCTTGTTCACTACGGCTTTATCTATGAATCCTGTGAGAGCTATTTGTGAGAACAAGCCTTCCAAGAGTTTGTTGCCTTTGCTTCTTTCAGTTGCCACCAACACAGAATCACTGAAATAAAAAAGTTTAGTGTGTTTTGGAACTGGCAGATGTTGATTTAGGGTTTACTTTACCTTATAGGGTAACCTGTATTTGAAAATTCTCAGGAGAAAATGTTTTTCCTCATTCAGAACTCAGGCAGTGACAGTTCTCTTTCTATGCTATGCTGTTGGTCAAATTTATTTAAAAAAAATTTTTACTGTCATTTTTATTTGCTATGGACCACCTTCTGAGGATGTAGTCCTTCAAGCCTGCTCTATGAGGAGAGTCTTATTTCTGATTACTTGGCACAGGCCCTAGTCTCCCATGTCTTCTCCATTCTTTGCTCACACCCTTGTTTGTACGTACTAAGAGCCAATGAGAGTAGAATTTCTGAGCCTTTGCATTTTTCGTTTCTCTTTATTTTACTCTTCTACTTAAATGGTAGCTTGACGATACGAAATTCTAGGTTAAAAGTCTTTTTTTCTCAGCTCTTTGAAGATGTCTCTTGTAGTGTCTTGAAGAAATCAGTGTTGATGATGTTAGTCTAATTTTACTCCTTTGTACAACCCCAGTTGAGTTTTATTTGTTTGATTTACCTCTTCTGGGACCTTTAATATCTTTTTATCCTTGTTTTGAAATATAGTGATGTGCCTCTGTTGATTTGTTTTTTTCCTTTCATGGTTTTTAAAAGTTCAGTGTGCTTTTTCTATTAGTCTTGTGATCTTTATTTATAGTAATAAAACTTTAAACTTAAATTATTATTATTTTTTAATTGGATCCCCACCCTTCTCCCTGCCATTCACAAACACAATTTTTAGGACTATTACTGTTTGGATGTTGACACTCTTGAGTTCACGCTCTGGCCTACCTTTTCTTTTATGTTCTCCTCTTTGGTTTCTTATTCAGTTGACATTCTGAAAGGTCTCTTTGACTCTACTTTCTAATCTGTTTTTCTTTTTATCTTGACCTCTTTTAGTCTTTTTCGTTTGAGGTTCCTCAAGCAGTGGATAATCCTTATATTCTTCCTACTTGAATGGGGCAATAAAATTCTGATCTGGAGGTTCTGTACTTGTTAATTGTTAGACTTCACTGATCAGGTGTTCACAGTTTGTGACCCATGGGCCAAAACTGGCCTGCTGCCTGCTTTTATATGAACAGAAGCAAAGAAGAATTTTTACATTTTTAAATAGTTGAAAAAATTGAAAGAATATTTTGTGACATGAAATTCAAATTTGTTCATAAATAACATTTTTAGAACATGGCAATGCCCATTTGTTTATGTTATCTGTGACTGCTTTCATGCTACAGTGGCAAAATGGGTAATTGTGACAAAGACTATTTGTGGTACTCATTGCTTTGCACTGCTTTTTGGTGCACTACAAATTGCAGTGATGCTTTAATAACTTAATAGGCATGTATATGGCTGTAGCACGACAATTTACAAAAATATTTTAATTACCAGTGCATACCTGTCATTTCAAACAAGAAAAAAGTGGATTTCAGATGTCCTCCTTTTAAGGCACAGTGGAATAGGGATAATTTTGTTTTTGAATTAGATGGCAAAGTGTTTATTAACGTATTTTCACTATAGCTCTGCTAAAAGAGTACAGCATATGTGGACAGACTAAATTTTGGTTGTGATATTCCCAACTCACAGGGAAGCAGTGGACAGAGAAATTAGGAAATTTTAAATAGAATAGCTCATCACAGCAGAATTTCTTAAAAAAATGAAATCAAGGGTAAGTTTCTTAGTGGCTTGTTAATCAGTCAAGGAGAGTTCTTAGGATGACAAGTTAATTAAATCTTCCCTGTAAGAATTTCATAAGTCTTATTAGTAGATTTGAATCACAGAAATCTTTACTAAATTATTATATTTTGAATTTTGTGCATAAAAATTGTGAAAATTTGTTTTCTTTTTTACGTAAGTACCTACATGTGCTCAATATTGTATCTTTGCCTGCAAAGCTTACAATACTTACTGTGCTTTCTCATGCCCTGTCCCACATTTGGATTTGATGGGAAGTGTTAGGCATTGGTTATGAGCCAGGTTTCAAGGAATATGGTGTATATAATCTGACCTGTTATTCACAGTGGATTTAGATGAGAATTTCCAGATTTCTTTTTCTAGCATCACAAGTGACTGCCAGAATAAGAATTTTAGACCACTCTGGCCTGTCATCCCATTTGTGGTTTATTAATAGATTGCTAATATTCAAATACTAAGGAATGTCTTAAAAAACTAATAATAAGTACTTACGTAAAAAATTAATGTCACTCAGAAAGTTTTCTTTTTTCATTGGAAATAGAGCAGATATGAGGGTAAGATATTTAGAATCATTTAACCATACTGTTTCTGAGGCTGAAGAATTGAAAATAAGAGAAAACACTGCATTTCAACTGTCCTCTTCAAATTTGAAATTCTTTTTTGTGTTGAGCATCACCTTTATGTGTTGTGAGGTAAAATGAACCTTGAAGTCATTGAATTTTACTGAAAAGACGTTATTAGAGAATACTATAAGACTTTATAATATATGAATAATCAAATGTACATTGGAATATCGTTCAGAAGTAGCGATTAGTCATGGCTGAAATTTTACTCCTTTTGCTCTTAATGTTGGTTTGGAGGTGATGCTCTCCTTTTCTCGTATGCATATTCTGTGATTGATTTTGGCTCTTATAAGCCTTTGGCTGTAATCCAAGCTGTTATAACATTAATCCAGTTTTCTCTTTCTCTGGTTTCCATCCCCAGTTTATGTTATATTGTTGCAGGATAGGTTATCTGATTAGTAATGGCAGGAGAGAATTAGATGTGGATAAATTTATTTAAATATGACTAGACTTTGTGTTCTTTATCGGTAAAATAACTTCAGCTCCAAGTTAAAACTTTTAATTTTATCTTATTTGCTTATTTAAAAAAACTATTAGGTAATATATTCTCTCTCTGTCTCTCTGTGTCTGTCTCTCTGTGTCTGTCTCTCTCTCTCTCTCTCTCTCTCTCTCTCTCTCTCTCTCTTTCTCTTTCTCTTTCTCTCTCTCTCTCTCTCTCTCTTTCTCTTTCTCTCTTTCTCTCTTTCTCTTTCTCTCTTTTAAAGCATACAAGGCTACTGAGGCAGGCAAAATTTTGCCTAAAGTAGCACAGCCTCAGGTGGATACTGTCAGGGGCCAGGAAGGTAACTAGTACAAGATATTGGGAATATAAAAGTTTGCCCAGCCCAAAAGCAGTAAAATTTGAACTAAAAAAAATCTTATCCTAGTCAAATAGATAATACCAGATAGGCTGCCAGTTTTCAACATTTGTCCTAACTCAGAATATGATTAGTCACTTTTATTTGAGTTGGATATAATTAATTTATAATTAGTTTGATTTCATAATTTTAAAAGCTTTAAGCACTTGTGTAATCTTTTCCCTTTAGGGTGTTTCAGTAAGCTATATTGTAATATTTTAATGAGAATTACACATCATTAGAGTGATCAGTATTATTTTTACTATCTAGGTAGATGGACAAGAAACAAATGCAACAGAATTTTCAGAGTACAAACTTCGTAGTCAAATTTGGTAAATAGATTGAAATGCTGAATAAATGGTGGTTAGCAATTTCAGAAAAGCCTTTTAATCTATGACATGTGCCTTCAGAATTTTACTAATTCTGTACCAAATCACATAATAATATATTCCTGAAGTTTGCCTGTTTTTCCTGCCTCTTGGAATACTCAAGTGTTTTACATGTTTAAAATGGAGTTAGAGCATCTTAACTGATGTGTCATAGTAGCATGTTACACTTGAGCTCTTTACAGGTTTACTGTCAAATTTTGAACAGTGGGTGAAATTTATTTTTGTTACAATTGCTCAATTGATGCCTATTAATTACTGTTGAGTCCAGTGGGTCATTTCATGTGGCATAAATAAAACGTGATGTAACTTGCTTATGTTTCTTATCCTTGCAGAAGCATGGGATAAAGTCAACCTGATGCCAAATAAAGTTGTCTGAAGACTGCCTTTTTAGTAGAGTACCTGGTCAAGGTAGTAAACGGATTTACTCATACAGTGTAGTTTTGTGATGGGAGACCAAAATGTTGGCGTATTTTAAGTGATATGTATAATTTTTAAAGTAAATGTTCTTTTGAAATATGCATACACAAAGTGTAAAAATCAAAAGATGTAGTTTGGTGAATATGCATAAGCCACTTGTAAGTCTAGCAACCAGAATGAGAAACAGTACATTACTAGCAGCCTATAAACCCTCTTCGTGTCCCCTTTCGGTCACTACCTATGATCCCGACTTCTAACATCATAGGTTAATTTTGCCTGCTTTTAAACTTTATTTAAATGGAACTAAACTGTGTGTACTAATTGGTGACAATGCTTTTGCTCCGTATTGTGAGATTATTCATGTTGCTTATGATTGTAGTTTGTTCATTGTCTTTACAGGATTCATGGTATGAATATACTAAAATTTATCCATTCAAATGTTGATGGACATTTGTTGTTTGTGGTTTTTTACTACTATGAATGTATTCATGGAAGCTCTACTTTATTTAACATGACTCGTGGTATCTTAGAGTGGACTTTCTGAGTAATAGGTTGCATAAGTTCAGCTTAACTAGATGCTGCTACAGTTTTCTGAAGTGGTTTATTGATATTTGCTTCTACCAGTAGTGTTAGAGATTTTTAACTGCTTCATATTTTTACTAATACTTAGTATGATATGTCTTTGATATTTTAGCCATTTTGTTGGGCATTCAGTGGTCTATAGCATTGCAGTTTAATCGCTGATAACCTGTAAAATTGAACACCTTTTTTTTATGTTTATTGGCCTTTAGATACCTTTTATTGTAATGTGCCTGTTCAAGTTGTGCTCATATTTTTTTTCTGTGCTCATATGTGCTGTAGCATGTGTCAGTACATCATTCTTTTTGCCCTAGAATAATATTTTGTTTTATAGCTGTTAGCACATTTTGTTTATCCATTCTTTAGTTGATCGACATTTGATTTGTTTCCCCTTTTTGACTATTTTGAATAATACTGCTATGAACATTTTTTACAAATTTTTGCATGAACATATGTTTTCACTTATGTGTGTGTGTGTATGTGTAT
Source organism: Macroglossus sobrinus (assembly GCA_004027375.1). Taxonomy (NCBI): domain Eukaryota; kingdom Metazoa; phylum Chordata; class Mammalia; order Chiroptera; family Pteropodidae; genus Macroglossus; species Macroglossus sobrinus. Next base: position 337,665 of record PVKZ01001268.1, read on the forward strand.
GAATGGAATTTTTGGGTTGTATAGTAATTCTATATTTAATCTTTAGAGGAACTGCCAAACTTTCCCAAAATGGCTATACCATTTTACATTTCTATCAGTGTATGTATGAGGGTCTCAGTTTTTCCATAATCTTGCCTGACAGTTGTTATAGTTTTTATTACAGCCATCCTTGTGGGTGTTTAGTATCTCTTTGTGGTTTTGAATTGCATTTTCCTGATGGCCAGTGATGTTAAGCATCTTCTCATGTGCTTAGTGTGTTTGTATTCTTTGAAGAAATGAGACCTGACCCTGTGTAAGGCTTTTGCCCATTATTTAATTGGATTATTTGACATTATGAAATTGTCATCTTTTTTTTTGTATATTCTGGATAATAGATCCTTATATTTAATTTGCATATATCTTGTATTTGTGGGTTGTCTTTCACTTTTTCTGCGGTACTATTTGTTGTACAAAAGTTTTTTCACACCTTGCTGTTTTTCTAAAAACCTCTTTATTATGGGGAAAATACAAAAAAAATTGACATTTTAACCATTTTTAAGTGTACTCCTTAGCATTAATTATATTCACAGAGTTGGCATCACAAAAATTTTTGTGCTGAAGTCTAATTTCAATGAAGTCCAGTTTATTTTTTCTTTTGTGCTCTGTTGTTTGTTGTTGTATCTAAAAAACCATTTCCTAATCCAAGGCCATGAAGATGTACATGCTTATGTTTGCTTTAAGAGTGTTACAGTTTCAGTTCTGAAGTTTGGTTCCATGATGCAGTGTATGTAAAATTTGTGAGTGAGGTAAAGATCCAGCTTCATTTTTTTTTCTTTTTTAACATTTGTGGTCAAAAATCAGGTATAACTTTGATTCTCTCAAAACTTAGCATTATTAACTGGAAGCCTTACTGATAACATAAACAGTTGATTAATACATATTTGGTATATTATATTTGTTGTATACTGTATTATAAAGTAAGCTAGAGAAAGGAAAATGTTATTAAAATCATAAGAGAAAATACATTTACAACATTGTACTATATAGATACCATAAGTTTACAATATCTGTTTATGATGAATTGTCTCTCAGTATCACCTCAGTATTGTCTTATATGACACAAAATACTATAGATGTTAATGTATTATTAATACTGCACATCAAAAATAAAAAAGACATGGGAAAATTCATATTTTACAGATATAATGATTCTTGCATTGATGACAGAGCAGCCATATGATTGCTTTATGGTAGCCTAGTGTAATCGATGCAGTTGCTTCATGGTAATAAGGAAATCTCCCCCAAATTTTCACATATATTTATTGAAAAATTTTCACATTTAAGTGGACTTGTGCAGTTCAAACCTGTATTGTTCAAGGGTCAGCTGTACTATTCTTTCCCCATTGAATTGTCTTAGCACCCTAAGTGCTAAAATTAGCTAACCATAAAACTGAGCTTTTATTTCTAGACAGTTCCATTTCACTGATCTATAAATATATCCTTATGCCTGTAGCAAATTGTCTTGCTTATTGTAGTTTTGTATTGTTTTGAAATTGATAGTAAGTCCCCCATTTTTGTTTTTTTTTTTCTCAAGATTGTTTTATCTATTCTAGGCCCCTCGACTTTCCATATAAATTTTAGCATCGGCTAATCAATTTTACAAAAAAGCCAGCTGGAATTTTGATAGAGATTGTATTGAATTCGTATGTTAGCTTTGGGGAGTATTGCCATTTTAACCATATTAAGTCTCTGACTCATGAACAAGGATGTCTTTATATTTGTTTAGGTCCACTTTATGTATAGTTTTTTGGGAGAGGATTCACACTTTAAAAAATTTATTTATTTATTTATTGTTCTTTTTGATGCTATTATAAATGCAATAGTTTTCTTAATTTCACTTTTTTGGACTATTCCTTCATATTCATTATTCATTTACTGCACAAAAATACAGTTGAGTTTTATACATTGATCTTTCATTCTTCAACGGATTCTGAGGATTAGGAGGTAGATGTCTTTGGAGGGCCACTATTCCGCCTCCTGTGATTAAGTACAGCCACTCCAGCTTTCTCCTGGTTGCTGTTTGCACAATAAATATCTTTTCCCATCCTTTTACTTTGAGCCTATTTGTATATTTGATTGTAAATAGTGTTTTGTAGACAGTGTATAGTTGGGTCTTTTTTTTGTGTTTTTAAAATCCAGCCTGACAATCTCTTTTGGTTGTATTGTTTAATCTATTCACATTTAATGTTACTGTTCAGTTGGGTTTATGTTTGCCACTTAGCTTTTTCCCTCCTATATATATCCCATATCCTTTGTCTTTCATTTTTCCATTTCTACTGCCTTTTGAGATAGTGCTCTATCTTTCCCACCCCAGGGTTGCCAGTTGTTTAATAATTTGTTTAGTGATTTGACTGGATCGTTGTAGTGATGTCAGGTTTATTTTCCACTGCAGTGTGAAGCCTCTGATGTCTTGTCAGAGGGCATAATCTTGGGCATGTGTAATCACCCGACATAACAAACATGGTTTTAGGAGGGCTCCTTTTGACTATTTCCTGGGTGTCTGTTGAGCTTTCCCCCCTCTGTGGGTATCATGCGAGCTTTTAGGCTCTGCTGATTGTGGTCTGGTTACTCCATTGATTTTGATAATGCCCTGAGACATAACTTTTCCCATAATCTGTTGTAATTCAATTCAGACCTTTTTCCAAAGTAGTTTTTGAAGTTAGTCTTTGAGGTTTGTTAGGACCACAGGAGACCTTTTTAGGTTCTTTGGGTCTCTTGTAAATTAGCTGGCCTGTGGTTTAGCTTGTTTTCTGTTTTTAAGAGTGCACCTAGGTTTGAACATTTGCATGCGCTGTTCCACATAAAATCGTTCTCTCGGGAAGAGTTTCAGAGCTCTCAGTTCTTACAGCTTGCCTCTCCCCTGGCAAATTCTGAGTCACTGCTGTGGAGTTGTCGATAGGGCCAGTGGCTCCAGCGGCTCTCCCTTCTTTCGCTGATATCTCTGCTGTATGAGGAGGGTGCTGGTGGGGTGAGGAGCCTCTGATCTTACTGGCTTGCCTCTGCTTAGGCATGGGACCTCTGCCCTGTGAGCAGGTGAGCCATGTGCTCCCCAGTATTTTTGTTCTGTTGTGGCTGGGATAAAGCTGTGCCCTATGGGTTTGGGCTACTTGTGAGAAGGAAGTTTCTGATTTCTTGGCGCACTGCCTTGACTTTATTAGCATTTACAAAGCTGTGTGGGATGAGAAATGCTGGCGGCCTGCCCCTTTGGGGAAGGTATAGCCCTTGGAGCTGGTAGGAGAGATCTTTTTGGCCATATCTACCTGGAGTGTTACTTTTATCATGGTGAGTTGGTGGGGGAGGGAGGGAGTGGATTGTGGCTCAAACACAACATACTTTTTTTTTTTTTTTAAATTAAGATTTAGTAGATTTTCTTGAATAAGTGTTGTGGGTTTTTTTGTTTTGTTTTGTTTTTTAACTGTATGCTTTTAGGATAATTTCCAGAGACTTTAAATGATTGTTTTTTTTTTTAATAATTTTTACCATTTACTGTTGTTTCCTGGGGAGGGATCTATAGAACTACTGTTTTTTCAAAAGTTGTCTCTCTCCTGATTTTTTTAAAAAAATCAATGTTTTCATAGTATGTCTTTTTCCATTTTTTACTTTCAATCTTTTTGTTTGCAGTGATTTTCTTTTAGACTTATTGTTAGATCATGTTTTATCTATTCAGCCAGTCTTCATCTTTTAATTTGTTGTATTTATACCATTTACATTTAAGGAAATTATTGACACGTTAGGACTTAAACCTCTTTTTTTCTCTGTTTGAGGCCATTGTTTTTTATTCTTGCCTTCATATGAGTTACCAAGACTTTTTTTTTTTTAAGATTCAGTCTTTATTTATGGTGTTTTAATATAGTTTTATATAGTTTTGTATAGTTTTGTATAGTGCTTGAATAACTTTTTAGTGGTTTGTCTAAATATTGTAATATTTATTTATAATTTATAGTCTATATTGATGACCTCCCATTTGGAGTGAGGTATAGAAACTTCTGTTTTGATTTTTTTATCCTTTCTGGTTTGAAAATACGATCTTTATTTTTTGCACATAGCATTATATCCGATACAATTTTTATATCAGACATAGATTTAAAAAATTTTATATTAGTTTCAGGTGTACAGCATAGTGGTGATATATATAATTTACGAAGTGTTCTCCCACTCTCATTATTCTAGTGGCACTATACATAGCCATTATAATATTGGCTACATTTGTACTTCACATCTCCGTGAGAGACATCACCTAAGATTTAGGGCACCTGTGAGAAGAAGTATTGTTTACCATTATTCTTAAGCATTCTAATGCTTTTCTTCTCCCAAGATTCAGTTTTTATCTCTTAATATTTATTTTCTGTTTAGCAAACTTCCTTTAGCCATACAAGTATAGCATAAGTTTGCTAGTTACAAATTTTTGTAGTTTTCTTTCATTGAGAATGTCTTGTTTGCCTTCATTCCTAAAGAACATTTTTTGTTGCATATAGAATTTGTGGTTAAGAGTTCTTTTCTTTCAGCCTTTGAATAAGATTATGCCACTTCTTTCTGGCCTTGGTGGTTTTCCTCGAGAAATCTACTGTCATTGGAATGGATGTTCTCCGATCATGAAGTCACTTTCTGCTTGCGAGACTTTTTTGTCTTTAGCTTTTAGATGGGTTGGTGTGTCTTAAGGTGGATTTCTTTGGGTTTATCCTGTTTTGAATTTTTAGTTTTGATTCTCTAGTTTCATGTCTTTTGGCAGATTTGGGACATTTTCAGCTATTATTCGTTGAAATACTTTTTTAAGTTCCATTCACTCCTAGGATACTGATGACATGAATATTAGCCATTTTCTTGTTGTTGCACAGGTTCTTGAGACTGTGTTAATTTTTTTCCATCTATTTTGGATAAATTCTATGGACTTGGTCTTAAAGTTCAGTGATTCGGTCTTGTCATTTTCACTTTACTATTGAGGCCATTTATCACTTTAAATTTTGGTTATTGTGTTTTAGTTCTATACTGTCCATTTGGCTTTTTAAATAACCTGTTTCTTTGATCTATTTTTTGTTGTTGTTTCAGGAGACTTGTAATGCTTTTTAAAGCATGTTTACATTGATTCCTTTAAATTCTTTGTCAGATGGTTCTAATACTTGATTTTTCTTGATATGAACTTGTATCAGTCAGTTGTCTTTTCTCATTTTTCTGGTTTTCGTTTGACAGTGATTTTTGAATATGTTGTGGATATTTGGGTATTATATTCTGGTGATCAGTGTGCTGTTTAATCTTTTGTTTTGCAAGCAGTCTTCCTGTTGAAGACATTTGGCCATGTAGGTTTATGTTCAGCTTCTCCTTGGGCCCAGTTGACACTATCCCAGCAAAAGTGGAGTGCTGACTCACTGCCTTGTTGTAAGTGGATAAGATGGAATTTCAGTTCCCTTTGGGTTTTTCCCACCAAAAATACACCAACTCATATAGCTTTGTTGCCATTTAAGCCCCACTGGTACCAGGAATGGAGGAAGCATTGAGATGACTCATGCCACCTTTTTGCTGTAGGGTAGAGGGTGGAACCTCAGTTCCCCCTTCTCCCCAGATACCTTAACATACCAGAGAAGGGGACAGGTAGTGGAGTGATGACTTGCCCCAACTCCCACCACTGATTCCTTCTTGTTATTGCTGAGTGGGAGTAGAAGTTCAGCTCCCTATTACTACCCACTGACGTGGAGGGTAGGCATTTTTTTAGTAGTTTAGGTAAGAAATAATGTTGGCCTAATTAAAGTCTCCTTTATTTAATATCACAGGAGATATTGAGGATTTTTTTCCAGGTTTATTGAGATATAATTGACAAAATTGTAAGACATTTGAAGTTCAAATCACGGTGCTTTGATATATATATACAGGAGGATTTGATTTTGTCTGTCATGTCTTTGTCTTATGTCTTTGTAACATGGTAACATTGACCCCTTAACCTGAGTTGTGAAGTGTTCCCACCTCCTCTGTTTTCTAAAGAGTTTGTGTAAAGTTTGTATTATTTTTTCCTTGAGAGAATTCACCATTGAAACCAGATGGGCCTGGATTTTGTTTCGTAGTTTTTAATTACTAATCCAGTTTCTTTACTTGATATGAGTATATTTGGTTTCTCTTTCTTCTTTAGGCAATTTGGTAATTAATATTTGTCTAAGGATTTGACTTATTTCGGATGTCCGACTTGTTGGCATAAACACGTTCATAATATTCCTTTACAGCTTTTGATTTTTTTTAGGGTCTGTTATGTTCTCTTTCACTCTTGCACTATTGATTTTAGAGATATTTGTTCTCTTTTTCTCTCTAAATCAATCAGTTTGATTGTCTCCCTCCCTCTCCCTTCCTCTCTATCTTCCTTGTCCACTGCATCTTTCCTTCCTTACCTGTATCTTCTCTCGCATCCAGTAAATTGTGTATGTTTTGTTGATCTTTTCAAAGAACCATCTTTGGGTTTCATCTCCACTCCCTCCATTGATATCTACTGTGGTTTTTATTGTGTTCTATTTAAAATGAACTTGATTTGCTCTTAATTTATTTTTAGGCGAGGCAACCCTTTGTTGACTTCACAGATTACAAGGACCTTGTCAGTTTACAATCCCTTATTTTTTTATTTTTTATGCCTATAGCACCTGTTCTTCTTAGGTGGACTCCCATCCAAGTACTAACCAGGCCCGACCCTGGTTAACTTCTGAGGTCAGATGGGATCAGGCTTGTTTAGGGTAGCATTGCCGTAGACTTGATTTGCTCTTATTAAGGGGCATGTTCAGATTATTGGTTTCAGATTTTTTTTTTCCTTTTAGTTTAAGTCTTTAAAGCTATACATTTTCCTATAAGCCAATATTGTCATATGTGTTAGCTAATATCCATATGTAGCTATTGATACAAATTTTAAAGTTAAATAAAATTGAAGATTGATTTCTCAGTCACTCTAGTCACATGTTAAGTGTTTGGTAATAGTGTGTATCTAGTGGCTTCCACACTGGACAGTGCAGATACAGAACATTTATCAATGGTAGAATGTTCTTTTGGACTCTAAGCACTGCTGTAGCTGCAGCTTATAGTTTATATACACACTAGTGTTAATTTTTATTCAGTTCAAGATATTTTCTAATTTCCTTGTGATTTCTCCTTTACCCATTGGTTATTTAGAAGTTTGTTTTTAAATTTCTAAATATTTGGAGCTTTCCATATTTCTTATGGGTGTTAACTTTATAATTAAGTTCAGTTATGGTAGGAGAATATACTATGCATAATTTAATTATTGAGATTTGTCTTATTAAATAGCCCAGGGCAGCTATTACTATAAAGCAGCGGTCCCCGACCTTTTTGGCACCAGGGACCAGTGCACCTATGAGAATCTAATGCCTGATGATCTGAGGTGGAGCTGAGGCAATGCTGGGGAGCGGCTGCAAAAGCAGATGAAACTTCACTTGCCTCTTGCTTTGCAGCTGGGTTACTAACAGGTCACTAAGTGGTATTGGTCCAAGACCCGGGGTTTGAGGATCCCTGCTGTAAAGGACCAGGAAATGTATATTTTAGACTTCATAAGATACATAAGGTTTCTGTTGTGGTCCCCCCCCATACACACACACCCCAAATAATTTGAACTATGCATTTGGTCTTTGTCCTTGGTTCCTGTCAGACTCAGAGCTTGTAAGATTCAATGATAAGGGTGGTAGGAGCATTTTTTGTCATTCATAACAAGCCCCTACTAGCTAATCCTGAGGTTATACTAAGAACATGACTCTGCCCTTTAGAGAGCTTCAGGATGGGCTCTCATATAGGAAAAACCAGCCACATGATTAGAGGGTGGGGCTGAAAGTTCCTCTGGGGAGGAAAGAGGGCTGGTGATTCAGTTCAGTCACCAGTGGCCCGTGATTTAGTCAATCATGCTTATATAATGGAACTTCCATAAAAACCCTTAAATGATGGGGTTTGGAGAGCCTAGGATTGGTGAAGATGCCCAGGTGTTGGGAAAATATGGTATTCCTGAAGAGGGCATGGAAGCTTTGTGCTCCCCACTCCTCCCCATGCCTTGCCCTATGGATTGCTTTCATTTGTTCCTAATGGTATACTTTATAATAAATCAGTAATAGTAAAATGCTTTTCTTAGTTCTGTGTGTCGTAGTTATAAATAATTGAACCTGAAGTGGGGGATGGGGAAACCGCCTGAATCTATCACTGGTCAGTCAGTCATAAGACTCGGTGACAACCTAGGACTTGTGACTGGCGCTGTAAGTGGAGGCTGTCTTGTGAGACAGACCTTAACTTGTGGAGTCTTATGTTAACGCCAGGTACTTAGGATCACTACTGAATTGAGTTGTAGGATACCCAGTGGTGTCAGAGTTGAAGTGGTATTGGAAAAGATACTAGGTATTTGGTGTCAGGAGGAAAGAAACCTCTCACAACTCTTTAAAAATACAAACCTCTTCTTAGCTTGCGGGTCATACAGGAACATATTGGGCCTGATTTGGCCTATGGGCTTTAGTGTGCCCGTTTCTGGACTAGTAAGTAGTCTGTCATTGGGAATATTTTCTTTGTGCTTGAGTAGCATGTGTAATGTACTGTCTTTGTATGGAGTGTTGTGTATGTGTTACAGCAAGTTGGTTATGTTCAAAGCTTCTATATACTTAACTAATATAGTTTTAAAAAATCAATTTCTGAGAGATGACTTGATGAAATTGTTTAATTTTCCATTTATCTTTATTAGTTTTGCTTTGTGTTTTAGGAGCATAGACATTTATAATGGCTACATATTCTTGATTTATTGACCCTTTAGCATATAAAATGTTTATCTAGGCATCATCTGAGAGTTCCTCCACCCCATGTTAACAGAGCCACGCCACTTACTAGGTTACTGTTTTCATGGTATGTTTTTTTTCCTTCCTTTTACCTTCAAATTGTTGTGTGATTTAATCGAAAATTATTTATTTTAGACAGCATGTAGTTGGATTTTGTAGTTTATCCAGTCTAATTGTCTGCCTTTTTATTGGGGTGCTCAGTCCATTCATATTGAATGTAAGTGATATGTTTAGATATAGGTTGGCCATTTTGCTGTTTTCTGTCTATGTCATGTCTTTTTGTCGTTGTTGTTCATTCCTTCACTAAGCCTTTTTGTTAACTAATATTTTTAATGTACTTAAAATTTTTCTCTGATTTTGTTTTGCTTTGATTTTAGCTGTTACTCTAGGAATTATATGCCTTTATCACAAGCCACTTCTGGGTAATACTGTATTTTCTTAAAATATAGTAACTTCTTTTCAGTGTAGATTAGTTCCCTACTTTGTACTGTTATTGTCATGCTATTCTATTTATATATTTAAAAAGTTACCAGTACATCGTTAAGATTATTGCTTTAAGCAGTCTTATGTTTCTTTTAAAGAAATTAAGAAGAAAAAAAATAGTCGTCTTCGCCCATGTTTATCATTCCTAGTGCTTCTCATTTCCTTCCTGTGAATCTCAGTTAAAGTCTGGTTTCACACAATGAGATACCATCTCACACCTGTTAGAATAGCTATAATCAGCAGGGCAAGTAATAACAAATGTTGGAGAGGATGTGGAGAAAAAGGAACCCTCATACACTGCTGGTGGGACTGCAAATTGGTATAGTCACTATGGAAAACAGTATGGAGGTTCCTCAAAAAACTAAGACTTGATCTACCATATGATCCAGCAATCCCTCTACTGGGGATTTACCCCAAAGACTTGAAAACCTATATCCAAAAAGATTTGCACACTGATGTTCATAGCAGCACTATTCACAGTGGTCAGGACATGGAATTAACCGAAGTATCCCACGGTAGATGATTGGCTAAAGAAGCTGTGGTACGTATATACAAAGGGATATTACTCAGCTATAAGAAGAGATGAAATACTGCCATTTGTGACAACATGAACGGGCCTCGAGATAATCATGCTAAGCAAAGTAAACCAGACAGAAAAAGTTGAAAACCACATGATATTACTTATATTTGGGATATAAACCTAAAAGCAACAAATAAGCAGGACAAACAAACAGACTCAAAGACATGGACTATAAGCTAGTGGTTACCAGAGGACTATAGACTAGTGGTTACTAGTGGGGTGGGGAGGAGACGGGAGGTAGATGGGGTGAAAGAAGAGTTCAAATATAAGGTTTAGGGTGAGGATGAAGTGGGTAAAGGAGATCAAATATATGGTAGCTGAAGGAAATCGGACTTTGGGTGGTAAACACACCATAGAATGTTCAGATGTCAAATGATGTCAAATGAAAATTATATAACCAATGTTACCCCAATAAACAATTTAAAAAATTAAAGTCTGGTTTCAATTCTTCTCAGCCCAATGGACTTCATTTATTATTTTTTGTGGTATGAATGTGCTGACATTTTTTAAATTTTTATTTATCTGATGATGTCTTTATTTTGAATGAAGAATGTTTTTGTTTGATATAGAATTTTTGGTTTACAGTCTTTTTTCAGTACTTGGGATATGTCATTTAATTGCTTTCTGGCCTTCTCTGTTTCTGATGAAAAGTCAGATGTTAATTGTATTGTCTTTACCCTATATGTGATGAACTGTTTTTCTGTTACTTTCAGGATTTTCTTTGAAAATCTTTCATTTGGCTGTTTGATAGTGATAGCTATTAGGTTTGATTCACTTTGCATTTATCATATTTGGAATTCTAACTTTTGGATCTTCATATTACTGTATTTCATCAAGTTTGGGACATTTTTAGACATTCTTCAATTTTTTTTGTTCACTGCTTACTCTCATCTCCTGGGATTCACATTACATTTATGTTGTGATTCTTGATGTCCCATTGGACCTTGAGAATCTATTCCCTTTTTTAGGTCTATTTTCGTCTTTTGGATTGGATACTTTTAATTTATCTACAAGTTCACTCAAATATGTTAATTGAGCCTAGATAGGTATAATGAAATTTATGGATATTCTGCTTTTTGTCTCTATATATTATTTTTTTATTATCATTTCTACTTCTCACTTGAAACGTCCTGTATGTTGAGACACTGCCATCGTATTTTAGTTTATCCTTTGCATGGTTCCTTTAATTCTTGGAAATATTTATAATTGCTGCTTTGAAACCCCATCATTTAAGGGTTTTTATGGAAGTTCCATTACACAAGCATGATTGACTAAATCATTGGCCACTGGTGTTTGGGCTTCGTTGATTAGTGAGTGATTCCTCCCTGGAGGTTATGTTACGCTTTTCTGTTTCTTTCTTCTGAACGTTTCCACAGTCTGATACCTTAGATTATATATTGCAGCAACTCTGAATTCTTTAGTTTTCAATGGATTTTTAGTATTTTTTTAGTTACTTGCTTAGACTTAAAGTATGGATCTGTCTTTTGTACAGTGTATAGCTACTAATGTCTCTTTTCATTTTTTTGTTTGTTTGTTTGTTTAGCCTGACTTCCCTAGAGCTTGCTCCTGTGTCTGTTTTGCTTGGTGGTCAGCCAGTGCTTTGGGCGGACGTTCTGATCAAATACCATGAACCTGTGAGCCTCATACCCATTAATAACTGATCTCTCTGGGAATCACATTCAAAGTTTCAACCAGTTTTCAGTCTCACTTGGCCTTTAGTTTTTGCTGGGCTTTCTTGGGCCTCCCTTTCAGTTGGCCAGATATGCATGGAGAGTTCATCTTAAGTCCTTCTGTGTGACTCTCATTTTAAGTGTCTTGTATAATTTCCTGTTTGGGCTGCTGCTTGCTCTAACTGTGACCCTTCCTTCAGGATGGCAAAGCTTTTCTTTCTGGAGATACCTACTTTTAGCTGGCAAAGCTTGTTTTCTCGTTTGCTCTCCTCCCTCATTTGATTCTATCTCATCTGGCAGCAGAGCCACTGTTTCTGTGGTCTGCCCCATCCTAGTAAAACCAGTGACCTTGCAAACTGGAACTCTAGCAGTTTTTGTAGAGTAAGCACTTATCATTTTGTCTGATAATGGTTGTTTCCTAGTGCTTCAAAATTGGTGGTTGTGTGTGTGTTGTCCTGTGCTCTGAAATAGGGAGTTTTGTGTCTGTGTGAGACAGTTTTGTTCACTTTTATATTTATGCTTTGAAGAGAGGATTTGCTTTTCATTCTTTCATTAGTGAAAGTTGGCTAGCTGTTTTTTTCTTTTGAACATTCATTTTGTTGTCAAATTTAGTATCTCAGTTTTAGTATTTTTTAAACATAAGTAACATCTCAAGTATTCTACATTTTCTAGACATGTGTTGTCCTGTACCATTGCCACTAGTCAACTACTTGTGGCTATTTAAATTTAGCTAACTAAAATTAAATTTAAAAATTCATTTTGTTAATTGCAGGTGCTCAGTGAGCACCTGTTGTATCGATTACTGCATTGGGTTCTGCAGACATAGTACATTTCCATTATTGTGGAAAGTTCTTTTACATAGTGGTGCTCTAAAATCTTTGATACAAACAGTAACCAATAACCACAGATAATGTTTTCTAAGAACTTACTGTATGTTGAATTTTACATTTATTTACATATACAATCTTCTAATACCCCTTTAGATAGGTAGTATTATTATCCCCATTTTACAAATGAGAAATTAAGTCTCAAGGTTAAGGAACCAACCTAGAGCCACACAACTCAGAGGGAGATAGGCTTGGAATAAAAACCTAATTAGTCTGGTTTCAGAGTCTGTGTCATTAATTATTTTGTTGTATTTTCTCTTTGATAAATGATGCTTGGTTTCTGACCTGAATTGAAAAGCTCTTAAGATTTTGGCTGTTTTCGAAAGTTACTTGATTTTTTTAGTAAATGATTCTTTTCATATTTAAGTTGTTTGTTTCTATTACTATCTGAATGTTCTCATATACCACCTTAGCATCTATTTATACAACCATGTGCTTTTCTCCTTTAGTTCTGATATAGTTACTTTAATATTCTTGCTGTTGAATAATCTTTGAATTCTTGATGTAAACCTTGGTTGATCATAATATTCTTTTGAGAGAATTCCAGAATGATTACTAATATTTCATTTAGGAATGTAGAATCAGCATGTTAGGTCTGCAATTTTCTTTTGAAATTTTTTTGTCAGCTTTTACTATTAAAATAATGCTGGGCTTTATAAAATGAATTGAGATTTTCCTTCTACACTCTAGATGAGCAAAGAATGATGGAATTGCTGGTTTGTTACTTACACATTACTCTTCTGTAAAAACATCTTCATTTGGAATTTTTAAAAATGGCAGCTCTTTCTAATCTGTATGCTAATATGTCTGTTTATGTTTTTTACTTCTTGGTTTGCTTTTGAAAAATCACATTTTACTAAAATTATCCATTTAGGTTTTAAAATAACTTATGTTAGAGTTAATATTCTTTTATAATTTTAAAAAACAATTCTGTTGCTTTCTCTTTTTTCCTATGTATATTTTTTTATTATATTCATAAGGGTTATTTTACTTCTTCCTCAAAGAAAAATCACTTAAATATAAATTTTCAATTTTGTTTTCAGTAATATTTTATCTCATATGTAGTTAATTGTTTTCATACTTATTTTGGTGTGTTTTATATTTTTGGGGGGAGAAGGGGCTAAGTGTTATCTTGTCTAATCTTCAATCAAAATTATTATCAGCTTTAACATAATATCTTTGAGCATGAGCTGTTTCTGCTGCACTGTTTTCTAGAGAGTTTGTTAATTTTAGTCTGAGTTAACAACTAGAATCCATTTTTCTTTTGGGTTGCATGTATGTGACTTTAATTTTTACTTTGTAAAATTTTTTATTGGATCATAATCAGGATATGGATTGTAAAAAATCAGTACCTTCTGTGTGTGTTTTTTTAAAAATGTCTTTTAATTTCAGTTTTTCAATTAAAATTGACATTCAGTATTTTATGTTAATTTCAGGTATACAGTGTGGTTAGACATTTATGTGATTTACAAAGTGATTCCCCTGATTAGTCTTATACCCACCTGGCACTATACACAGTTATTGCAATATTATTGACTATATTCCCTATGCTGTACTTCACGTCCCCATGACTATTCCCTATGCTGTACTTCACATCTCTGTGACTGTATTGTAACTACCAATTTGTGCTTCTTAATCCCTTCACCATTTTCATGCAGTGCCCCAAAACACCCCCCCCCCCTTTCTGGCAATTACCAGTTTATATTCTGTATCTATTAGTCTATTTTCATTTTTTTTGTTTGTAAATATCAGTACCTTTAAATTGGAAGTTCTTTTCCTTGTTTGTTTTTGGTTACTAAATACAAGGTTAGTTTTTCTCAGTATTCTACAAACATACCAGAAATGTATACTTTTGATTCCAGGGACATATAAATCACTCTTAAGTTGTATTATCCACTTCCCTTTTTTTTCCCTTTTTATCCCATTTGAAAAATACTGAAAAGTTTCATTATACTTTTATTTTTGTCATGGTCTCCTTTGAATACTTGAAAATTTTATTTAGCTGTTTTTGTTTCCGGATTTCTGTTCTTTTTGAAATCTATTTTTATGTTTTTTTTCCCCTTGGTCATAATTAATGGTATTTCATTTTTGTTACAGTAAACATTCATTTTATGTTTATTTACTAATATCTGCCATCTCTTCTGTTATTTTTTCCCCACCCTAAGTTTTTCATTTAGGTTGGTTGATTTATTTATGTGTTTTCTTTACTTTAAAGGGGTTACTTCATTAACTTCTGGCTTTTATAGTTTGCTGTTATTGTGACCTTTGTTCCTTTGTATGTAATAATACCTTATTTTTCCCTTTCTGCCTTTAAGATTTACTCTTTAATTACTGGTTTTCAGTAATTTGAAATTATGATGTGCTTTGACATGGTTTTATTTAGAGGTGTTATCCACAGAGGTTATTGAGATTCTTACATCTCTGGATTGTTGTTTTGTTAAAGTTGGAAAAAATTTGTCCATTTCTTAAAATATTTTTCTGATCCTTTTTTGTCACCTCCACTCTGAGACTCCAGTTATACAAACAGTTGACCCTTGAACAACATGGTTTTGAACTGTGTGGGTCCACTTATATGTGTATTTTTTTCCATTTATGCAGTTACCCCTTTATCCCCTCCTATCTATGGGTTTTATATCCACAGATTCAACCAACCATGGTTGGAAAATAGTATTTTTGCATTTCCAACTGTGATTCCCAACTACAGATTGAAAATATTGTTTTGAATCTGTGGTTGACTGAATCTGAGGATGCTAAGGGCCGAATGTAGAGTCAAAGGTTTATATGTAGATTTTCTGCTGTGCGGGGGTTGGAGTCCCTGACCCTCATGTTGCTCAAGGGTCAGTTGTATTTTAAACTAGTCACTTAATATAGTCTCCCAGGTAGTGAGCCTCTGTGGTTACCCCCCTCACTCTTTTGTTCATATTGATGCTTTGTTTTGTTCCCCTTAATTTTACCAGGTTTTTCTTAATGTACTTTGAAGCTGTCTTGTTAAGTGTACATATTTATTATATCTTAGAGTAGACATTTTTATCATTATAAAATGTTCAGTTTTGTCTCTAGTACCTTTTTCTGGTCTAAAACTCTCATTTATCTGATATTAGTATGGCTAGTCCAGCATTTATAGTTTCTGTGACATAATTTTTCCATCTTTTTTCTTTTATTCTGTTTGTGTCTTTGATCTAAAGTGTGTCTTTCATACACAGCATTTATTTAATATTTTTTTTATGTCTAGCGAACTCTGCCTTTTGATTGGAGTGTTTAATTCATCCTAATTTACAATAATTAATATTATTAGATCTGTGTTGTTTTGCTATATAATCTGTTTTCTATATAATTCATGTACTTTTGTTGATCCTTGATTTTTTTATTTGCCGTCTTTTGTATTTACATATTTTCTAGTTTTCTTTCTTTTTTTTTTTTTTTTACTTTGAGTTTTTGGTTAATTCCTTAGTGATTGCTCTAGGGGTTTCAATATATATCTTTATCACATTTATCACAGTCTATTTCAGGTCACCACTAACTCGATTTCAGGAAAATGCAGAAATTTCAATATGGCTCCTTTTCTCCTCCCTCCTTTGTGCTGTTGTTTATATGTGTTAAATTTATATGTTATAAAACCAGCAATGTTGTTATAGTTATTGTTAATATACTTTATGGTTTTTAAGAAAGTTAAGAGAAGACAGGAAAAATATAATCTTTTATATTAACCTGCATACGTTGACCATTTCTGGTACTCTTTAATTTCTGTAGATTTGAGTTATGGTTTGGTGTTAAGTCCTCACTCCAGTATAATTCCATTTCTTTTCTCTTCCCTTGTACTATTATTGTTTTATGTAGTTTTATTCTGAATCAGTTAAGGAAAGAGAAAAAAATAGGTTTATACTGTGTTGTACATTTATTTACGTAATTATCCTTACCCGTGTTTTTTATTCTTATCTCTCTTTTTTTCCTTTTTTTATTTTTATTTTTATTTTATTACTCAAGTCAGATGTCGAGAACAATGCATATCTACATACAGGGCAGATGTTCAAGCATCAATTTTACTGAATCTAGAAATATGGTTAATACAGTTTTCATTGCTGCAAAAGTTCTTTCACAGCTGTTTGTAGAAAATCCGTCCCTAACCTTTGGTTGCAGGCAACCACTTACTTACTTTCTCTCATAGTTATCAATGGGATCAAGCAGTATGTATGCTTTTGTGCTTGACTTCCGTTGCTTAGGATAATACTTTTGAAATTAATTTATGTTGTTTTGTGTATCAACATTTATTTTTATTGTTGAGCAGTGTCCCATTGAATGGATATACTACAATTTGTTTATTCATTCCTCTTTGATAGACATTAGAGTTGTTTCTAGTTTGGGGTTGTTATGAATATTGCTGCTTCGAATGTTCTTTCAAATGTCTTTCATAGGCATCTGTGTACATTTCTCTTGAGAAAATACCTAGGGGTAGAATTTCTCGGTGTATGTTTAATTTTATCAGAAACTGCCAAATGGTTTTGCAAAGTGGTTGTGCCATTTTATACTCATGATGGTGTATGAGAGTTTTAGATGTGTCATATCCTTACCAACACTTGATATAGTCAGTTGGGATGTACGTTTTGATAAATATTGTTCTCCAGATGTGTAGCTAGTATTTTTATGTCTTTATATGTATTTGAGTTACTCTTAATGTCACGTCTTTTCTGCCTGAGATACTTTCTTTGGTATTTCTTGTGAGGCAGGTAGACTTTGTATGAATTCTCTCAATCCATGACTATATAGGTAGGGATGTCTTTATTTCCATTTTTGCAGGTTAGTTTTTATGACTATAGAACTCTTGGTTGCTAATTTTTTCTTTCCACTACTTCGAATTATGTCATCCCACTGTTTTCTGGCCTCAAATTGCTTTTGCCAAGTCTGTTATTCTTATTGTTGTTCCCTTGTACATCATGAGCCTCTTTTTCTTAACTCCTTTCAAACTTTATCTTGTCCTTGACTTTCAGTAATTTAACTGTAACTATGTGTATCTTTAAAAGATATGTTAGTACATTAATTTTCATAAAAGCCATAAAGGCCAGATAGTTTCCTATTTGTACTTTGCCTTGTGATACTTTGTTATGAAATAAAATGTTAATTTATAAAATGTTTTTCATTGTAATTTTTAAAATTTTCACTTAAAAATTCTCTGTTTGAACCAGAATATCGTTTCTTATTTATCAATTATTTTAACTTTCTTTGTAGGTTGGGGAGGTCATCTCTTATTTATTTTTTATGGTTATTTGTTTATGTCCATATATAATGATCAATAAAATCTTTTAATTTTTTTTTCTATCATGGTCAAGCTACACAATAAAAGTTTTATGGAAAACTTTATATTGGAAAACAAAATTTTTTTTTGAGTTTAAAAATTTTATTCATGGACTCAGTGCGGGTTAAATTGTTTTTGCATGCATAGGTGTTCACATTTTTGAAAAGGAGGATGGTACTTAACCTTTCATCAAGGTATGTGGTAGTACCCTTGTAATCAAACATGTTAGTATTTCTGCAGCAGTGTTTATAAGTAAAGTAAATAAAGATACATAAAATAGTTTCACACCAGTTCAGATCAGGTTTTTTCCACTAAATGTGTTTTTGAAGCCGAACTTTTATCAAAATTTTCTGGATTTCAGAAATAGAAAAGAAAATGTGAGTTTGAGAACCACTAAATTTTTTGTTTTGGCATCATGTTTGCTTTTTGTTTGTGGCTGCCATCCTGTTTCTTGCACAAAAGTTGATGACAGTGTGTGGATAGTACCCTTCATTGTTAAATGAAATTCCTCCTTGTTCTTTTTAATGCTTTTTGAATAGAATTTAAATTTAATGCTAATATCATTCTTCCTGTTTTTGTTTCCCCTCCTGCCCCATTTGCTGGTATGTATTTATCTTTTTCTCTTTCAGCCTTTTTTTGTTTTATTTTAGTGATGTTTCTTAATTTGATCTTCCAAACTATTAATTTGTTTCTCAGGTATTGCTGTTTCTTTTTTTCAGGTCTTCTGTTGTTGAAAATGTGGAAATCACGTTTATTCTAAGAGAGCCTTTTTCTTTATATTTGTGATGTGTATTCTAATTGCATTTTTCTGAGCATTCTTGGTCCTTTTATTACTCAGGTTCTCTTTTGTTTCTTCTGTTCTGCCTCAGCAGGAATCAGCCAGCTGGTTCTGATTATTCACCTTGGTCTCCCTCAAGTTGCTCAACGTCCTCAAATGAGATATATTTGTTCTTTATTCATGAGTATAGTTCTCTTTACAGGGTCAAGTTTGGGAATGGTTGTGTGGTTATTAGTCAATGGTGAATGAATGGACCATGATAAGCTTTGTTTCAGCTGCCCTGTACTGAATGCATTTTCAAATTAAATGCCTTTCCCAAGACTAGCAGCAAAGTTTCACTGTTTTCCTGCTCAGCTTGTACAGTGGGGTTGGAGCTATCCTCTCATAATCCATGGATTTACTGGTTGAGCTTCTCAGTGCGGAATTCAGATGGCCTCTTAAAAGAGGAATGAATAAGAAAATGCAGTCGTCGCAGGCTGCCTTGGAATTCTGGGTTTTCATGGCTCCAGGTTCCACTGGGCCTTTTCAGTTTCATACTTTCTTCCCCCATAAAGAGAAAAGAAAACCTAGTTGCCTGCAGGTTTTCTCATAAGCACTCATGTGCATACACAGACCGAAGCCCTTTCTTCTGTGAACTGTACCCACTGAGATACTTGGACTTCCTGTAGTTTTGGATTTGAGTACTTGAATTTAAGAAGTACTTAAATTCTTGAAGTTTCTGGTTACATGGCATTGTTTCTACCTGGGTGATTGAAAAATCATTCATTTAAAGTAGATGTTCAGTCCTGCAGGGTAAAGGACCAGTTAGTACATACTTTAGGCCTTTTTGGTCCAAATACTATCTCCATAGCTTTTTTCTTTCTTCCTTTTCTTTAAAAGTATAAATATCATTCTTAATAAGTTACTAGCTAAAATGTTTATTGTTTAAAATTCCAAGGTTTTTTATTTTATAGCTAGCAGGCTATAACTTGCCCATATCACCAATAAAAAAATATGTATTTACACAAGTTTCTGTCAATGAAAAAACTTGGGTACTTTAGATAATGTACGTGTTGGAATTAGGTTATTGATGTATTTGGTAATGAACTAATTTTTTGATTATGCAGGGTTTTTGAATTTTAACGACTGATATATCTTAAAGAATTAAGCTTAAAGAATACCAAAAAGCATTATAACATCCATGCTTAATGCATTTTCTAAATATATTTTGTTATATTTGGTAATCATTGTCAGGTCTTATATGTTCATATTGACAAATAAGTGGCCATATATAACTTCAACTTAAGCTAGTTTTATATTTAGTGATAAAAATTTACTTTTGGAAATTTGCTGGATACTTACCAGCATAATTTAAATACATGTCGCTGTACAGTATTTTGTAGGTGTTAAACTTGTTTGATTATAAATTATTTCATTTATTTTCTTTATTATATCTTCAATTTTTCCCTGCATAAAGCAGTATTCTTTATTGTGCCTCTCTTAGCAAATCATTGTCTATTTCCTTCTCTTCATTGCCAACTTTTTTTGTAAGAATAGGCAATATATTCATTCTATATCTTCTACTCCTTCTACTCAGACTAAAATCTTTTTTTGTTACCTCTATTGTTATAAAATTTCTGTAGAAAAGATCAGTGACCTGTTACTTCAGAATCTAGTTGATTTTTGCCTTCTTCCCTCTTAGTAAATGTGTGTACTGCTTCCTAGATGCCTGTTACTGTGTGCACAGGGAAGGCATAGCAATGAACAGAAGATAGATGCAAGGTGCAGCGGGGAGTTTGCCTTAGGAATGGTAGTATCTGTCAGATGGGGGGCTCTTAGTACCACCTGACAATCTAATTTATTCTCTTCAGCCTATTTTTCCCATTCTCTGGATTAGTCAGTTCAAACTTTAGCACTCAGTTTGTAAGACTGTCACTCTCATTACTTGATCTGGCCTCCTACTTAAGTCATCAGAGGCCATAAGTATAAGTTCCTTCCACTCCCTTCTCCAATTGAAAACGTATCTGTATTTTTTCATTCATAATTATTTTCTAAGTGAAAGGAGATGGGAGTTGGTGACTGGAAGTTTGGACTAACTGCTCCAGGGTATGGGAAAGAAGATGTAGAGATGAATGAAACGATTGTTAGGGCATGCCAAGTATGTTCTTCTAAAAGTAAATTGTCATCACTTCTAAAAGTGATCACAAGTCAGTCATAAGTGGTTAATGGAAAAAGTGATTGTTCCCTGTTTGATTCTCATTTTGGTTTTACATATGAGTCGTGTACTGGCTTTTGATGTAAAGTGTACTTCTTGAGATTTGTAGTTGAAAAATGTTTGAAATCTATCTCTTGAATCTTAGAACTCTTCTTTTCCCATTTGACCCATAAATATTGCTGTTCTTGATTCTTTTTTCCCTCACTAATTATAACTGTACTTTGTATTTGAACTATGTATATATTGATGGTTTTTATACTGTCAGCTTCACAGCTATGCTAGTTAAACACAATCTATCTAAAACGTACTACATTCTGGCTGAAATTACTTTTACTTCATTTTGAATAATTGTGTAGTTATCCATGAACCATCTGGTTTATTTTCTGTGGTTTAGGTTGTTATTTCTTGGTTGTGTTTATTGACTTTTAATAGTATTGAGTTTCCTCCTGCACATGTAGTTTTATTTATGAGCTTATCTTCAGTGGGAGTCCCACTTATGCTCTGGGTTGGGAGGTTTTCTAATGATATGATTCTATGTATGTAAGTTTCTAGGCAAGCTTCTTTTTTTTTGAGGGGAGTGGTTGTTGAATGAATATATGAATTCACTTAAATAGGAATCCCGGAAAGAGAAGTAGATAGGAAGGAAGCAAAGCTAATAACTTCTGTTTTTGGGGCATTTTGTTTTGTGGGAGTTCCGAGTTGATTAAAGATGAGATTTTAAATAAGAACTTGAACTTACTATATAAAACATAAAAGAAATGTTGACTTCAGCCTTAGGGAAGATGACCAGTATGATGGACTGGACTCCTTGGGTCCTTCTGGTTCATAATAGATTCACTCCCAGTTTTCCATTCCGTGTTTCTGAAGTCTCAAGGAAAACTCGTGCCCAGAACAAGAGGGTTTAGGGGTGGTGGTTGCATCAGTACATGAACTTCCCCTGAGTCATCAAGTACTGGATAGATTACCTGTTTATTTTAAAAGGGTATAACTCGGGAACAGCCAGATAGAAGAGATGCATAGGCCAGGATATGTGGGAAGGGGTGCGGAGCTTCCGTGCTCTCTGAGCCTGCTGTTCCACTCTCTGTGGCTCTCTACTTCACCTGCGTTGAGGCAAGCTTCTTAATAGTTTCTTGGCTTGGCCTTTCTGTGCAGTAAGTACGAACTTTGACTACACATCTGTGCATGAAGATTAGTTGGTGTGCTGACTTTTTGTGGAGGACTCCAGGGAGGGTAAGAATTTTAGGTTGTAGGGCATCTAAAGCCTCCCCCATGGCTTTATTGAGGGAGGTTAGTTTTACCATTTAGCCTTTTCTTACTTCCTGTTCCCAACAGTGGGCCCTCCCGAACCTCACCCACTTATGTCAGTGCCTCACCACTTGGCTTTTAGTTCCGTTTTTGTTTCTGGCACTTCAAAATTTTGCCGCCTTGGATGTAAACTCAGTTATATATTTTTCAAACTACACTTTAATTTGTTATATTTTAGCCGTTTCTGTGTTGGACTTGGGGATTAGGTAGTCTTTCCATACCTGCTTAGTTGTCCATCTTGATTGGAAGTCCACCAGTCAGTTTACTGAAACTAAGTTCTTAGCACTGCGGTGATAAACTGGTTTGTAGACTTGTGTAGTTTGGCCTTTTTAAAAGAGTCCCCCTGAACCCCCACCCTTCCTCATAATTACACATTTGAGTAAGTTGGCATTTAAAAGAAATTAACCTAATAGGCATGAATTTGAGCTTTGAAGTAATGAAATCAGTTCTAGGGACATTATGCAGAAAACCCGTCAGCAGCTTAGGCTTTGGAGTTTGGGTTTCAGTTTTGAATAATGATTAAAACTCACCATGACAACTAGCACTGAGAGTCGGAGTTGGGAGCACACTCATCTACACTAATTACAAGGGCATACTCTAACGCAAATGGAAAATAGCTCTCCCTTTTCAAAGCCAGCATTTGTATAATTTTAAATTTGGTTGATAAATATAGAAGCAAATAGCAAAAAGATCCTTAAAGAAGGTTAAACTCTTTTTGCTTTGGCGATAAGACACCTTGGCTGCTGGGTAACCTGTCTAATGCAAGTAGTCAGCATAGGAGTGGGGCTTGCCGATGTCGACAGACTTGACTTTATTCCCTTGTGTCTCATCAGGGCTTCTTTCTTGCATCAAATTTCTGAATTCCAAGCTTCTATGAAAGCTTTTATGGCAAATAAGAGTCTCCACTTCATTTGTAACCTGGATTGGGTTTCCTTTGCAGTGTTCAGACATGCTTTTGCATCTACATTTCTTAAAATTGTTTGAATATTGGTGTGCATGCCTTGCCCATTCCTCCACCTTAATTTTTCTGGATATTGTGTTTATATTCTAAATAACTTAATGTTATTTTAATAGGGGTTTGGAATGAGAAGAAGATAAATTTGTGTTGTCATAAACTGTGATGTCAGCTTGCTGGATTGAAGTAGAAATTTTGAGAATCTGAGAATCATCAGCTTATTGAGTTCCCAAAGGAACCAAAACACCTGGTGTGACTTGTGTCACATCACTCATTTATATAGGTATAACAGATACTTTTATAATACTGAGTGTTTTCTTGCTTAGAACACAGTGTCTCTCCATCTTTTATATCCTTCATCAAAAATATTCTTTAGTTCAGACGTTGCATTTTTCTTAGCCATATATATAATGATATTTATATCTTCTTTTCATTTGTGAATTTTGCACCTGCTGTTCTTGGTTTGCGTGCTCTATTTTCCTTTCCTAGTTAAGTTGGACGTCCCCAAGACCACCTTCAGGCTTAATGATTGGCTAGAAAGACTCATAGGATTCAGAAAAAAGGATACAGATTAAAATTAGCAAAGAGAAAAGGTACATGGTATGAAGCCCAGGAGGAAGCAGGTGCAAGCTCCAGGTATCGCCTTTCATTGGAGTTGCACAGGGAGATGCTTAATTCTCCCAGTAACGATGTGTGGCAATACGGGGAAGCATTGCCAACCAGGGCAGCTCACCTGAGCCTCTGTGTCTAGGTTTTATATTGAGGGGGATCAGTTATGAAGGGGGGGGTGCAGCTTCCATATAACCAACACCACCTGCTTGGACTCTGGCCACCCCCAAAGGTCAAACTGAATACTAGTGCCTCAGGCATACGAAAACACTCTTATTCGATATAGTATTCCTAGAGTTCAGAGGTCATCTTCCAGGAGCCAGTCAAGGACCAGTATTGAAGACAGCCTTTCTTAGGAATGTGCAGGATTTAAGGGGCTTAGGCCAGCCAAGTAAATTTTTTCTTGCATATGAGTGAATGCATGTCAATTCTTCAAAACCATATTCAAGTGTCACCTCTTCAGTGAAAACTTACCCGATTCACGTGGTAAGAAGTTAGTTGCTTACATATTTTTGCTTCTACAATGACTTATATTTATCTCCTTTGTAGTTATACTCTGTGTCTTGAAACATTTTTAACTCATGCATCACAAATGTAAAACTATATTCTTTTTCACCTCTCTCTTCACTATAGTGTTTCTTCCTTCACTTTGAAAGCTTGATTTTATGCATTTCCTTTGAGCAAGATCTTTATGTGCATTTTGTTATTATAAAAACAGTATTTTGTTTTCAAATATATAATTATTAATTTGAGTTTGTTTTAACAATATATTATGTCTCCTGAGAGACTGATATTCCTAATTTTAGAATGATATTTAAGTTTTCATTTTCCATTAGAATTTCTATGTAAGGTTCTGTGGTTTGTGCCCTCACAGCTGTTGAGGACTCTTATTAACATCCTACTCTATGTGTGGTGCTTCCTATGGCTGTCCGTGGTATAAAAGATAAAAATCACAACCTAGTCTTGAACCCTTTCTTGAAAGCAAGAATTGTGTCATTTATGTTATCAATTTTCTGGCTGACACATAGTAATCAGTTCATTGTGTTGACATGGTGCTATTTTTAGTTCTTAACATCCATGTGTTAGTTCAGCAGGTTTATCTGTTTTTACAGATGCTAGAACACTAGCAGGTTAAAGCACAGATGATCCTTCTTCCCACACTAGCATGAATTAGGGTAATTGCGAACCAACTCTATCATCAGAATTTATAAGATGATAGAGTGCGTATTTCTATTGCCGCTATAATAAAATTGCCATGAATATGGTCCCTTAATACAATACATTTTATGCTCTTACTGTTCTGGAAGCTAAAGTTTGAATTCAGTTTTACGGAGACTGAGTCAGTGTTTGCAGTCTGTCAGCAAGTCTGGCTCTTTCTGGCGGCCCTGAGGAGAGGATCTTTTTTCCTTGTTTTTCAGCGCATAGTGGCCACCTGTATTTCTTGGCCTGTGGCTCTATCTCCAAAGCTTTCATTATTAGTTGCTTTTTCCTGTTTTGCAATCTAATCTTTCCTGTGCCTCCCTCTTATAAGATCACCTGTGATGACAGGGCCCATCAAATAATATAGGACAGCATTCCTATCTGAAGTGCCTTAATTTAATCACATCTGCACAGTCCCTTTTGCTGTATAAAGTAACACTGACAGGTTTTCCAAGGAGTACAACCTGGATATCTTTTGGGACCATTATTCAGCCAACCACATACTGTAATAAAGAAGCACCTTAAATATTTTTGGATGTTTATGCATGTTTTTTCCTTCTTAAATAGGTTATCCTTTTCTCCCGATGGAATAACCCAGTGGATTATTTTACTCAGCTTTTAATACTCATTTCTTTGGTCTTATCTGTGGTACATTGAATGAGTAGTTTCTAGGTGGACATCATGCACAATTTTCTTATTTTTTCCTGAATACTTCTTAATGTTGTCTTTTGTGTTGTAGTTGGTGTAATACGGTGCCCAGTATGCCGCCAAGAATGCAGACAGATAGACCTTGTGGATAATTATTTTGTGAAAGATACATCTGAAGCTCCTAGCAGTTCTGATGAGAAATCAGAACAGGTATGCTTCTCAATTTTTCTTTATATTCCTATCTTGATATCGAAATATAAATTATAAGAAAAATATGTTTAGATTGTTACATAAATTAGGGTAGTTCTGCTATAATTCCATCTTTCAATTGAGAATAAAAGATACCTTTATTCTACACCCTCAGACTTAACTGAGATGAAAAAAAATCATTACTTAAAAATTCAAATTTTGTGTAGATTTTGTGTTCTGAGACTTATTTTTTGACCCACCTGAATGTTTGATGTGGAAGGAAAAGGATTTCGTTGGAAGACAAATGGATAACAACATAATTTTATTTTAGGTATAATGAATTAGTCTATTTGGGAGCAAATTAGAAAGTTCTCATCTTTTTATTTTGTGGATCTACATTTTGTAAATTTAATGTAGATTAGTATTTATTTCCTCTTTTAGGTATGTACTAGTTGTGAAGACAATGCAAGTGCAGTTGGCTTTTGTGTAGAATGTGGAGAGTGGCTATGTAAGACATGTATTGAAGCACATCAAAGAGTAAAATTCACTAAAGATCACTTGATCAGGAAGAAAGAAGATGTCTCAGGTAAGATAGAAGCAGTTTTAATGATTACTATTAAACTCCCTCCTTTGCCCCTGTAGCATTTCTGCGTATTCTTTATAAGCTTTGGATACCAATATCAATAAGAACGTTAGACAAATTTTTTGTTTAGTTTTAAAAATTTATGTTTTATTTTACTACAGAGTCTGTCGGAGCATCTGGTCAGCGCCCTGTTTTCTGCCCTGTACACAAACAAGAACAGTTGAAACTTTTCTGTGAAACATGCGATAGACTGACATGTAGAGACTGTCAGCTATTGGAACACAAAGAACATAGGTACAGAAGTCATCATTGCTTATCGAGAAATATTATAAAAGTTCTGATAAAATTATTCTTTCTAAAGCAGATATTTATTCCATAATTTTGTTAGCATCTTAATCCTCAGTTTTGTATATTTTATGTCTTAAAGCAAGATGTTTTTGATAAATTATTTAATAGCTTCCACATTCATATTTAATAGTCTTCTGAATATTGAGGTTAAAAATGTATCATGACATGGGTTTGGGTTTGCAAGAATGGAGATGTATTTCTTTTTTTGCTCTGCCTTGGGTTCAAATACACTTTTTTTCAAGTGTACTGTGGTATTTAGGCTGTGGGCTGTCTAAAAAGGTAGTATTCACATGGATATGGCTAACTCTTACCATTTTAACATTAAAGCACAAATACACTGATTTCAGTAGATAAATAATTTACAGAAAAACTAGTGCTTTATAAACATCTAAGTTATTAATTATTTCATACATAGCTTAGTATTTCAACCCTGTTTTACCCTCAGAATTCAGTAGTATTCACTATTAGTTTTCACCAGTCTGTTACATCTAAAACTGTTCTGGAAATGTACTATGATTTCTAGTCAGTTGTATAACAAAATCCTCTAGTAAATTTCCCAGTTTCTGTGGTATCTATTTATGACAGTTAAACAGATAATTTTGCCTACACTATACCATTTTCTGAAGTGATTTTCTTAAAACAATTCTGCCAAATCAATGGAAATAAGTTTTATGAATCTCTTGCCAAAAAAGGGTAGATTAAGTTGACTTAACCACATGTAAATGTGTTTCTTAACTGTCAGATGTCTTAGAGCTTTTAAGTGTTAGATTTCATTGGAATTCATTTAGGATTCTCTTAAAGAAAGGGATACATTAATTCTAATCTCTAACAATGATTGCATCCACAGTTTATGCTGGGCACTTTTCTGAATGTTGTCATGTTTGTTTAATTCACATTAACTATCCACACAATGGTGGTGGGACTGGTATTGTGACTATTTAATAGGAGAGAGAGTCTACCCACAGAAAGCATTAGTAATTTGTACAAGGTCTCACAGTAAGTGGTAGAGCCGGGATTTGAACACAGGCAGTCAGATTCCAGATCTGTTAGTTCATTTGCTCATTTTCTCCCAGTATGGTATATCGAATACAGTGTATGGAATCTCTCAGACTTGACCACATAAGGTAGTGCTCTTCATTCTTTTCAAGGCAGCTCTCACAGTTCTACAGAACATTTGTTTGGAAATGCTACTTAAAATTTTTGTGTTTTTAAAAAAATTTGTTCCAGAATATTTTATCTTAACTGCAAGTTGGCTAGTGTTTTGAGTTACTAATCTTGTGGATGCCTTCACCTCGGGGCCAGATCTTAACATTGTTTGTCTTGTAATAATCTCAGCAAGACATTAGATTACCTCTCTCAAAGCTGCAGTCAGATCTTTGAGACATCTTAAATTTATTACGGCTTTTTAAATTGATGTGAGAAGCAAAAATAATAGGAAGATGGCATCTTTTTTGTCTTGAAAGGATAGCTTCAGCCACCCCTCCCTTAAACTTTAACTATGATTCTTCCTTTCCTTCACCATTTTCCTTTATTACTTATATCCAAGCCCTAATCATTTCTTGAGTCTTTTCTCCCTTTTCTTTAGTTTACACTTTATGTTTTTCCTAGATATAGATTACTTTGGAACCCATGTCATTAGACCTAAAAGCGTAGGTACCTGTTACTACCACACATTTGTAATGGTCTCCCTGCTTTGAGGTTTTCCTTGTTCAATTCATTCTGTCCTCATTGCTGCCAGGATTATTTTGACAAAGTCTAGTTCCCTGCCTCCATTTAAACATCCTACTCTGGTCTCCCATAGTCACAGTTTAAAGTGTTCAATATAGCATACATTTTTGAGTCTCTTGCCAGAGCCTTTCTTATCATCAGCTGAAGTTAGTAGGAAACAGTCTATAAGACCACCCTCACTTTTGAAACCAACTACAGAGTTGAATAAAAATCTAAACACGAGAATAGCAGCATGCAGTTCAGCTCATTGATATGATTCACTGTTACCTTCTTGAGTCAGAGTACTAGCCTTCCAAACAGAGTGCTGTCCCTTCTTCTCGGAACCACCATCCATAAACCAAGCAAGTCTTTGTTGGTTAATGTAGAGTTGTTCATAGGGCACCATCGGCATGATCACAGGACTCAGCAGCCCCTCGGGTGGTTCCACAGTCATACTCGGGGAAAAGAGGCAAGCCACCTGCTCATAAATACCATAAATACCTCTTTGCATCATCGCACAAATGACTTCTATTTATATGGAGTTCTTCTTGGCACTGCCTGCCTTATTAGACTGTTCTTTCATTACCTAAGACATTATGGGTATTTCAGGTTTTGAGGTTATTTTATGTTCTTCAGTCAGAGAGTCAATCTCAACGTTATGCCTAATGGCAAGCAAGTAACTTTCTTTTTAAATGGCATGTATTTTACCACAGCATCCAGAAATGTTCTGGTAATTTCTGAGTGGCACTTCCAAAGTCATGTCTTAGTGTGGATCATAGGGGCCCAGAAAGCATCAAGAAAGAGACTACTTTTTGCAATTCATACATGGTCTGCCTTTCTTCAGGCCCCCATTCAAACATGGCCTTCGTTTAGGTAGTTGTATTGATTTGGGTACTAGTAATGTTACCAGACGAGGAATATGTGTCCTTCAGAATTCAGATATACTAACCAAATGTCAGGCTGCTGCTTTTGTTCTAGAGATAGGTGGAAAAAAGCAGTTTACATTTTGTCACCTATGGAAATATCAAGGGTGGTTCCTGCCTAAGTTATTCCTAAGAATTTCATCAATTTTAGCAGCTTCTTGGACCTTTGCTGGATTTATCAGCAGCCTCTATTGGTCACACGATCACCTTCCTTCGTCTTTAGTTTCTGATATTATATCATCAGTATAGTGTATAGTGTGGTTGTACAGGATCTGCACCAAGTCTAAATCCCTTCTAATCAAATTATACCAGTAAGCTGGTGAATTGAAATAACCCCATGGCAATATAGTAAATGTAAGTTGGAATCCTTCCAGGTGAAGGAAAATTGCTCTTGCCCTTTCAGGATCGATCACTGAGTACCAGTCTCCTTTAGCCTCTTGTATATATTTCTTGTGCTGTTGAAACCACATCGGGGACTGCTGACGCAATGGTGGCACCACTTTATTCAAGCTTTAATAGTCTCCTGTCAGTCTTGATTAGCCATCTGTTTTCTCCACAGGCTTCACGGGGTTATTGTATAGAGAATTCACTGGTACCAGCACTCGAGCTTCTGGTTGTTATTAAGTGCTAATCTGTTTCTGTTCGTCAGATACTCTTCCTATGCTTCTCAGACTAACAGCTCCTATGGGTTCAGATAGTTCTAGTAGTTCTCATTTAGCATGTCTAATCAAGACTAATTAAGGTGTCTAATTCAGGTGAACACTTATATGCATTCTGTTTTACAATACCAGTCAGACGTATCCATTCCAATAATATAGTCATGTAAAGGAGATGTAATCATTTCACATAAAGTCTGTTCAGATATTTCAGTTTTCATCCAAACTTTCACTTTAATCCTATTGACCATTGTTTTTCCTCCCAATTTCACCTAGTACCCATTTGGACTTCAGTGTGTTTTAGAATCAAAGTACATTGGGCTTCAAGGTCAAGGAGTCCCAGAAATGTTCCCTATCTGTCCTCTGGCTATTTCACTCACACTAGGGCATATTGCCTGGGTTCTCCAGCTGGGGGTTGAGCCAGAAGATCCTGGCCCCTCTCCATTCTTTAATTTGCTGAATCTATAGGACAGTCACTCCAGGTAATTTGAGATCAGATTTCTCATTATCATCTTTGCCCTTCAGCTCTTAAAATTTCTTCAATATAGTAGAGTTGTTTAGGGGCCTTTGATAATGGGGAGCCACTGTGTTTCCCATTGGTCTACCCAGTCTTTAGTAGTGCTGCATTAAGAGTTTGTTTCAACCCTATCACTGTCTCCTCTATTCATCCCATTTTTAATAGCCACCTTAAGATTTCCATCCTGTTCAGATAAATCCGTTCACTTCCTGTTTTGTCTTTCCCTGTTTTCTCATGAACCACTCTTATTTTCTTAGCATTTGTAAGGCCCATAAAGGGAAGCTGAGATAATAAATCTGATAAGGCTTCTCAAATTGTTTCTAAAAGGTCTCTCTTAATCACAGTATTTACTGTGTCCTAAGAGGCCTATCAGAGGAGTATCCCGATCTTTATAATGCCATTCCAGCACGGCTTGCATAAGAAGCACATCAGCTCTACTTTTTCTGGGGAGTTCCACTTGGCATTTATCAGAGGACAATCATCTATCTTAGGGTAAAAAGAGTTTACAGGGGCTTTTCTTCAATCCACCAAACTAGCTGCTGTGAGAATGACGTGTGTGTGTGTGTGTGTGGATTATGTATGACTATCTGTGGTTGTACAGTAATGAGTTTAGGATCCTTTATCAACTCAAACATTACTCTTCTATAGTATTTATACATAGTATTAGAGTAGTATGTATAGTATTTATATAGTAAACCAAGATACTGCCTGTAAATAATCACTCACAATATTTTAGAAAAGGTTTTTCTTCAGGAAGGAGACAATTCAACGCACAAAATGAGATAAATCCTTCGCACTGTACTCTCTG
The DNA here is from genome assembly GCA_004027375.1 of Macroglossus sobrinus. Lineage (NCBI taxonomy): Eukaryota > Metazoa > Chordata > Mammalia > Chiroptera > Pteropodidae > Macroglossus > Macroglossus sobrinus. The sequence goes on from PVKZ01001268.1 coordinate 368,823, forward strand.
GTTTTATTAGTTTCGTGGTTTTGTTGTTCCTCACCTTCTTGTGACCGCAGGTCATAGAGGTGATGTTTTCTACACGTACCTTTTCCCTTTAAAGTGGCCCTGCGGCTAGCGGCTATAGCTCAGAGTGGCTGAAATCTGCGGTTTGCCCAGTGTCAGGATCTGTCCCAACACACTCTTCATTTTAGCTACTATAGATGACAATAATCAGGGGATTGTATGATTAGTTTGTTTCTTACTAGTATGCATTTCCTTATTTATTCAGTTAGTCAACTCCTAGAGAGTAAGTTTGATCTACCATTTCTAAACTCCATTGGTAGCTTTTACCTTCAGTAACTGCAGGTGCAGTTACATACCATGAGTGCTGAGGTAGTCAGGCAGGAATCAGAGGTCCAGAAACCCCCATCTCTGCATTCTTCCTCGTCCCAAGCCACATGTTTCAGTGAATCGGGGTCATTCTAATGAAATCCCACTTCTGACGTCAACTGTGAAGTTAGGGAGCAATCTAGAAGTTCTCCCCTGCTTCTGACATTAACTGCAGAATTAGGGGGTCCCCAAAACCACACTTCTGACACCATTTGCAAGTTCAGGATTTCCCAAGACTACCCTAAGATTTGATAATTTGCTAAAATTAAAATTGTTAGATAATTTGCTAGAGCTCACTGAAAGCTGTTAGGCTGACCGTTACATTGATTGCAGTGAAAGGATACAGATTATAATCATCCAAAGGAAATATACGTGGAGTAGAGTCTAAAAGAGTCCTGAATGTGGAGTTTCTAGTTGTCTTATCTCAGTGGAATTTGGGACATAGTTAGCTTCTCCCAGTAATGCTCTGTGACAGTATGCATGAAGTATTGGCAGCCAGGAAGGCTGACCTGAGCTTTGGTGCACAGGGTATTTATTGGAGCTTTGTCATGTAGATATGATTTACTGTCCACATCACTGGCCTGTTTCCAGCTCCAGAGGTTGAGCTGATATCCTGTGATCCAAAGCCCCCACTATAAATCATATTGTTAGCGTGTGACCCAAGGGCCCAGGTAAACAAAGATACTTTTATCAGGCAGTACATTTCAAGGGCTTGGAGGTGCCCTCCTAGTAGCTGATGGCAAAGGCCAGACCTTTCTTTGGGCATAAATTCTTTACTACATAATCTGTTATCTTCTACTTGCACTTTTACAGTAGGAAGCCCTGTTTTAAATTTTTCTGCCTTTACAAATGTTATTTCTCAACTTTATAGAACACCTTCCTTATCTGTCAGAAAACGATTTAGCCTTAAAACCAGTTCGCTTCTGTGTGTCGTCTTCACTGATACCCTTCATCTTTCTGACTCCTTTTCCCTGTGTAGACTTAAGACTTTTTAGGTCTAGTTCAAGGGGCTTAATTTCTCCCATGCTTATTGATCAGGTGAGATTTCTCACCTTTTCTTGAGTCAGTTATGCAATAGTGATATATTCTTTGAAACTTGTCTATTTAGTAGAGATTTTCAAAACACATTTGCTTAGAATTAAACAGGATTAAATTGGTTATATCTTTTTCGTGTTTATAATGTAGTATAACAATTTATTTCATTAGTTTTGCCATAGATTTGCATCTTTTATTGGTCACTTTATTGATCCAGTTCTTGAAGTCATGTATTCTATTTTTTTTAAGTGTATTTTTTTTTATCTTTGTTCTTTCCTTAGTTTAACTTTGTTGTACTTTACTTAGATTTTACGTTGACGCTTTATCTGAAAGATGTGTATTTTCCTTTAATTAAAATTTAGCCTCATTCTATAATCATTTTTGAATTATACAGTCTATAATTGTATTTTTGGGCCCCACCTTTTAAAAAGATAATTACTTCATGGTATAGTGATAAAGATGATGAATTCTGTGTCTGTCTGTCTTTTAAATGGAGAAAATGTACCAACCTTATGAGAGTTTAATGAGAATTGTACCTGTGAACGGCTAAACACAGTAAGTGCTAAGTAACAGTTTACCTATTATTACCAACATTGAAACCTACACATATTATTTTTTCATTTTTAAAACTTTATTGAGGTCTTTGATTTTCTTTATGGTTTTGTAAGTTCTCAAAAAGGAAAGCGGCTACAGAACTTTATGAAATTCCGTACCTTGAAATATGACATGGTTTTCAGTTAAACCTTGAGGTTACCCCTCCTCCCTCTAATAGTTCTATTCCAAGTAAATGAATAAAAATACATATATAGATTTGGAAAGACCAAAAATGAGAGAAGAGACCTAAAAGCAGGGAAATGATAATTGACCTAGGTGAATGGAATGAACCACACACAACCCAAGGGCATGCAAAGGAGATTTAAAGGAAGCCACCTCATGTATTTCTTAGAAACCTTCTATGGCTCAGGATCTAAAGCTAATAGATATGACAACAATCTTTTTGAATTCTTTGAATAAATAGAATCAAAGGCTCTGGACTTGGGAATATTAGGTTTAAATGGAGGGTGGAGATGAGGGATTTGGCTGAAATCAGGGGGATTAAGTATATGTCTATACCCCGAACTGAGGGAAATTCACTCTCTCCTACTTCTTTCCACTGTGGGAACTTCACTTTCCCTGACTTCTTTCCACATTGCCAGTAGTGACACTTTTCCATTTCATTATCCCTCCCTGTCCCCATACTGGAATTAGAGGCCTTTTCACTCTCTGGAGAAAGTGAATGATCCGAAAGGACCTCTAAATATTGACATTTGGAGTTTGTTTTTAATTGGAAAGATTGCCTTACAGCGATGCCCACCAGTTCGTAAGTTATTCTGTCACACCCATGATTCTAAGCAATTTTTAAATATATTTAAATATGAATGAACAGAGGGATCATCTGACACATGTGGAGAGCACTGTCATATGCCATATGCCGTACATCGTGGGCTATGTTGAGAATTCTCAACTCTTCTCTCTCGTCTGGTGTCAGATATAGAGATGGGAAAAGCTAAGTCTTTCCTTTCTCAGCATTTCTTTAGTTAGGATAGCCCTGGTCCACATTTTATGCCCATACAATTTAAGGAAAATTCTGCTTTGTGGATAATTTTCAGAAAGTTTTGCCTTCCTGATAAACGACACAATGTTATGGTGTCTGCCTTTTTCTGCTTTTTCTTGTATTTGGATGTGATACTTGGAACTGTGATGCCATTATATGACCAGGAGGTAAAGCCAAGATCATTTCAGAGATGCTAACTTTGATGTTGAACTACTGAACACCATCAGCTGCCTATATGTGGTTTCGTTAATGAGCCACTGTTAGTCACTACAGCCATGCTGGCTTGTTTCTCAGTGACATAGCCAGACACACAAAAGACACAAAGGTACACTGAAAGAAAGGACGTGAAGATGGTACAGGAACCAAAAGACATATAAAATCAGACAAGTTTATGTCATCCTGAACGATATGAGAAGCTATTATTAGTTACAAAATAAGGACAAAATCTCTGAAAAACAAATAATTTAAATAAGGAAACAACTGAGAAGTATGAAGCAAAAAATTAATAGGTTTAGTAGTTAAATTCTAGTTAGTCTCCTAGGAAATAGAGTATAAAGAGAGAATTAAAAGATAAAATTGCAAGAGATCCAACATCTAATCAGTATGAATTATAGAAAAAGAAACGATCAAATAAGTAATATAAAAAATTCTCTTAAGAATCTAGTTTCCATCTGAAATGACTCATTTAATGCCCAGTACACTGATTATTTTAAAAACCCATATGAAGGTATATATCATAATAGAATGACAATACACTATGGATTAAAATGAAAGATCAGCAGAGTTTCCAAAGAATAGAAATGGTTAACCTTCAATGAAATGGAAATGTAAAAAAGATTTTTAAAAATAGCAATACCAGAGATAGAAGATGCTGGAACAGGGACTTCAAAAGTTGTGGGGTGGTGAGAGGGAAAAATTTTCAGCCTAGAATTTTATAGCTGAAGCATTAATCAGTGTGAGAATAAGAAGTAGACATTTTTCAGCATGCAAGGATTCAGAAACTGCCTCTCATGCACCTTTTCCTAGAAGCTGTTAGAGAATGTGATCCACAAAAATGGTAGTAAACCGATAGAAGGAATGGGAATGTCCAGAACAGCAGCTGTGCAGTAGCTGGTTTGGACTGAAGCGTGAAGACTGAGGACCCCATGAAGGATGTCTCCAAGAAAAAATGGAACCATTTCTATTAAATTTATTAGATGATTTGAGAAATAATACTGACAAGTTTTTTATATATCTGATGGAGCATGAGAAGCATTAGGAATTGGTACATTAAGCAAATGAGAAAAAAGGGCATTCATTCCTCAAAAAATGTCCTGTGAGAAAAATTATTCCTATTATACTCTTTGGCTCATCATTGGACAATATTTTCAAAATCGTCTGTTAAATTCAACCAATAGTTGCCTGCCTACTGAGTGGTATATATTTCAGTGAACAGAGCAAAGTAATTGTCCCCAAGGATATACATATTGTCAAATTAAATATACCAGGTGATGATTGCTATTAGAGAAAAATCAAGCTGGGAAATTGGGACAGGGCAAGTGAGCATGTTGGTGGTTAGGTTTTTTAAGTACGGTTTTTTAAGCCCTTCAAAAGGCTTAAGATGGGATTTGAGTAGAGGCTGAAGGAAAAATAGGAGCAAGCCCTGCTTAAATTTGGTGGCAGGAGTGGTACGTGTTTCAGGTAGAGAGAAAGCAAGTGTAAAGGGCCAACAGTAATAGCATTCTTGACATCTTTGAGGAACTGTATAATGAACAACAGGAAATTGGTGTCAGATAAGGTTAGAGGGGCAGAAGGACCAAATTATTTAGTGCTTTGTAAGACACTGAAAGAATGTTGGCTTTTAAACTAAAGATTTTGATAAGTGGAATAATTTGGCTGATTGTTTTAAAAGGATCACACTGGCTATGGTGAGGAGAGATTTAAGGGGGCAAGGACAGAATTAGGCTGTTTTCAATAATTTAAGCAAGAAATAGTGGTGGCTTAGACGGGAGTGCTAACATAGGAGATAATAAGATGTGGTCAAATTTCTGTATATTTTGAATTTGGATTCAGTGCTTGAAATTGTGATGTATGGATTTGCTGTTATATGAATTGTATGAGTTAGAGGGGTATCGATAACGCCAAGATTTTGGGCTTTCTGGTTACTAAGAGTATCTGGAAGGATAAGATTGAGTTTACTGAGGTGGGAAAGACTGGGAAGACATGTTTGTTAGGTGTGTTTAGGGAATTGGTAGTTAAGTTTTGGCCATACTGAATTTGAGATCTTAGAGTAATATAAACACTGACTATTTTATGATAAAATTAGATTGGGCATGGTAGGAGAAGTAGGGAGAATTGTAGTGTGTTTCCTTGTAACTGTCTAAAATTGATAAAGCTGTGTAGACCCTTGATTGTAGACGGCATCCCGTAATCCAGCCACTGTCATGACAGACAGACGGGGTCCTTGCTCTCCGCGCCTTCTCAGAGATCCGTGGTTTCATTAGCTCTGTCAGCATGGGCAGCATGGACGCTACACAGTTAGGGTGAGTTTGCGTCTGAAATATGAGGGTCTTGAATCTGCACTTACTAAGAGCACATTCTTACTGTCTTTGGGACTCCAGTCACACATATGTTACACTATTTGACTTTGTCACACAGGTCCCTGAGGTTTTGTTCATTTTCCTTCAGCCTATTATTCTCTGTTCTTCAGATTTTTCATTATGTTCATTTTCACTAATTCTTTCTTCAGTTATCTCCCATTTACTGCCAAGCCCATTCAGTGAGTTACTTCATTTCAATTGTTATGCTTTTCTAGAATTTTTATTTTTTTATAGTTTCCATTTCTCTTCTTATTTCATATCAGTTCACTCACTGAGAACCTGTCTTTATTTAAATTTTGAATAAATATGTAATAACCCATTTAAAGTGTTCGTTGATTAGAACACTGGATCATCTTGACGTTGGTTTCTGTTGAGTATGCCTTTCTTTACTTTGAGTCATACTTTCCTGTTTCTTGAATGTCTAGAGAGTTTTTATTGAGATTTGGACATTATGGATGATGCATTATAGAAACTCTGGATTCTTTTATCTTCCTTAGCAGACTGTTGATTGTTGTTGTAGCAGGCAGTTAAATTACTGGCTGATTACCTTGACCTTGTGGAAGTGTGGTTTTACACTTAGAGAGGGATGACCTGTGGAAAGCCCAAGGTATTTCTCAAGCCTCTAACTTGATTGGACTCAGCTTCTAAACTCTTTATTTGTTGAAAGATTTTACAAAGACTTGCTTTTAGGCTTTGATAGGACAGGATAGGCCTAGGGTAGAACTTGTTCTATTCTATGTCTTCCCTTCCTTCTTTACCCCCCACTCTTCAACCTCACCTGCACAGCCCCCTCCACTCCAGTGCCCTGCTCCATGGACTCCAGCTACTCAGTAGTTTCTCACCCTGATTTCAGCTCAAAGAGACTCTTGTACTCTGCTTAGTCTCTAGCTCTCCATGCCAGTTATCATGAAATTGTCTGCAGATGGAGAAGCAAGGTGATGGTGGTATTCTCCAAAGGACTGTAGAATTTCTCTGCCTATAGGCCAGTGACTGAATACAGTTGCCTCATATATTTTTATCTTACAGTTTTTGGTATCAGGGCTAGTCTGGTACCTGTTATTCTGTCATGGCTGAAAGTCGCCTTCGTTTCAGCTTAATATTTTTTTATCCCCAGTTGCAATTTTGTGTATATAGTTAGAAAAAGGTATTTGTAGATTGTTTTTGAACATCGATGCAGTTTAAGAGAGTGGTTGCTTAAAACCTAATATCAGACATTTTTATTAAAGAGTATGAGTGTATAATGATGTTCACTTGAACTAAATAAAATTTCCTAAAGAAATAGCTTTTCTTGGAGTTAGACTTATAAATTAAAAAATGGATGGATGGATGGGTGGGTGGGTGGGTGGGTGGATGAGTGGATGTCCAGATAGACGTATATTAAAACTAACTAGAGAACTTTAAAAAATGCTGATGCCTTAGTCCTACTTCACACTGGTTAATAAGGATATTAAATTACATCGTGGATATCAAGATTTTTTTTTTACAGTATTTTAAGAATACTGGTAAAATACCCCAGATGGGTTTTGTTATTCAGTGAAGGTTGAGAACCACTACTTTAGAAGAACCTTTGCCAAACGGATTTTTTAGGGTTTTTTTTCTGTAAATTTTTCTGAAGTTAAAATAGGCTTGCAGATAAGATCCAGATAGCTGGTAGAAATGACGTATAAATTTAAATCTACCATCAGTTTTCTCAGGGAGCTAGATTTAGAACTGTAGCGACAAATCAAGATTTCCTATTCAAGCAAATAGTTTCCATGAGGTACATTTATCATCACAGAAAAAGCAGCTTGTTTAATGATCTTCTTCATTCAGTATGCATTCAGCTCTTCTGTTCAGTAGATATTTGAGTGCCTACCAAGTACCAGCCATACTAGGTAATGACTATACCATGATAAAAATACCATAATAAAATATACCATAATAAAAAAAGCTTGGAGTCTTATAGTTTATATTAGATTTGAGATTGAATATATGGTTCAATAGTAGTTCATTTCAGTGATAGCTCCAAATGGAGTTAATTCATTTTGGTTTTGCCTTGTTTATTTTAATATCATAGTTTGTGATATTAAATAGCAGTCAATAAACTCAGACTGTCTGAGGAGCTCATAGGCTCATTGAGTCAGTCACCTAGCAGAATCATTGCTATGGCTAGAAAGAGAAGAATTGGGTATGGTCCAGAGTTAGCTTGAAAGAGGGAATTATCAGGAGAGAAGATTTGAGAAAGAAACATACCATTCAACATGATCACTTATCTATTTGGCAAAGGGACATACAGGTTGAAATGTATGTTAGTAAAAATGTTAATTGGTAAAATTATTACAAAAGTAAATACCCTCTTGGTTGGTCGTTTTCCTTTGCAGCGATGGAAACCTGCCTCTGATCATCTGTGGTTCGTCTCTGATCTCTGCATGGCTGGTTCTTGTCTTTGAGATCTTAGCATAAGTGTCATCACTCTTAAGAACCTTTTTCTCTGTACCCAGTCTAGAGTTTTTACCTATTATTGTATTCTTTATCACATTACTCTTTTAAAATTTTTGTTTTCTCATTAATTGGAATGTGAAGAATAGAAGAGGAGCCTGTTTTTCTTCTTTACTGTGGTGTCCATACCCTTTAATACTTCCTGGCATCAGTAACAACTGCACACTTTTAAAAGGTTTAAATCACAAGATATACATAGGGAGAAATACCTAAAAATACAGTATACCTACTTTGTAAATGAAAAAATGGAAAAAAAAGTTGCTGGAACACTAAATGACATCATGATCCAAGAAAGTTTGGCAACCTCTTTGCTATAGGTTACCCATTCTATTATTGATAGTAATTTGTGTTGTTTCTAGTTTGGACTAGTATAAAAAATAAGAATATTTCTTTAGGTCTCCTGGGATACATGTACATATGTTTCTTTAGGATATGTATTTTAGATAGGAATTTTTTGATTATATTTATTTTTTAACCATAGATTCAGATTCTTTGTGGTACAGATTTTCTATTTCTTGTATCAGTTTTGCAAAGTTATGTTTTTAAATAAATGTCCATTTTATCTAAATTTTTAAATTTCTTGATAGTAGAAGTCATTAATATCTTTTTAAAGTCTTCAGATCTGTAGTGATTGTGACCTCTTTTTAATCCCTGATATTAGTTATTTATACCTTCTCTGTTTCTCTTGATCAGTCTTCTCACAGATTTGTCAGTCTTAGCCTTTTCAAAGAACCGAGTTTTGGCTTGATGTCCACTAAGTTGTATATTTTCTCTGCTTTATTTTCTTTCTTTCTTTTAATTCCTTCTGTTTACTTTCTTTGGACTTATTTTACTTTTTTCTGCCTCCTTGAGATGAATGCTTGGCTTGCTAAATGTCATCCTTTTTTCCCTAATAAATGGTGATTTCCTATTAAGTATTACCTTAACCCTATCTCAAATTTTGATACAAGATATTTTAATAGTTCAATTCAAAATATTTTTTAGTTTCCATCATTTCTTCTTCAAACAGTGGATAGGTTAAAGACTGCAGTTGGCCCTTGAACAGCATGGCAGTTAAGGATGACGACCTGCCATATAGTTGAAAATCTGTGTGTAACTTTTGACTTCCCCAAAACTTAACTCTAGCAGTCTCTCTGTATCTACAGGGGATTGGTTCCAGGACACCCTGCAGATACCATATTTGAAGATGCTGAAGTGCCTTAGATGCAGTGTTGTAGAACAGTGCATACAGTCAGCCTTTCACATCCATGAAGTCCCAATTATCAAAAATACTGTTTTCAGTCTCTAATTAGTTGAGTTCACAGATGCAAAACCCAAGGTTACAAGGGCCAACTACATATTTATTGAAAAAAATCCACATATAGGTGGATCCCCACAGTTCAAAGTCGTGTTGTTCAAGAGTCAGCTATAGTTTTGTTTTGTTTTCTAACTTTCAAACACATGGAAAACATCTTTTTTTTTTTCTTAATAGAGTTTTAATCTAATTGCATTGTGGTTAGAGAAGGTGGCTTGTATGAGTTCGGTCCTTTGACTGAATACTTTATTAATAAGTTTCAGTGAATTTTGTTTCAGTTTGTCCAAAATATCTTTATTTTGCTCTCGTATTTGAAAGATATTTTTGCTGTGTATAGCGCTTTATGTGTAGGCTGCTGGTTATTTTTTGTTAGCATAATGGTTTTATAAGCACATTTTTTTTTTTGCTCTTAAGAGGTCAGCAGACTTTCTACGTGTTACTCTTTTGCAGGTAACCTGTCTTTGTTTTCTGACTGCTTTTTAAGATTCCTCCTTTGGTTTGATTTTCTCAATCTTTGGATTGTGTGTTTTAATCGGTAATCTTTCCAAATAATATAGCTGTTCCCTTTTTGTTTCTTCTGAAAGTCCAATTAGATGTGTGTTAGATCCCCTCATACTGTTCGTCATGTCTCTTAAGTGTTTTTCCCATTTTTTAAAGTTCAAAATGCAAAATAGGCATTTTCTTCTGAGCAATCTCAGTTCAAGTTATTCTCTTTAACCATGTGAAGCTTCCATTAAAACCCATCTGTTGTATTTAAAAACTTAAGCCTGCCAGTTTACTTCTTCCCTTTAAAACACTTTTTTTTTTGTTTTGAGATAGGAAATTATAGGTTCACAGGATGTTGCCAAAAAGAGTTAAAGGTCCTTTGTATTCTTTACCTACTTTTTGCCTGAATATTTACTCAGTTTCATCCTTTAAATATAGTAAGCATAGATATTTTGCTTCTATTAATGAGTCTTTTCTTCCTTTTTGTTTTTCTGTTGGTTTTTGTTAAAAGTGCCATATTTCCTTAGATATGGCTATTTTAACCTATGAACTCATTTTTCTTGAAAAATTATCTGGGCAGATTTTTTTTTGTGTGTGTGTGGTCTAGAATTATGATGCTTCCTCAATAAAAGATTAAATTTCCTTTTGTAAGCACATGGAAAGGCCTGCCTGGTTGGGACCATTGAATTTCCAGAATGGAGTTGATTTGAATTACCAGATGATGGGCACTGTGTCTAAAACTCCACATGTGGAGTTCTCTGTGGCTGCTGCTTCTGAGGGTCCTTTCCGTCTCTGGCCCACAGCTTTGCTGTAAATTCCCTGTAGTCCTTTAGGGGTAGTGGAGGGGCAGGTTACTCTTACCACAGCCATGCATCAAGGTCTTTCAGATCTCTGTCTTCTGGGGCATAGGTATATTATCTGTGAAACTCTTATCACGATGAATAATAGTGAACATACTTATCCCCTAAATTTCACCATCATACTGGAAAGATACTTTTGCTAGACAACAAATTCTACACGGACAGTTTTCTTTTACTACTCTAAAGGTATTGCTCCACTATCTATTACTCTATACATTAGATATCTTTTTCCCTCTAGGCACTTTTAAGATTTTTTTCTTTATTACTGGCTTTAAGCAGTTTGGAAATAACATACTTTAATGTAATTTTTAAAATCTTGTGCTTGGAAGATGTTAAGCTTCCTAGATCTGTAGTTTTATGGTTTTTATCAAATTTGGAAAATTTTACTCCATTATTATAGTTTCTTCCAATTTTTTTTCTCTTCTGTCTCCCCATTTGGAGATGCCAACTATACACCTATTAGTGTTATTATAGTTGTCTCAAAATTTACTGTTCTATTCTTATTCCCTCCCTTTTTTTTCTGTTTGATTTTAGATGGGATTAACAGCAGATTATAGCTACAGAAGAAAAGATAAGTGAATTTGAAGACAGCCATAGAAAGTAACAGCCTGTTCTACTAATGAAGTCTTATGTAACTGAAATATCAGCTGATGTCACTGTGTGCCCCTTTAAAGTTAGCTTTTGTTCTCTGTTCTATTTATGCAAGAATCCTAACATCTTCCCTGAGCTTTCTCAAAATTTCCACCCTTTTAGCTTCTCATCACGGTTGCTCAGAGTTCCTACTCTCTTCAACTCTTCTTGAACTCTTACTGCTGTTAACATCACCCCTGCATATAGAGCCTTAAATGAGGCACAGCCTCATTTAAAAAATGTTCTCAAAACACTCTTATGAAGTCTTTATGTGCATAGAAGGCTTTGTGTCTTTGTTGCAGGATTGAGGTTTTATATTGTAACGATGCAGTTATTTAAAAATAGCAATCATAACTAGCATTAAGCCCCTTTGTTTTTAGTAAGCAAAGTACTCTGTGTGTGTTTATTAAGTGCTTTGTGTGTTTTGACGTATTTAATTCTTGGAATAGTCCTATACAATAAATACGGTGATTTCAGATTTATCTGCCAAACTGAAACACTGAGAGGGTTTTTCAGATTACCCAGCTGTTACTGTGAAGACAGTAATACCTACATCATTAAGTTTTTCTAAAGGTTAAATAAGAGTGTCCATGTAAGATGTGTTCAGTGCCTGAAAATACAGTAAGTTCTCAAAACAGGCTAGCTATTGCTAGCTATGGATTGATAAATGTTTAAATAAAATAAGAAGTTTGGGATTTTTTTCAAAATAATCTTGAGAATAGAGTGGGTAGGTGTTGCGATAAAATCAACTGTAAATGGATACTTTTTGATAGGTTCAGTGGAATTGAGCTTCTACTTTAATGTATGTTCAAAATTTTATGTAATGTTTTAAATGGAATAACTGAATTTAAAAAAAAAAACTGAGTCAGAATTACTACTTTACCGACTTTTTAAAATGTTACTTTTAGATATTCACTTTGGATACAAACTAAGATGATATATTTCTCTAGAAGTGCCAGAGTAAAATCTTATCAGTTGTTATACACACTGACAGTTATTAAGCATAGTATTTGGCAAGCAGAGTAGCCTCCCTCTGCAGCTTAGGACTTAATATAATAAGACTCTAAATGTGCATTCAGAAATTATAGTATGACATTATTAGCTAAGTGATTTACAACCTTTTTAAAAAAACAACCCTTTTATTATTCATCTCATTCTTACGAGAACCATATTTTCAAAAACATCTTAGCAAACTGCATTAAATAATATATTTCTCAATAAGAAAAAAGTATAAGCATGAAGATTAATTTTATTCAAAACCAGATAACCAAAGGTATATTTATTATACTGAGTTTCTATAATTCTAGCCCAAAGCACAGAAAGTCTTACTTTTAACCTGTCTTAACTAAATCATGAGCCAATATAATTTTTACTTAGACATTTTGAAATACTGAAAATAGCTCATTATGACAGAAGCCTACATTAAGAATCCCTACTTCATAGGCAAGATTAAAATCTAAGAAATTGCTTTCGTGTATTTGCATCCCAAGTATGTTTACCCCATTTATTATTATTCTTTCTCCCCATTTCTGAAGTATTTCAACTATAATATTGATTAGTTAAAAAAGAAAATGCAGTGTTAGTTTGTTCTCTTAGCTAAGAAAATCAGAAGTAGTTTGTAGTCAAAACTACTTCCATGGTGACCTTTTTTTAATCTGCCTTAGCTAGACATTCAATTTCTAGGTCATACCATGGACCCTATTTTAACTGAAGCCATCTAAACTCCCAAATAACCAAAGGTGCTGATCTTTTTGACAAAGTTCATTGTTCAGACTTGTTTGTTGAGCTGTTGATTCTTGTCTGAGCCACTCTTAGAGTTCTAGCCCCTTCTCTCTTCAGATCATTTATTTTTTTGTCTGATTGTCCTAGAATGCATATCTGAGTATTACATCTTGGTGAGAATTCTTCAAGGGTTTCCTATTACTGAGAAAAGGAAATCTCAAAATTAACATGGAATACCCGGCCCTTCACAGTCTAGTTCTGGATTTTATTAGTTATTGTCTCATATTTTGACCTTTGCATGGCTTTCTTTGGCTGTATTGAAGTATTTGTAGTTCCCCAAATATGCCTCTGCATTTGGCAAAGGTAATACCGTTCTGATTTCTCTGTGAGGCATTCCTTGGTATTGAGACAGACTTAATTTAATTTAAGCACTGTGTTCTTGTTGCAGGCTATATATGCCTCCATTATAGCTCTACCAGTGTCATATCATTCCATATTTGTGCCTATTTATTATGAGAATGTGAACAGTAATGAATTTCTTTACTCATGTATTCCAAACATATAGAAGAAACTAAAACACTTGACTTAATGAGCAGTTTACACAAAGGATATAAAAGTAGCAACGAAAATTATACTACCTTCCTAGTAACCAAAAAATTAGTCTTTACTATCAAGTCTTAATTTTTTCACTATTATAATATTAGAAAATCTTAACATACACTATTCATGTTAACAAAGTTACAATAAAACTGGTGTCGATATTTTTAATTGATATAACTGTTGGAAAATTTTGACAGCATATAGCATCTAGAACTGAAAAATTACTTTAAGCGATGATCGTAAAAAGATAAAGAATAAAGTCAGATGCAAAATTGCATGTACTTTATAATTATACTTGCATCTCAAATGCATAATAAAAAGACTAAGGAACTGTATATTATAGTGGTAGCAGTGATTTTATGATGTTGGAAATTAGTGTGGTTTTCTCACCTTTGAACATATTTTTTATAATATGGTTGTATTTTATGATTTAAAATGTATACAACTTATGCCAGCATTTGGATTTTTAAAAAGTAATCCTGAATCAAAATACTAATGTAAGAGCACTTGAACAGTTTTCAAGTAATTTTTTTTGTCTTACAATGGCTTGTCAGGGTCAGGTCAGATGGGAAGGTGTTGGTAGTTAAAAACTGCTGTTGGTATGTGTGGAATGTTGATCATTTAAGTAAGACTTTAAAATTTACTCACGTGACAGTTCTTAATTTCCAAAATCTTAATCATAGATTTTCTGTTTTAAATGTAATTTTTGTTTTGGATTTAAGGTACCAGTTTTTGGAAGAAGCTTTTCAAAACCAGAAAGGTGCAATTGAGAATCTACTGGCTAAGCTACTTGAGAAGAAGAATTATGTTCATTTTGCAGCTACTCAGGTGCAGAATAGGTAAGTATGTTGCCTCAAAACCATAGTTTTATTTTAAGGATTTAAACACATTGGGTTCAGTTACTTTTACTTTTTAATATTAAACATATATAGGAAACATTTTTTTTGGAGGAGTAAATGGTATTAGTTTGAGTTTGATTATAGTAGTAGTTAATTAAGTAAAGTTTAGCTGACCAAAATTTTGAATACATCTTTATTTAATAATAAGAGTTGATTCACATGGCAGTGTCGTATTTTTGCATATATGTGTCGTACATATTTTGTATATGGTCCTGAATCTGTAGAGAAGTAGAACGAGAAGTTTATGGTCTATAAGATTACAAAAGGTTGGGGAGATTGATGATTTCATCTTCAGAAAGCTTTAAAAAAAGCATTAACATCTCCAACGATACTTACGCTTTTAGACACATTCTTTGATGACCTGTCTCCAATTTTTAATTTGCATTCATTGTTTTCTTTCTTCACAAATGAACATGCTTAAATCCAATAAGAGTCTGACTGTGGCTATTTTCTGCTTTCAGCAAGTTTAATGATTTCAGTCTTTGGGAAAATCATATTAAGTTTGAGTCCCATATTTTTTTATCACTAGTAACCAGCACTCTCATTTTCTTAAAATGTTTTCCACTCACTTTACTAAGAAAAGGACAGAATTGAATAAAATTTTTAAATAAGTGCCCAAACAAACACTGGATATACAAAGGAGGGAAAACTATTATTATCACTGAGTGTATTAAATTTACTCAAATTTGAATTTGGCAAATGAAAGCCACTTTAGGGGTTGAAAGTGTGGGTTATAGTTTGTACAGAAGTAAAGTATATAAAAGTGGAAGCCTTTTTATAGTTGATTAACATTTTACTTATTTATATTGGTGGGATTTTCCCCTTTCTGTTTTTTTAATAGTAGCAAGATATCAGCTGTTCTATTTTTGCAGCCAAAACTTTCATAACCACAGTGGGAACTTATTTCTGAAACATCTAACACCTGTTTTAAAAAATGGATTGAAAGTGTTTCATGCCCTCAACTGTATGTAATAGGAAACCATTTTGAGAAGAATGTATGAAGCGGGGTGGGTGTATCAGAACCACCATTCGAAGTGGATAAGTTATAAGTGAAAATAAATGCTTCTAAGCTTAATTCCTACTTTTCAAAATATAATTATTGATTACAGCATTATTTTTTGCACATTGTTCTTGAAAAGCTTTAAGATTAAGTAGAACCAATATGCCAAATTTGATAGTAACCAGCAATCCCCAATGTCAGCTGTTTGTATATCACATGTCATGGGAACTAAAGGAGATTGCTATCTAGATTAATAAACTGGCCTTTGTGAACTTAATTTAAAATGGCTAAATATTTAATTCCTTCTTTTATCTATATACATACATTGTTTGTACCAAATTGAGTGGTCAGGTCTGCTGAACCATAAGTTGTACATTTTGACAAAAGTTTACTTACTCAGTTCAGTGTCCAGTTGGATGAATTTCTGTAATAGTTGATTCACAGATGTAGGTTAAGTTGATAACCTAATGATGCATTTCTCTTATTCAGGATAAAAGAAGTAAATGAGACTAACAAACGAGTAGAACAGGAAATTAAAGTGGCCATTTTCACCCTAATCAATGAAATTAATAAGAAAGGAAAATCTCTCTTACAGCAGCTAGAGGTATGGTTCAAAGCCCAGATCGAACAAAAATTGCTTCTCTTGCTCCTTAGCTATTTTTAATGCTTATTGAATGGTCTTTTAGATTGGTGGTGGGTGGGGTGGGTATGGAAGTAAACTAAAGAAAAATTTTTTTTCATGTTCTATTGGAAAATACTTTTTTTAGTTAGTTACTTTGCACCGCCATTTAATACCACTGATTTTGGCTGTGCAAATTAGGAGATACTGTTGTTCTCTTATGAATGAAAGAATTATTACTAGAATGTGATGTAAAAGAAGACAAAACTGACCCAGGACCTTGCCTACCATAGGTCCACATTAACTTTTACATATGTGTGTGTGTATATTGGGAGTCCTCTTGAGTCATTTTGTGTTTCATTTTATTTTTAAAATATTCAGTAGTTTTCCTAAAAATGCTGCTTATTTTGAAATTTATAAACTTTAAACTTGCTGATATTTTTGTTGTATTAGGTCTGTTTTGCATATTTGGAGATAATATGTAGCTATAAATTTCTAGATGAGAATCCAGTCAATTTGTGAAATCCAAATTAATTTTTAATCAGACTCATCTCTACTGACCACAGTTGATTGGCTCTCAAAATTTTGTGCTCTTAAATTGGCTCAGATGATACAGGGTTGTATTTTCTGTACCATCGAATAGTAACAATTTAAACTATGTGAGCATTTGATTCATTTTGTTACTGTTAACCTCTAGTTTTCCATAGTGGACTTTTTCTGTTTTATTTCTTTGTAGAATACTGTAGAAATATTAGACACATAGTTACATACAAATGAAAGAAATTGTATCAGTGGACTGTGAATTCCATCTTTCCATTGAGACTCAATTGTGAGGAAAAGGTGCTCTAACACTTATTGTTAAAGCTGAGGTCTCTTACTTGTTGTACATCCATCAGTTGTATTTAACCCTAATAGATTTTTGTTTTCAAGAGGACTGTGTGACTAGAGAGAGCACTGAGCAAGCAATGATTTTTGACACTTAAACTTACTGGAAATACATTTTAACTATAGGTTTAAAATAATATTAAAACATATTTCAGGGAATTTTGAATTAAAAGCTGCCTCTTAATGCTAAAATGTGCATAATTACCTAATGGTAAATCTGCCATATACTTCTAACATGCTGATGATTTAAACACTAGATGTTTTCCAGTGTAATATGTTCCTAAACTTTGTAAAGTAACATTTAAGTTTTATAAGAGGATTGATTTCCAGGGAAGTTGTTAAACTTCTATCAGCGGAATACTGTTATCCATTGATTTATGTTGTAAAATGAGCAACTTGTTTCCTTAGGGGAAAAAACTGTCCAGCAAACCAAGTTGAATCATTTTTGTAAAAAAGTGGCTAAGAATGAACTACATAGGTTGTTTGGCTTGCTGAATGTTGACGTACATAGGGTTATCAGCTATTCTTTCTGTGGGTTTTAGTTCCCAGAAAGCAGTTTACTTTTTCCTTTATAGCATTTCCTCCAAGTTAGTCTTTCCTTCAACTCTAACTTACTTGCTTGTTCTTTATGAACTTTTGTCATATTAAAATGTTCCCTAGCCCCTACTCATAGAGCTCTGAAATTTATCTTTCTCATTTCGGCTTAAGTATTTAAAAAAGATTTCAGCATCAGCTTCATGCCATACCAGTAGATGGCACTGGTAACAGAAAGTCTTCTTTGGCCTGAAAGATGTAGAGTTAGGATTATATAAAATTATTTTTAAGGTCAGCTCATTCTGCCATCGACACTGTGTATTGGATTACCCTTAAAGAAAACACTATTTTTAACAGACATTTCACCTTTTGAAGGAAAATGTCCTTTTTAGCTTAAGGAATAAGGTTTACTCCTACGTTTGTTAGTGACTTTTCCTTTGATCATGGGCTCTTTAACTAACAAGAAGCTTGTTAACTTACCCCATTTTTAAGAAGCATAGGTATCATGTTTATTTGCAGTAGAAATTGAGTTGATTTTTTTCATATAGAATTCTTCAGAAAACCTCTTGTTCTGTTTCAGAACGTTACAAAAGAAAGACAGATGAAGTTAATCCAGCAGCAGAATGACATCACAGGCCTTTCCAGGCAGGTGAAGCATGTTATGAACTTTACAAACTGGGCAATTGCGAGTGGCAGCAGCACAGCACTGCTGTACAGCAAACGACTGGTGAGACACATCGTATCTCTCTTTTCCTTTAAATTGACTTTTTAAGTTTACATCCGATGAACTGTTTAAAAGTGCAGATTTTGAATTTTAGCAAATGTAATCAACCACCACATCAAGATATAGAAAATCTCTGTCACCCACAAAAGTATCCTTGTCTCCCTCTCCTCCTCACTGTAGGCAACCATTAATCTGATTCTGTATTTTCTAGAACTTCATAAAAATGGAATCATACAGTATTTACTGTTTTAAAGATACCTAGTATTATAATGTGGTTTATAATCAGAAATGGCAGAAATTTAAGAATGTGCATTTGATTGCTAATGTAGTCTTTTTAAAATACTGATATTGTCTCATTTGAGGCTGACACTGTGGGGCTACATGAGCTTTTATGTCTTTATATTATTATGTTTTCTCAAGTGATATTTAATTTTAAGACTAATGCAAATTTTCTCCCTTTAGATTACTTTTCAGTTGCGTCATATTTTGAAAGCGCGGTGTGACCCTGTCCCTGCTGCTAACGGAGCAATACGTTTCCACTGCGACCCCACCTTCTGGGCAAAGAACGTCGTCAATTTAGGTGAGAAACGATTCGTTTTATGACTGTAACTTGGAACACTGAATTAGGAGGGGAAAACATCCAAACCAAATTCTGTATACTTAACGTTTTTTAACTTCATTCTAACATGTAAACTTCTTGGAAAATATATTCTTCATTGGAAACTCAGTTGAATTGATGTGTTCATTACATCTTTAAGAATGTTGTGTAGGTTTTTAAATGTGTATCATTTTTAACATTTTCCCCACATCTTTAAAGTTGACGTCAACTCTTTCAGATTGAAAACTCAGCAAACAGGTCTTTACTCTCTGGGAGAATTTCTTAGGTCCTTAGTAGTTTGTATATTAATTGTACCAAATTATCCTTTACAGCAGTGGTCTTTAGCCTTTTTAACACCAGGTGCTCCTATGGGAATCTAATCTGAGGTGGGGAGCTGGCGGTGATGCCAGCACTGGGGAGTGGCTGCAGATACAGATGAAGCTTCATTTGCTGACCTCCTGCTTTGTGGCCTGGTTCTTAATAGTCCACAGACTGGTACCAGTCCATGGCCTGGGGGTTGGGGACCCCGGCTCTAAAGGAGGGCCTCCAGGATGCTGATGTGTCCCAAAGTCATGTCCTAAGTAAGTGTTTGAAAAATAAGAGTAGCTCTTTTCACATGGAAGAGAAATGGACTCTGCTCCTGTTACTCCGCAGTGTGGACCTGAAGACCATAGTGAAAGTTACAGATATAGACGAATAGCTTAATTTAAAACAAAACCCAAAAAACTTTCTCAATAGTTAGACCTGTGTACAGATTGAGTTAATTCACTCTTAAAGAAGTCAATTCCTCATCATTGGAAGCTATAAAGGCAGAGCTAGATGGCCTTCTGTAAAAAAATAATCTTTGTATATATTCAGATGTGGCTATAGTCTTGGATCAGGTATCAGCAAACTTTTATGTGGCAGGGTAGCTGAGCTTGGTTTTTCCATTTTAAAGGGTTATAAAAACAAAAAAACATTATATGACAGATCTTATGTGTTTTGAAGATCCTAAAATATCTGGCCCATTATAGGAAAGGGTTGCCAACTCTACCTCAGATCAGACCTTCCTAAAATTTGCCTTCTATTTAGATTAGAAAATAATGGGCTTTGTGAGAAGTAAGGAAAATTGTCATTTCTAAGGATGTAAGTTGTTATAACATTCACCATTTCCACGGAGACAGTTTTGTAGCAATGTAGAACTCTATCCTGCATATTTGATGAATCAAAGGCATATGAAATGAGCATAGTAATCTTGAGTATCCTTCAGTCTCGTTAAAAGAGAATTGATTTAGACTGATTCAATGGCCCTGTAGTAACATCTCTTTCACCTCTTTATTTTTCTGTACATCTATGTAAATAAAGAATAACGGCAAATAATATATTATTCTGAATAAGTAGTTATTTGGCTTTGATCTATATTAGGTTTCTAATCTTCATCTTTAAACTTAGCTCTCATCCCGGCTGTACTGTTGGAAGTTTTGAATGCTTAGAGTTGTCAGAGAAAAGAAGATAGTGATTAATCCACAGAGTAGATGATTTAGTCAATTATTTGCCAATTACTCTCATTTTTTAATCCTTCAGGTAATCTAGTGATAGAGAGTAAACCAGCTCCTGGTTATACGCCTAATGTCGTAGTTGGGCAAGTTCCTCCAGGGACAAACCACATTAGCAAAACTCCCGGACAGATTAACTTAGCACAGCTTCGACTCCAGCACATGCAGCAGCAAGTGTACGCACAGAAGCATCAGCAGCTGCAGCAGATGAGGATGCAGCAGCCACCCGCTCCTGTACCAACGACGACGACGACAACGCAGCAGCACCCACGACAAGCAGCCCCTCAGATGTTACAACAGCAGGTAAGTGTTGTATCGCTACATATTGATATAAATTGTGACGGCTTTAAGACCACATTCTGTCCTACATAGGTGAGTTACAAATTTTAAAGTTACCACCAGGGACAGAGCTCAAAGGTCAGAGTTTAAATATTTGCTCTGAGATGTTGGGGAAGTGTGAGGAAGGCCAGTAAGTAAATATTTACCATAGGAAACAAAATTAATTCACTAGTACTATGGAGGCACACAAGTTTTTATCCCTGCATACCAGTTTTTTGTTTGTTTGTTTTCCACATGTTGTTTTGAGCCAAAGAACCAGATCGTTTTTGCCTAATATCTGTTATGCTTTGTTCAAATTATTTCTTTTCTGCTCTCCCAACTCTTATCCAAATAAGAACTATTAATCCAGGGTTGGATAATGCGTTAAACACACCCATCTACTGAAAGGAGGGGACTGGGGCTAGGATAAAGAGAATGGCATTTACTGTTTACTTTATACCCGTCCAAATCCTGACTAAAACATTTTATAATGGAAAGATAAATTTATAAAAAATATTATTATATAAATGCAATTTCTACCTTTTGTAGCCTCCAAGATTGATCAGTGTGCAAACAATGCAAAGAGGCAACATGAACTGTGGAGCTTTCCAAGCCCATCAGATGAGATTGGCCCAGAACGCTGCCCGGATACCAGGGATACCCAGGCACAGCGGCCCCCAGTATTCCATGATGCAGCCGCACCTCCAAAGACAAGTATGCCTAGAGTTACGTTTGTAAGAGTCATACGATTTTAAAACTAAAAGACGCCATTTTTCTTAATCAGTTGTTGTTTTGGGAGATCATTAATACTTTGAGAATTTGGTTAATGCTGTATGTCTTCCTGTCCTAGAAAAATGCATATACACATAAAGTTTTGTATTTAATTTAAAGCGCTTCTTTGATGCCATTAAACCCATTATGGAGTGAGAACCTCTGATCTGGTCCAACCAACTCATTTGACAGAGGAACTTGTTATTATTTACCGACAATCACAGAGATAATTGCAAAATCAAGATTAAAAACTTAGTTTTCTGAAATTGTTCTTCTGTTCTTTGAACGTGACATTTTGAATCTAATACATTTGGAAACAATGAAACTGTGCTATTTTTTCTTCACTTAGTTTTGTTCTTTTTAGGATATAGATATGCCTATTTCTAAAAATAAGTGTATTTAGAGACATGTTTCCTAATCTTTGCCTGAACAGTAGATTTCCTTTGTATGGGAGGCACGATTTTAAAATTAGGCTAATTTTACATAGGATTTCTAGTTATAAAATAATACAGTTCTGGGAAGACTTCTGAAAAATATGCACTCCCCCTCACATATTGACATTATAAAGTAAAACACATTTTATTCTAGTAAATGAACCTGCTGGAGTTCCAAATACTTCTTTCGAAAGTTAAAATTTTATACTCCCTTTCCTCAAGGGACTTGAATCTCTCTTCTGTTTCCTCTGTAGAATTTTGTAATACGTATATTTGTGTCTGATAAAATTATGAATCTATTGCAATGTTTCTGCAGGAAGAATGTCTAATTTAGAAATTCTTAAATTTCTAATGACAGTAAGGCTGTTATAAGCTTTACAACTTTTCCTTTGGACCAGATTTTCATTACAGTTATTTCTGTATAATTGTTTAAACAACATATATTTACACGATTTAAGAATAGTAGGAAACAGAAAAGTAAAATTCTTTTAAATTTACATTTCTTTGAGATAAATGAAACCTTTCCCTCCTTCCTATTCAGATATATATGTTTGTTATTTATTTTAGAGTAAGTCAGAATTCAGCATCTGTTTTTATTACTAGCTTGTATTTTTTATTTTTGTTTTCATGTGATAATTGAGAATCTTGTTCACAAAAGTATGTATCTGGAAATTCAAAGAATTTTCCATGGTTCTTTTAACTTTTTTTAGATTATCAAAGCTGAATCTCATGGTGAGCTATCAAAACTATGTTAAACATTTTCTTATTAGATGATAGCTTCTTCGGGTCTTGCTAAACATTTTGTTGATCATCAAGTCTCAGAACCCACTCAGCGATTTGTTACCCAGGTTTTGGAGCCCAGCACCTTCAGCAACTTGACAGCTTTACTTCCAATTCTACTTTTGCATATCTCTCTTAGAGCTTTTTTCACCCTGGGGCAAATGTGCTAGATAAGATTAGAATGGGTCAGAGGGTTGCTGTTTTTTGGTGAGAAGGGCAATTGTGAAAGAAGTTGGAAAAAACCTGCATACAACAGCATATTCTTAGGTAAATTGGGTTTTCTTTAGGAAAAAAGTACATGTGAAGATTGAGGTTCTGGGAATTTATTTCCTTAGAAAATGTTCACGTACCTGTGTACCCCCTCAGTAAGGGGAAAGCCTTCACATATTACTAGGGCCAGGTACCCTTTTTGGAAGAGTATAGAAGCTAAAGAAGTAGACTGACTGACCATCTAAAATCATTTTCCTTTTACTTTCAGGGCCCCTACAGAAATTCCTGTTAGAATTTTAAATTTTTAAATATTTAAAATTATTTATATGTATATAGTAATTTGTTTCCCAAAGCTTTTCATTTATATTATCTTAAACAACCTTTATCACAGCCCTCACAATGAGACAGATAATCCATTCTTATTCATTATTATCCACAGTTGTAAATTACTGAAATTATGTGATTTTCCTAAAGTCACACCCTATTAGAATTAGGAATTGATGTCATATTTTTGTTTATAGATTTGTCGTTCTTTCTACTGTATCCATACACAGTATACACTTACAGTTAATTACTTTTATTTTTAAAAAGATGAGTCAGGGAGGAATATAGACTGAACAGCGACGTTCCTGGTATGGTGTTTGAAAACTCGGGGGCTTCCAGATCAAGTCACATTCATCTTTGCTCTGAAATAAGATCAAATCACCAGGCTGACAGGTTAAAAATTATTGCCAAGTCTCTTTTTTCCTATATACTACACAAAAATGAATAGAAAAATGAAAAGGTTAATTTGAATTATTATTTTCCCGTATAAGTTTAAGAGAGCTTACTTTGTTGTTTCCCAGCCATAGGTTTCAGACACTCAGCTTGTGCATCTTTCCAAAATAAAAAATTGTCATGGTTTATTCACATTAGGATATCCTGGCAGATGAAGTACTGATAACATCTTCTTTCCTCACAGCACTCAAACCCGGGCCATGCGGGACCCTTTCCTGTCGTGTCGGTGCACAACACCACCATCAATCCCACCAGCCCTACCACTGCGTCCATGGCAAGTGCAAATCGAGGTCCCACCAGCCCATCTGTTACAGCAATAGAGCTCATCCCCTCAGTTACCAATCCAGAAAACCTTCCGTCACTGCCAGATATTCCACCCATACAGGTTTGTATTTAAGTTGAATGAGAAATTTAACACCTGTGTTAATTAGGGAATTGGAGTATATATTTCTGCTTGTTGTTTCTAAATTTAGATGAAACTTTTTGAAATCTTCAGAGAGAATATTATTTGAATTTTTTAAAGTTGCACAAACTACAACTAGCACTTGTTAATATTGTAAAGTTGTAAGATGTCAGCTTTATCTTTCTGCCAAACCTATGCTAGGCGAGGCACTCCTGGTGTGAGTTTGGATCCAGAAAGGAGACCCAAGACAAAAATATGGTCAGATCTTTGTCAGTTCTTGTTAGGCCCAAAGGGAATAGTTGACCCCTTGTGCAGACAGGTTGGACTGAGAAGGGAAGAAGGTGGGGAGTCTAGATCCCAGGCGTGGTGGGTGTGGCGGGGACACAGAGAGAGGAAGCAGTAGGCAGGGTGGGACCTGAAGGGTCTCTGAGGCGTCCTGCACCTTTCACCTGTAACTTTTTACTGAAGAAAATTATTTTTTAGTGCCTTCTGAGATTTCATTAATTCATTTGAATCAAAAGGGCTTGATTTTTCAATGTAAATCTAACCTTTGAAGGTTATACTGGGCCACATCTTCATGAGTTACCATGGGAGCAAAGAGCAGTGAAACTTCTAAGTAAGACACTAGGACCCTTGACACTTTCTGTGACTAGTGTTTTATATTTTATTGTGTTTAATGGATTTCTAGAAGTTAGTCTTGAAGGACATGTCTATAACTCCAAAATTGTTTCAAAATCACGAACTTATTGCAAATTCTCTTAATCTGATGGCTTTCCTTATATTAAGAGAGATCTGTTTTGGCTAAGCAAATGGTAGTTACGTTGGTGCTGAGAGTACTGGACTATATAGAATAGAAACTTTTGGAATGTATTTATAAAAAATAAAATTTCTAAGTTGTAAGCTTATAATTTACAAAGAATGTTCACAGGCAATATATAAGTCTAATGCTTGAATTATCTCATATGATGTATAATATCCCTGTTTTATGGATGAAAGTAAGAGGTTAGTAGCTTTCTCAGTCACACCCAGTAAATGGAAAAGTTGGAATTCAAAGCCCAGACTCCTGATTACAAGTCCACTTCTCTCTCCATGATTTGTAGATGTGGCAGGAAATAGTTGGGGATTGTAGGCCTGGAAAGGCATAGTAGTGAGAGTCTGGGCAACCCGAGAGAGGTCTGTGCAGTGTTAAAGGAACCACCCAAGTTTTACTGCGTACTTACTGTATGCAAAAGTCCTTGGGCGTTAAGCAGAAAAAGATAAACAAGACTTGGTTCCAATTCTTGAGAAACTTTCAAAGGGAGAGGGAAGGTCGCTAATGTCAAACTTCTGATTTGCTAGGGTCACTCTGACCTTGGTTCAGTTCTTTCTCACACAGACCAGATGGCAGCAAACTCGATGTGCCACGTCTTTGAAAAGTCAGGCATCAAGGAAGCGGGGGCTCATTTTAGACATTCCTTGTCCTCTTGCCCAGAATTGTTTTGAGATCAAGACAAGAAGCTCTGGAATATATCCCCTTCCATGTTTAATTTTTCTATGTGGGCTAGGAGGAACAGAATCCAGAGTGTCTCCTATGAACCTTCTCCTCTGCCTTGCAGACCGTATTTTTATTTACTGATTTACTAGTGTCATTTGCTTTTAACAGTTGAGATAAAATTTACGTACCATAAAATTCAACTTTTAAAGATGTGCACTTCAGTGGATTTTAGTATATTCACAAGATTGTGCAACCGTCACCACTATCCAGTTCCAGAACATTTTCATCACTCCAACAAAAACTCTGTCCATTAGAAGTCAACTCTCCATTTCTCTCTCTTTCAGCCCCTGGAAACCACTGACTCACTCCTGTTTCTGTGGATTTGCCTATTCTGGACGTTTTATCTGACTGGCATTATACAATATGTGGCCGTCTGTACCTGGCTTCTTTCACGTAGCATAATGTTTCTTAGGTCCAGGCCTGAAGTCGTAGCCTATATCAGTACTTAAGTCCTTTTCATGGCTGAATTTTCCGTTGTATGGTTATACCATATCTGTTCCTCAGTTGATGGACATCTGGCTGCTAGGAACATGTGTGTGCAAGTTTTTATGTGGACATAAGTTACCACTTCTCTGGTGGTGAATTTCTAGGAGTGGAATTTCAGAGTCATATTGTGAATATGTTTAGGTTTTTAAGGAACCGCCCAACTGTTTTCCACAGTGGCTGCACCATTTTAACTTTTCCGCCAGCAGCGTATGAGGATTCCAGTTTCTCCACATTCTTGCCAACACTTGTTCTTGTCACATTTAAAAGGGATTAGAGGTGGTTACCACAGAAAGTGCAGCCATAGTAAGAAGTAACCATCTGAATCAAAAATAAAAAGGGAAGCAAACCTATCGTCTTAAAGAATCACTTACTTTTTCTTCTATCCTGTAGTTTCCATGGTATCGTAAAAAGAAAGCTGTGGGAGGCTACCCAGGAAGCAGACAAGGTAGCAGTAACTGTGTAAGGCAAACAGGAAATAAATACAAAGACAGTTTTGGATATTTGTTGCTATATCTTAATACTGATCATTACCACCATCCAGTATAAAGTACAATTTAATTTAAATAGAATTCTCTTAACCTGAGTTTTTTCTTCTTTCTCTCTGTTGTCTGTCTCCAGTGTTTTATCCCCTTTACCCATTTCACACACTCTCCACTCGTCATCTCTGGCAATCACAAATTTTTCTATATCTGAGCTTGTTTTTGTTTTATCTTTAGATTCCACATGTAAGTGAGATCATGTGGTCTTTGACTTTATCTGAGTTATTTCATTTAGCATAATACTTTCTAGGTCCATCCATGTTGTAAACGGCAAAAATTTCATCCTTTTTAATTCTTTAATAATATTCCATTGTGTATATATATCACATCTTCTTTATTCATCTAGTGATGGAAGTCTAGGTTGCTTCCATATCTTGCCTATTACTAGTAACCTGCAGTGAACATAGGGATACAAATATCCTTTCAAATTAGTGTTTTTGTTTTCTTTGGGTAAAAACCCATAAATGGAATTGCTGGATCATTTGGTAGCCCTGTTTTTAATTTGAGGCATTGTCATAGCATTTTCCAGAAAGTCTGCACTAATGTACAGTCCCACCAGCAGAGCATGAGGGTTCCCTTTTCTCCACATCCATGTCAGCACTTGTTATTTTTTGATTATTAATTATTTTAACTTGCATTTCCCTGATGATTAGCGATGTTGAGCATCTTTTTTTTATATCTGTTAGCCATCTAACTATGTGCTTTTTAGAGAAATGGTCCTCTGCCTGGCTTTCAATTGGATTGTTGGTTTTTTTGGTGTTAGGTTGTATGAGTTCCTTATATATTTTGGGTGTTAACCCTTTATCGGATATATCATTTACAAATGTCTTCTCACATTCAGTAGGTCGCCTTCTCATTTTGTTGATGGCTTCCTTCATTGTGCAAAACCTTTTTAGTTTAGTGTAGTCCCATTTATTTTTTCATTTGTTGTCCTTGTCCAAGGACACATATCCATAAAGATGTTAAGAGCAATATCAGATTTATTTCCTATGTGTTCTTCTAGGAGTTTTATGGTTTCAGGGCTTAAACATTTAAGTCTTTAATCCATTTTGAGTTCATTTTTATATATGGTGTAAGAGAGTGGTTCAATTTCATTTTTTTGCATGTATCTGTCCAGTTTTCCTAACACCACTTGAAGAGACTGTATATCCCATTGTATACCCTTGCCCCTTTTTGTCAAAGATTAATTGACCTTATAAATGAGGATTTATTTCTGGGCGCTCTCTTTTTTTCCATCCTGTTTCGATTATTGTAGCTTTGTCGCATAGTTTAATATCAGGGCAAACGATACCTCCCACCTTGTTTTTTCTCAGAATTTCTTCAGTTATTTGGAGATCTTTCGTGGTTCCATGTAATGTTATGATTAGTTGTTCTAATCTTGATTGATTTTGTATCCTGCAACTTTGTTGAATTTTTTTTTGTTCTACTAAAAGTTTTTTGGTGGAGTCTAGGATTTTCTACATATAATATCATGTCATTTGCAAATAGTGACAGATTTACTTCTTCCTCTCCAAGTTGGATGCCTGTTATTTCTTTTTCTTGCCTAAATGCTCTGGCTAGGACTTTCAATACTATGTTGACTAAAGGTGGCAAGAGTTGGCATACTTTTTCCTGATGTTACAGGAGAAGCTTTCAGCTTTTTATCATTAAATATGATCTTAGCTATGGACTTATTATATATGGACTTTATTATATTGAGGTATATTCCATCTATACCCACTTTGTTGATAGTTTTTATTATAAATCGATACTGAACCTATTTACTTTTAGGAAAGTCTTTCTTTGTCTGTTTTATGTTGTGAGCTGCTTTATTCTGGTCATTTTTATATCAATTCAGATCTTCCTTGGTCTATATATGTATAATTTCTTCCAGTTTCTGCTTCGATGCCATCTTTTCCTATTTTATGGTCATGAAAATCAATGTGATTTTTTTTTTCTGAGAGGAAAGGAGAGCAAGTAATAAAATATATGTGTGCAGTTGTCTGTGTTGAATGAGAAGTAAATTTACATGAAAAAGTAATCTTCAGGTGTGAGTATAAACAGATCAATAAGCCAGATTAGTAGTTATTTAAGAATCATTTGACCATCTCTTATATGGAATATAAGTGTAAACTTTTACTTAAGGTAATTTTTCATAATTTAATAGTATCTGTTCACTATTTCTTACGTAAATATTTTCTCATTTTATCATCACAGTTTTCAGTGTAGGTGGATGTTTTAAAGGTAGGGAACTGATCTTCAGTTGGGAACCAGCCCAAAGTCACAGTACCAAGTTCTCTGGCTTTAGCCTTCTGCCTGTAAATGAGAAAAGGGTTCAGTCTCCTGTTGACGAAAGAGCCTTGTATCTCAGGCTAAGGGATTTCTGCTGAGTATATAGACTATTCACAGCTTTAAGGTTAGGTATTGACATGACTAAATTCTGTTTGGGTGGATGATTCTGGCAGAAGTGTGGATACTGAAATGAAGGAAGATGGGACAAGGATACTGAAAAAACTGGGTCCTGCATCAACTTTGAGGAAAGACGGATGCATCAGTGTGTCATAGCTATTTTCATATTAGAACCTAAAGGATTTAGTGGATTACTGGGTTTTGTCTTGATCTGCTGGGTATTTATCGAATAATACTAATTACAGCTTTACTCATATAAATTTTATACTGTGTGGGCCTTCAGGGGAGCCTTAAGGAAGCAACAGTAAAGCTGAGTTTATATAGGATAATCTGTTAATTAGTAAACTGTGAGCATAAGCAATTATATTAATGAAATTAACTTCTTAGCTTTAATCAAAGCAAATTTATTTTGTTTTTTTTCTCTTTAGTTGGAAGATGCTGGTTCAAGTAGTTTAGATAATCTACTAAGTAGATACATCTCAGGCAGTCACCTTCCCCCACAGCCTACAAGTACCATGAATCCCTCTCCAGGACCCTCTGCCCTATCTCCAGGATCATCAGGTAAAACCAGCCTAATCATTTCTTTAACACCTTACGCAAATATCTCTCAGTGTATATATTGGTCAGGGTTCTCCAGAAAAACAGAACCAATAGGAGGGGTGGTGTGTGTGTGCGTGTGTGCGTGCGTACGTACTTGCATGTGTGTGTAGGGGATTAGGAATCAATTCTTGTGATGGTTAGGGCTGGCAAGTCCAGAACTGCAGGGCCGGTCACCAGCCCAGAGATCCAGGGAAGAGTTGATGTTAGTATTGAGTCTGAAAGTAAAATTCCTTCTTCCTCTGGTTTCCCTTAAGGTCTTCAACTAATTGGATGAGGCTCACCCCCATTCTGGAGATTGAACTCCTTTACTCAAAATCTACTGAGTACTATATTCTAGCCATATAAAATTAACAGTCTTGGTACCATATTTTTTTTTCTGATTGCTCTTCCCAATTATTTTTCTTGAAATACTGTTGGCAGGCCTCAGCTAACTAAAGTGATATTAATATATATGTAGTGTACACTGTTCAGAACTCCAGGGTACCTGTCCCCCAACCCCAGCTGTGTTTATGTTCTTTGCTGGATTTATAGTATCATTTACTTCCATGTCTTTTATGATATAAATGGTCAGTTGAAGAATTCTTTGGTTTTAACCCAAGATTAAAACACTTTGTAAAAATAAAATGGAAAAATTGTTTTAAAATAATCAAAGAAAGGCAAGTGAAGTTTTAAATTGTCATATTAAAACAAAAACTTACATTTATTGGAATCTATTAAAGTGTGACTAATCAAGTCCATGAGATACAGATCTCTTCCAAAATCCTAGTTGTTTTGTTAGTCCTCTAAGCATGAGTGACTGATTAAAGCAATTTCTAACAGATCGATGTTACAGAAGTGTTACAGATATATTTTTCTGGTGTAATTTAAATGTTCTTTCTTAGTGAAACAGAATACCTCATTATTTCTAGAGGAAAAATGGTTCAAATGTAAATGTGGGTTTTGCACGAGATGCATCATTAATACATTTTTTTGAGCCATACAGTTTTTGAGGTTTAATAGGATTATTGAAGGACTTCTAAAAGAAAGAAGAAATAATAGGAATCATAGTTGTCTATGTAGGGTATTTTATCAGATGACTTGGGGCAGGATGGCAAATAGCTTTCTCCTGATTTGTTAGCTTTCATTGATTGGGTAGTGTTGTTCTGAGGAGGATTCTGAGAAAGGGGCTCAGCTGAGAGAAAAACTGGTTGATGTCTGCCACGATTACACATGCCATTCCTGACCTCGAGAGTAAATCTATGTCTGACTTACAAGAGTTACTAGATGACATTGTAATCATCTTGAGTTCTGTAACTAGTAGGTAGAATTCTGAATATTCTTAATCTGTATTGGTATTCATTTTGACTTATTATTTGCAGGTTTATCCAATTCTCACACACCTGTGAGACCCCCTAGTACCTCTAGTACTGGTAGTCGAGGCAGGTGAGTATTATGTTATTAATAGTTATATTTTCTTTTTATTAAGAAAATTTTCAAAAACAAAAAAAAAAACTAGAATATTACAGTGAACTCTTATATACTTATGACCTAGCTTCAGCAGTTACCAAGTTATGGCCATTCTTAATTCTTCTGTATTCCTACCCATTTTCTCTTGGTCTGGATTGTTTTGAAATGAATCTCAGACATCTAATTTCATTTATGACTATTTCAGTCTATTTCACTTAAAAGACGAAGATTTAAAAATTTTATAACCATAGAACTATTACTACACCTAAAAAAATTAATGGATAATTCTTTAATATCAGTAGATATCCAATTAATGTTCAGATTTCTTAATTTTTCCTATAAATTTCTTTAAAAAATAGTTTCTTTGAGTGTGGTTCAAATAAGTTCTCTACATTGTTATCCTTGGGTGTGTATTAAGATCAAAATCAGTGTACCGGTTAAAGTAATGTATTTTCTCATACAGAGTTTTCCCCATTTTGTCATTTGAATATACTGCCTGCTGTTTTTTCTTACTGGTATTTAGATCAGGGAGTTAGATGAGATTCCTGTTCGATGTGGGGGAGAATTCTTCATTGGTGGTGGTGTATACTTTCGTCTGGGGCACATAATGTCTGGTTGATTTTTGTTTGTTTTGTGATAACAACCATTAGTGATCATTGCCTTAACTTTAATTTTTTTTTTTTTTTTTTACTGGTTGAAAAATGATATATTTTAATTATCGTATTATTCCGTGTTTATTATTTTAGAATACTTCTGTAAAGAGAAAATTTCTATCATATTTGGTTATAAGAATTGATTTTTTCTCTTTATTTACCTATTTTAATAATAATGAGTTGATTTCCCTGCACTCTCCAACAGTGACCAATGAATTTTATTTTCTCTAACTTGATGAACTCACATATTTAAACATACTTTATGTAATGTTTAAATATGTATTTTATTGATGCTTAAAGGGTTCTATCTTTATCCTGTCAGAGCTTTTTAAGGTTGGATCTTTAGTTCTGTGGCTGTAACCCTGGTAGTCTCTGACAACTTTCTTGTTTCGTGTTACGAAATGTTGTTCCAGGTTCGTCTTGTATGTTTCCTGCTCAGATCTAGAGTCAGCCATTTCTCTGAGAAATCTGGTCACATCAGTGAGGAAGTAGGGGTTGGGGGGAGAGAGTGTGTGTGTTGTGTTAATATAGAATGTAGTAAATGTTGACTGAGTTTTACTCTTATTTTATATATTTTAGTACAGTGCAAGAAAGATTTTATTTAAGATATACGTGTGTTTTTTGTTTGTGTGCATATGCATTTTTAAACACTTGCTTGACTTTAAAATTATACTTAAGCAAATAATCAGTACTTTAGAAGAAAAGTACAAATTAAGTGAAAAAAGCCTTCATTCTTAGTAGTAATATAGTTTTACGAGTTATTCACTTTTTTGCCAGTGGTTTAACTTTGTGGTCTAGAGAGAACGGATCAGTCACGTGCCTGTCCTCTTAGCCTATCATTATATTCATTCAAATAAGGACGTTCTCGGTTGTCTGCTGTTCCTTATCCCCTTCTCCCCATCCTACCCTCAAAAGCTAAAGTAGCAATTCCTTTGAGGAGGCTCATGAACCACTGTTGATGCTATTTTCTTCAGACGTTTGGGAGTAGAGTAGAACTGAAACTACTTTCATAGAAGCAAACACCAACATTCTATATTACTAGCCTGGAAAAATGTTTGCTAGACCCCATAAATGATTTAGTATAA
This sequence comes from Macroglossus sobrinus, assembly GCA_004027375.1. Classification (NCBI taxonomy): domain Eukaryota; kingdom Metazoa; phylum Chordata; class Mammalia; order Chiroptera; family Pteropodidae; genus Macroglossus; species Macroglossus sobrinus. The sequence continues at coordinate 401,682 of PVKZ01001268.1, forward strand.
TTCTTCATCATAAAATGTTTTTAAAGTCTTCTGAAATTTGGATCTGTATTTTTAAGAATTGGAAGTGAAGTTTCTACTCCACTCCTTTGAACACCATTGTGAAGTATCCTTATTATCTATGAAGTTAATAAATAGTTCTTTTCACGTTTTTCATAGAATTGTTTTTATGTATACCACACAGTTGAACATACGTGATCTTCGTTGTTTTTTTATTAGCTGCGGGTCGTCAGGGAGAACTGCTGAGAAGGCAAGTCTTAGTTTCAAGTCTGATCAAGTGAAGGTCAAGCAAGAACCCGGAACTGAAGACGAGATATGCAGCTTTTCAGGGGCTGTGAAGCAGGAAAAGACAGAGGATGGCAGGAGGAGCGCTTGCATGGTGAGATCCGCGGGGCTCTGCAGGGACTTAACCAAGAAGGCCACCTCAATGGAAGAATCAGTGAACATGTATTTGCTTTTGAATTTTTATGCCTGGTACAAACCAAATACCTCTTTTTCTGACTCAACTTTTTTAACCAGGTGTTAGCAGTAATTAATCAGAAAAAGACTTAATCGTTAAATGTTAAGGATTCATTTCAAATTAGCTGTTAGTTTGTAATTGGTCGATATTTTTGCCATGATTCTAAATCAGGTTCTATCTTGTTCTGATTTATTAATCATCTCAAATGTCACATGGAGTCTTGGGCCACAAAATATCCTTGGCTGTTTTCATGGTCTTGTAAGTTCAAGATTAAGACCGCTGACATGAAAGAAGTTTAATGATCAAAGAGTTTTATGATTGAAAGAGTGCCTTTGCCTTATGAATTATTAACCATTTTAGAGTGCCCAGATGGAACATTTTATAGAATTTATAATATAGAATGAAGGCCCAAGTTTTTCTTTGTTTAGAGATTTCTATCTTGTTTTTTTTTACTGCCCAGGCTTATATTTTATTTTTGGATTGGTTGACACATAGATATTTCAGCTCAGGGTATTACATATTCAGTGCAGTGTATGTAGATTTAGAGAGCGGATTTAGCCTTGGGCATGGAGCAGTGTCACCTCTTCCTCCAGAACTGGTTTGGAAAATACCCCCAAACAGCTAGGTGAAAGATATATTTTAACATTGTCACAATCTTTCTACATTCACAGAATGATATGTGGACAGAGAATATTTCAGAATACTTCTCAAAAGCTATGCAACAGATTCTTGAGTGAAAGATAACATATCATAGTCAGTTCTCTGTAGGAAAAGTATAACCCTATGCTCCCTTTCCAACCAGTGCTTCATGGTTTAGTTAAGTTCCTTACTATCTGAATGAACCAATATTGGAGAGACTGCTCCCTAAAATCATAAATTAACACGCCTAAATAATTTTGGGGTTAATTTTATTCCTTCATGTCACTGATGTGATTCCCAAAGTAATTTTAAGTTAGGTCAGTATATATATGTAAACGTGTTGACATAAGTTTTGAATGTAATACTCCCCCCCACCACACACACACACTGTGAACAATGATCTAGGTGATTTTTCAAGAATTTGTCCTTGTTTTGTTTATAGTTGAGCAGTCCTGAGAGTAGCTTGACACCACCTCTGTCAACCAACCTGCATCTAGAGAGCGAGCTGGACACATTAGCAAGCCTGGAAAACCATGTGAAAACAGAACCCGCAGATGCGAATGAAAGCTGCAAACAGTCAGGGCTCAGCAGCCTGGTGAATGGCAAGTCCCCAATTCGAAGCCTCATGCACAGGTCAGCAAGAATCGGAGGAGATGGCAGCAGCAAAGATGATGACCCAAATGAAGACTGGTGTGCTGTCTGCCAAAATGGAGGGGACCTCTTGTGCTGTGAAAAATGTCCAAAGGTCTTTCATCTAACTTGTCATGTTCCAACGCTGCTTAGCTTTCCAAGGTAATAGTGAGATAATTGATTTTTTTTAGTTTTTATAAACCGAAAAAATAAGTTATTCAGAGCAGATGGCCTTTTCAACCAGTGCATACATAGTATTTATTTCTATAAGACAGGAAACTTCTTATTCCTTTGGTATTACCTTCTAGAAAAACTGACAGCTGAATGATGAACTATCTAAGATCTAATTGGTGCATTAATAATAAAAAATAGACCATTTTTTGGCTTTCAGTTTATAATTAATGTGAACAAATTAGAGAGAACTCTAAATTTTGAGGGGCAGGGGTCCTGAGGCATTGGAGAAAATTATTAGATTTTCTCTTTTTTTTTTGTTTGTTGTAATATTTATATTTTTATAAGAGTTTGAGCCAAACTAATGACATATGCCAGGGAACAAGATCTCAATACTCCCTAGATTTCCGCTTGAAGCTGGATTTTTTTATCTGTTGCCATCAATTTTAATGAGGTCTGCAATCATTTTATTTATGAATACTGTTCATTCAGTTTTATGGCAATTCTGTTCGATCTTACCCAAAACTTACCTTTTAATGTTTGAAAGCTCTCAAAAGCCATTTTAAAGAAAAACAAGTGCTTTGTAAAACCGCCTTCAACGCCTTGAGATTTTCAGAGGTCGCTTCCTAACCAGAGCGTTTGGTCGGTGGCGCCTGGCTGGAGCGAGTGTGCTGCTCTCTCTCTCACTTCTCCTTCGATCACCTAGTTGGAGTCTTCCAGTCATTAACTTTGGAATAGACAGTTAATGAATTCCTGCTTTAAAAGTGAAGAACTTTGAGGGTAAAGATAAAGATTGGGAAAAAATAAGAGCATTGTTCTCATACTATTGGACTCTGTGCCAGCTAAATCTTGTTTCAAGCATTAACATATTCATCGGTGAGCACCCAGGCAAGCTCAGGCAGTGGAACAGATAGATGTGCCGGGCTGGGTTACGGACCTGGAGTCTGGCTGTAGCTCTAAGCTAAGGAGCTCGGGGCAGTTCTCTGATTTTCAGGGATTAGTGTCTCCATTAGAGTTTGTTTTAGGACAGCTGTTTTTCTTCCTTCCGTTTATTGATTCATGTTCCCACAACTTCATTTTCAGTTGATTTCAGAGACTGGGCAATAGTAGAGCCATGCTTCTTTCCTTCAGCCTTCTCCCTCCCCCAGCCCTAACACCCAGATTTCTAAGTGAAAATAAGTGTTCTTAGGAAAACCTAGCTTATTTTCTGCCTATAGATGAATTTTTTACATTTCCTCTCAGATTTTTGAGAAGCAGTGATTTCAGTGGAACAATGCTACTCTTTTTGAAAAAATTCAACCTTTTGGATTAGAAAAGTGGTGGTTCCATAAACAGTGCCAGAATATTTTTTTTTCTGAAAAATTGTAATTACGTAAATCTTAGGACGCATAATTATTTGCCATAGATGCAGTAAGTGGCTTCTTTTTTTTTATTCTCTTAGAAAAGGAAAGCATGGGCATTTTGGTCTTGAAATTAAGGCTTTTCATATTTTCCTTTTCTTTGAATAGTAACATCTGCTGCAATGGTAGAGTTTTGCCATTGAATGCTTCCTCTCAAAGGCAGATGCTTTAGAAGGAATAGAAACTGTTGACATACATTTGTATAATCCCTAGACTTAAACTTATTTATGTATGATGGGGGAGGAATGCATGTGAATGAATCATATTGGAGTTTATAGATGATAGAAATCTTGATGTAAACAAGCTATAGACTGAGCAGATTTAAAAGACAAAGGGTGTGTGTGTGTGCATGTGCTCACACTCACAGGTATGTGTGTCTGTATATCCTAGGCTTTGACTGGCTACGAAAAAAGAACTTTTATTTTGGGAATGTTTAATGCATGCCCAAACAGTACGTAATAGCTGAGGAACTCCGTACCCTGTGGTTTTTTCTTGTTTGTGGCTGTGGGGTCATCGTGATTACTGGGCTCTGGGGTTTGGTCTTATGCTACAAGTTGTGATTGTCAACTTTGTGCTGTGAGGAACCCTTTTGAATGCAACCTACTGTTTTTTTTATTGCTTTCCAGAAGGCAGTTGAAAAATGGGAAACGTTTTAGGACATTTTAATCACACAGCTTCACTTTATGAGATTTGACAAGAATAGAACCTCCCTCTCCCCACCCCCCCCCCAAAAAAAAAAAAAAACCTGGGAAAAAAGAAAATAAATTGGAGACTTAACCTCTGGGGAATTAGCTTCCCTAGAATGGGTTTTGTTATAATTTCATGGACTAATTGCCTCTTTCCCTCTGTAGTGGGGACTGGATATGCACATTTTGCAGAGATATTGGGAAACCGGAAGTTGAATATGATTGTGATAATTTGCAACATAGTAAGAAGGGGAAAACCGCACAGGGGTTAAACCCCGTGGACCAAAGGGTGAGTGTCAGAGAAGCCGATACATTATTAGTTGTCTGGCTATGCATACATTTGTTTAGTGTAATATACATGTAACCCCAATTTTTTTTCATTTTTTAACTTTGCCACCTGACTTGTAATATCTTTATCTCTAATCCTCAGCTCCAGACTCTTATCCAGCTTTCTCATACTTATCATGTCCCAATCAAAATCTTGATTTCTAATCTTCTCCTTCAAAAAGCAAAAGCAATAAATAAGCAGGTAACAATATTAAAAAAAACTGTACTTCTCCCTTAGTATTCTATCTCATTAAATGATACCACCATTTATCTCTGTTGTTCAAGCCAGAAATCTGTTAGAAATGAAAGCATCAGGAGTAACAATAATATCATTTTCTGCCTCTTACCAGTATTTTCTGAGACTGACATCATAGTTTTTCATCTGCACTGTTGTAATAATCTCTTCACTAGACTCCCTGATTCTACTCTCGCCTCCTTACAGTTTATTTTCTGTACTGTTCATAACATTCTTTTTAAAAATGTGAACAAGTATATCACATTCTTGCTTAAAACGCTCTACTAGCATCTCATCATATTAAAAACGAAATCTAAAATCCTCTCCTCACTTCACTTAAATTTCTGCTGATGTGGTCTGTAGCCTGATCCCAAGACACAGTATCTTTCACATAGTTCTGTCTGTGGTCAGTTACTGTTAAGTTTGGCTCTGATCTGATGTGTGTACTTTCAGAATCCCTTCTCCACTGTTAATGAAGAGAAGGTATGTGTATAGAGTGCACAAACAGTATTAAGAGTTTAAGCAATTGAAAACTATAAATGTAAAATGCATTTCAATTTGTTCTGATCGTGTCAGAAAATTCTAGAATTGGATTGAGAAGACAAAGGTAGTTTTTATTTAATTTTGAACCTGGGTGGAATCATTTCAAGAAAGGGAATAATAACACGTGTCTTGCCTGTCTCAGGGAATTAAGTAGCAAAGGCGATAATTTATAGATACCGGGTAATCTATAAATTGTTGTGCAAAATGCTTTATATTGCTTTTCTGATTCCTTTCCATGTATGTAGTTGAGATAATAGTAGGTAAATTACCTTAGTGATCAGACGAGAACAAAGGCAATCTATTTTTGGTAAATTCATTCAAAGTAGAACAGAAGACAGTCTCAAAACCGAATGGGAAACAAGGCAATTTTCTCTGAGTGTATGTTTAGTTGGATAGCTAGCATGTAGGAGGCTTGTGTTCAGTTTGTTGTAATAATACTTGACAGTGATAAAGTTCTCATTCTCAAGAGTATTTTTAAGGCTAAAAAATTTATTAGAGGTTTTCCTTTCCTTTCTTGGGCCAGAAATGTGAACGTCTTCTGCTTTACCTCTACTGCCATGAATTAAGTATTGAGTTCCAGGAGCCAGTTCCTGCTTCGGTGAGTAGTTTGCTTGAGCAGCCTCCCTGAGGAGCAGGTCTGAGGCTCTGGCCGGAGACTGCTTCTCTTGAAACTCGGACTTCTTGAAAAATCTAAGCCTCTCCAGAGCTCAGATTTTCTTTCCTAATACCATTTCTTCCCTCATTGGGTTGTTCCGAGGGACTGTACACGATATAACCTGTGTAAAACGCTTAGCACAGTACCCGATAACGTTGTAAATACTTCTTGTTATTCAGAAATTTTATTAGGGCTAAGTGAATGTGAGATTCACTTGATAAAATTGCGATTTATTTTTTAAATATCTTGTTGCTGTGATGAAAATTTGATTTCCCTGTTTTTTTTTTTTTTTTTTTTTTACTTTTAAGATGGACGTAAGGGAGACAGTGTAATGGAAATAATCTGGAACCCAGGAGTCTGAAGACAGCCTTTTCTCTTAGTTCTGCCATTAACCAGCCTTATAAGTTTGAGGAAATTACGTAATTTTCTGCCTTTACTTTTTTAACTGTACAGTGAGAATATCGGACTGAATTATTTTTAAGATTCTAGTTCTATGATTATAGGCTCTATACCTTGGGGAGAACACAATGTATGTAATTTGAATAAAAGTATAAAATTAAATCTTTCACACTGGCTCTGCCTTCATAATCCATCTATCATACACAGTCAAGATTAAGAAAACACTGGGGAAATTTTGCAATTCAGTGCTCTTTGTTTCTCTTAAAGGGGACTTTTGTAAGGAATAGAAGCTCTCAAGTCCCATAGGAAAAATACAAGAGGTGCTCAGTGTGTCATAAATGGGATGAGAACATGCTACACACATTTTATTTGCTAGCCATCAGTTGTTGAATTAAGATATTATTGAATACCAGGCCTGTTGAACAATGTTGAATAATAGGCTTATTTACTGCATAGGCTCAGAAATGAATTTTAAAGCACAAAAGGTCTAGACACAAGGAAGATTTTTGTGCAAATAGTAATTATCTGATACTGGGATACGCATCTTATCTTTAAGTTTAGGGACTTTACAATAGAAAATGACTTACAAATATTTTCATGATCTATTTAAATAGCTCTCTGTGTTCAGTTATTTCCAGAGGATACAAATATTTGGCCAAGAGTGGGAGCAGAACTTCCCAGCATGATGATTAAATGGTTAATAAAATTGTTTTTCTTTTGTTTTTACAATCTTTCTCAATTGCTTTGTCCGGAGTACTTGGTGATATTGTTATATCCTCTAAAAGATAACGTATTCTAGTAATAACAATATATTTTGTAATCACTTTTTTCCTTACCTTTTTCTCTTCACAAATCCCAAAATTCTGGTGAGCACATGGGGTTGACTGTCCTTGCTCATTGCCTTCTCTCCATATCTGCACACTGAGGCTAGAAATTTGGGGCCTTTCCTCAGTTGGAAACTGCCACATATTCTGAATATGATTTGATTTTCATGATATGATTGGGGCAGAAGATTTAAAGTACATTTACTATATTTAAAACTAACAAGCAGCTGGCTTAATAATCAACACTGAAATGCTATGCATTTTCAAATTAAACAGTTTGGCATTTTGGAGAATCCTTATCTAGCCTTATTTGTTTCTTTAGATACCAAACTACTATAAAATTATAAAGAAACCAATGGATTTATCCACCGTGAAAAAGAAGCTTCAGAAAAAACATTCCCAACACTACCAAATCCCAGATGACTTTGTGGCTGATGTCCGTTTGATCTTCAAGAACTGTGAAAGGTTTAATGAAGTATGTTAGCTTCTAAACTATAGAGTCTTGGATTACTAGTTTTTGTTTGTTTGCTTGTTTTATTTTTGGATTTTGCTTTTTCTGCCAAGAGATTTTTCTAATTTGATTTAAAATTTTATTTCTGCTTCAGTTCTGTCAAAAGTAAAATTTGCATCCACAGCTCTAAAGAAGCAAGTTTACTGTGTATAATTGGAAGTATATACTTAAGCATGATTAAATAAGAATATTATTGAATATCCCTTCCAGAACAAATTGAGGATTGAGATTAGAAAGTAGCCTGCAGTTAAGTATATTCTGTGGGGACTGATTATAAACAGTCTGCGTTTGGGCACATGTAGGAAAGGTGTCTGTACTGGTGTTTGATTTTATTATTGACCAAATAAATGTAGAGCCTTAAAATTATAAACTAATCTCTGGTGGCTTACTCTGAATAGTAGCCCAGAGTGTATAATGTTGTTTTCTGATTTCAGCAATGTAACTTTCATTAGCTTTGGTTATGTATTTTTCTGAGGATAAAGATGAGCTATCCATACCTTGAAAAGAAATCTGATATATACTTCCTTCAAGGAAATCATTTTGCTTATCTTGGGATAAGTCAAGTCTCAAAGGAAGATTTGTTAAGGGAGATTTTCATTATTCTAGGAAAAGAAAATGAAATTGAATGAGAATCCACAAAATCTTTAAAAAGATTACATCAATACTCATATCTCTTTATTGCTGATGAAATTTGGGTGCCATATGACTGTTACTAAAATAAATCACATTGAATCATTTAAAGTGTACTCATAGCTGCCTCTGAAAGTATTTAGGTGATTTAAAAAAAAAAAAAACAAAATGTTAATTAGCTGAAAAGTCTAGTCACCTTTATAGCAATATGCTACAGAGAACAGTATAACTTCACTTGAGGTTAAATTAATATAGCCCCAAGTATTTTGTCTTATTTTCTAATCCACTTAGAAAATTTTCAAATGAATATGCTTTCATGAGCTATAGCTAACATTTGCCAGGAAGACCATTTTAATCTGCTTTAGTAATAGTTGAATGATTTATGCTTAACAAATTGCCATACAAATGGAATTCTGATTAAGTGGTTTGTTGAAAGTTTAGCAGATTTTTAAAAGCAACATTTCTTTTATTATTTGTTTCACAAATATTATTCTCTAAGATGTATTCAGACTGGTTTCTATTCAGTTTGACCTCACTAATTCAGAATTTGAGACAGTTATTAAGGTTTCACAGTACCTTTAGTAACAGAACTTTGTAAAAAAAAAAAAAAAGTGGTTCCATGTTCTGTAGAATTTTAGAAAGCACTTATAATCTGGTTATAGCAATTTGTTCCCCCTACTGTGGCTGACTTTCGTTGCCAATCCTATGCAGTCTCATAACTTTAGAAAGGATTATAATTTCCCTTTTTTTTTTTTTGACTCTGGTATCCTTTTTAGATGATGAGAGTTGTTCAAGTTTATGCAGAAACACAAGAGATTAATTTGAAGGTAAGCTTTTCAGACCATGCAAACTTGGTGAAGGAATATGCATTACCAATAGGTGAATATTCCTATCTTTTGCTTGCAGGCTGATTCAGAAGTAGCTCAGGCAGGGAAAGCAGTTGCATTGTACTTTGAAGATAAACTCACAGAGATCTACTCAGACAGGACCTTCGCACCTTTGCCAGAGTTTGAGCAGGAAGAGGATGATGGTGAGGTAACTGAGGACTCTGATGAAGACTTTATACAGCCCCGCAGAAAACGCCTAAAGTCAGATGAGAGACCAGTACATATAAAGTAAAATGACATGAACTTAAATGAATTGTTTAAAAAAAAGAGAGAGAGAGAAGAAAATACACTTTTATTTAAGTGTCGCTGGTATATCCTGCCTACAGTGGGCACCTCCTTGAAGAAGCTGATAGCTTTTACACAGTATTAGATTAAAATAATGGACAGAAAACATATTCTTGTCGAGAAAGGGGGAGAGAACTCTTATTTGCAACTTTAAAAATAAAAAGCAAAAATGAAATGATTTGAAGATTTTTGTTACTAAAGAGGATAGTTCTGATTGTTAGAAATGGCAGATATTGATGATTATGTGGTGTTGATGGGTGCAGGATGCTGGGTACACAAGTAAATACTGAAGGGTCACTCGTTTGCTAAATTGTCTCTGGACGAGAGCGCACAGTTGTTAAAACGACTCTTATGCCTCCCCCGCACACGTACATACTGGCTGTTTTCTCCTTAAAATCAAAGCTGCTGAGATCCCACTGGACGTCAGTGCAGGTGCGCATTGGTCAGATCCTTATCTCTCCTCATTTCGATGCTGTTGGGCCTTAGTTTTTATATTGGTTCGGAGAACTCAACAGTAGTTTTATTTTCTATTCTTACTTGGTGTCTAGGAAACGTGACCATTGATCATCATTTAAGCAACTTTAATGATCGACAGAAAGAAGTAAATATGGTACCTTTCCAGTAGCAGATCACATAGTAGTCATTTCTAGAAAACCCTTCCACGGATTTGCACCTCCCAATCAAATCATCGGATCGTACAGTGATTCCCATGAAAGGCAGAATGTCTATTTCAGAATTAACCTAGTTTTCTGTACATTTTAAATTTAAGAAGATGACAACTGGCTCTTATCCAGTCTTCCTTCGTGTCAGTTTTCTGATAGACCACTATTGGCAAACAGTAATCTGTCAGCTACCAAATGTGTAAAATTTTCTGTATTTCACTTTGTCTTATTTGTAAATAGTGAACTAAAACTTCTGGCAGATCAGCAACATTTGCTGAGCCTGTTTTTTAAGCTAATGTGTATTCTTACTAATAATGTTCCTATCAAGAATGGATTTGTAATATATACTGTCTATTTCTAATGTTCACATTCATATTTTGAGGTTCTATCTTATTTTAATAGAGAACAGACTTCTCAGAAAATCTTCAGAAGCAGCTTATTATTAAAATATCAGAATATTGAAATAAACCTGGTGGGGTTAGAGTACTCATCCGTCCACCAAGTGGGACATTTGCACGGACTGGGGGCTTAAAGGACTTAGAAGAGACCTGTAAGTAAATCCTGAAAATGAGCCAATCCCCACTTGAATGGTCACTGGAGTAAGCCCACCTTTACCACCCCGATCTCCGCACCTGAGGCAGACAAACCACCTTGGCTCTGTTTCATTTCTCTCCTCTTCATTTGTGATGCTCATATCCAAGATGTGTGTTCTAGACTGTGTACAGGCTTCTCTTTGGTTGAGTTAAAAATTTTAGTCCTACTTTTGTATGGACACATTAGACTATAAAGTGACCAAAATAGAAGATTCGCCATTAGATATTTTTCAGACGTCAGCAGATTTGTGGCAGATCATTTGCCTTTTAAAAAATTCAGCTTAAGCAGTTCAGACAGTAGACTACTCAGAAAAAATTATTTGACAATTGTCTTAAGAGGTAAATATTTTTAGTGCATATTAAATCAAATAAAGTGCTCTAAAGAAATTATTATGAAAATTCCTTTGTTTTTTTTTTTTAAACACGTGATGGAGTGAACATGAATATGATTCAAGCCTTCTGATGGTATGTTTAAAGAGTATTGATTTGTTACTGCTATTGATTTACTTCATTCTGTATCTTAAGTGTCTCTTTTCAGTTTTGTTGTAAGTTAAACTTAAAAACGTAACAAACTGTTAAGAGGGAGAAAATTGTTTAAAAATGCTTTCTTCTGTTCTCATTTTCTTCTTTCCTACAACATTCATGATTTCATTTTATCAGGAGATGTGTCTAAGGACATAGCGATGAGTCGCAGTACTGCTGCATTATGTCAAGCTATTGTGATCTAATATTTTATGCTTACTCTTCATATGAAACCTTTCATGATTGATTCTTAGATAAGTTATTTATGTTCTACCAATGGGGGCAGAATTTTTAGTAAATATTTCTCAGTATCTGGGGCCTTAAAAGATAATGCGTTCTCTTAAAAACATTCCCATGTTAGATGGGTTTTTGAAAGTTTTTTTTCCCTTTGTTTTAATAAGATTGGTTCTTAAAAAGCCACTTTTTGTCAACATTGAATAGGCTCCATTCTGTGAACAAGATAATTTATACTGCTGAGGAATTACCATTTATTACTAGCTATCAACAAACCACAATGATATGAAGATGTTCACTTTAGATTTCATTTCAAGGTTTTTTCTTGCACATTGATCACTGTTTTGAAGCTGATCTCTTGGGTACTAATACAACTGTTAAAAAGTATAAAAACTTTACATTGGTATTCAGATATCTTACATGTTTTCCTATTTATGTTTTAAAAAGACAAACATCGAGTATCGATTCCTGAAGGCAGTTTGTATTGATCTTCTCTCACATTTGTATTCTTGGTTAAAAGGCAGTGTTTTAGATTTGGAGATGTGAATGTTTTCTTAAAAGCTTGCAAAGTTTTCACCACGTTTTAATTTCTATCTCCCACCAGAACACACAGAACAAAGTGTTCTTCTGTCTGTTCCACTGGCCTAAATTTGTATTTTTTAGCACTTCGCTGAGCTAATTCACTGAGTAAAGAGATTGCTTTACAAGGTGAAGCATGTGTGTGTTCCAAAGTATGTTCAGATTATAGGTCATGGGTTATGCAGAAACAGCAAATCATTGCTACAGAGAAGTGATAAGGCATTGGACCCACTGTTGAAATGGTCCTTTTTGGAATCAACAAGGTACTTTCTGACTTCTATTTCTTACATAAAGGGAATTTTAAAGTCAGTTCTTACTTTTTGTTGTAACAGTTTTTAAACTTTTTAGTTAATCCAAAGAAATAATGTTTTTAAACAGAGGCAAAAGGTTTATAGCTTGCAAATTGTAGATCTGTCAATTACCTCAGCAGGTATCCTGCCATGTAATTATTAGTGATTAGTGTTAATGAGTCAATAGATTTAGGTCTTTTGACTGTGCTCTTGGATTGTGGCGTGCCACATGTTATTAAACAGTCTCTTAGTGTCCACAATGGGAATAGATGCTGTGGTCCCCTCTCCCTCGATCTTTTAAAAGTCCCTTACCTGCTCCCACTGCTTGTTGCATAATCTGCATTGGGTAAAATCAATGCGTTCTAACTCTACTTATTTAAAACAATCAAGTTCTTAATTCGTACTATGAATTCGTAATTCGCACCGTCTGTATTCGTAACCTGCTCAAGGCCGTCCCAGGTTTTCAGACTGCTCCACAGTTTGTCGGTACTGGACCTGGCTGTTTCCCTTCGTCCTCTCACTTATCTCCTCCTCGATAAAGCAATAACACTGCTTTACGTCTGATGCCTACGCATGTCACAACCCTCTCCTGGATGGTGATTTTATAGGAAAGTTTGTATGCATATCACCCAGTCTATCTTTTAAAAATTAAGAAAAATAAATGTGTGCTGGAGCTAATGACAATATATTGTGGCATTTTATTTTAAAAATTGGGGAAAGTTGCATATTTTTTTAAAAGTAGGTGTTTGAGTAAAAAAAAATTGAAGGTACTTTTTTAAGAAAAAAATTTATATGCCACAGTTTACATAGACATTTCAAGGTTTCAACATGTACTCTGGGATATAATGGATTCTTTTACTCGGTCAGAATGCATGTGTAACGGTTCTTCCATCTTAGTTTCTTGTGTTTGCCTTCGTGGTCTTTTATATTTTTTTCTTGTATCTAAGAAACAATGATCTTCAAAAATAAATCAATTTGGATCTATTTGTCAAACTACAAAATGTACAAAATTAAGTTTAGCCCTTTTCTAGCAAGTGGTCTTTAAAAATGCTGGTCTTTTAAATTCACCAAATTTGTATGTGGGAGGGCACGGAAATGATTTTCTAAGTGCCACTGCAATATTCCCTTTCAAGTGTGGCCTAAATTTCAGTCTTAAGAATGAAACGCATGTCTGCTCCTGGTCTGAAAAATGTAGGCATTTACTATGTTTTAAGTCACAGTGAAACATGTATATAAGCCTATGAAGCAAGATTTGTGCAATCAGAAAGCCTGTTAATTTTCTCTGTAGACGTACTGACACACGAAAGGGTTAAATTCACAGCCTTATGAGTTCCTTGTTGCCAGTATTTCAACTGGTCTCCCCTCATCGTTATTATTATTATTATTATTACTACTACTACAACTCCTATTATTTTTGCACATGGTTAACTACCCTTCAATATGATTCTTAAAAAGTGCTGTTTCTGTGCTATTGTATCTTCTAAATAATCATATTTAATTTTTTTAAACAAAGTTGCGGTTTTTAATTGTTCCGTTCCTGTGTTTTTTGCTGGTGTGTAATAAACGCAAGTTTTTTTCCCATGGTTATTTAATACATTAGCTGCCTGTAAATATTTCCTGTTACAATGCTCTGGAATGTGTTGTAGAAGTTGTATTAGATTAGTTTAAAGCCTTGTTTGAAAGCCACATTGTTTTGGTTATTTCTATTAAATTAGAAAATTGAAAAAGTTTTCAAATGAATTTCTTTATTTTCCCCTTTCTCTCTGAGTTGAGACTTAATCATTTAAATTCATTTAAAAAAAATTTATACTATGTGCCAGGCACTGGAGAGTTATAGTTGCAAACAAGACAAAATACAGCCCCCGCCTTCACAAGTATTTAGTCTCTTTATGAAAATGATGAGTTGCTAGGATAGGGATTAACTCGACATGTAGTAGGAACACTTAGGACAGGATCTCACCCCAGACTTTGTTGTTCATTCAGGGAGGTGATCTCTCTCACTCAAAAGATGGGCAAGTAGAACAGGCAAAGAGAGAATGAAAAGTGAATAAAATATACAGAAGCCTGAAGATGAACGAGAACATGTATGTATTTCAGGACCTGAAAAGTTCAGTTTGGCTGGAACAGAGTTTAAGTTTGGAGGAGTGAAATGTTAGGCTGGAGAACTGAGGAGGGTCCTTTCCAAGCAGAGTGTCTTGAAAAGTCACGTTAAAGGGTTTGGGGCTTATACGGAGGGCAACAAGGAGCCCCTGAGGAATTGTAAGCAGGATAGGGCTTGGAGCGTTGACATAATAAGAGTTGCCTCTGTGTGTGTGTGTGTGTGTGTGTGTGCGCGCGCGCGCGTGCTCACCCATTTAATTTTTATTTTTTATTAGAGTTGACATTCAATATTATTTTTTATTAGTTTCAGGTATACAGTAACGCGGTTAGGTATCTTGAAAGGTCATTTTGTGAAGAATGGGTTATAGAGAAGATTGGAAATGGAGAGGCAGTTGTAGGCTGTGAGTGATCTAGGTGAGCCTTAAACTAGTTAAACCTGGCAGTGGAGAGGAAAAACAGTCAAATTTTAGAGAGATTTATAAAAAAATAGACCAGTAATTGAGGCCTTGGGGTTGCCTGAGGCATATTTTGTATGGCACTTTTAAAATAAAAAAGAGGGGAGGCGAGTGAGTTCAATTTGAGGATACGTTGAGTTTAAGGTACCCATGGAAAATTAAGGTGCATGTGTCCATGGCTCTGGTGCTCATACGAATCCCTGGGCTGCGGATAGAGCCTGTAAAGTCCATCAAGAATCATGACTGTTTTATTCATCACTGACTATGTCGCGCACATGGTAGGCATTTAGTAAAGAACAGTCAAAGGTGAACCACTAGCATAACAGTTGGTAACTAAAACAATGTGAGAGTATGGTATTGCCTAGGAACTTTATAGAATGAGAAGAGTAGAATACTTACGATAGCAGAGGAAACAGTTTGTCATGGAGATTAGTCATGGAGGAAAGCCAGGACTACAATGGGAGACTAGAGAAAGTTTACAAGGAGGGACATGAGGTATCAGTGATATCAAGTGTTAGAGCAAGAAATGAAGTGAAAATAAAGTGGCCATCGAATTTAGCAATATAGAAGCCATAAATGACCTTGGTAGGAGCTGTTTCATTTTGAGCAGCAGTGAGAATAATGGATGGATGATTGAGTGTAGGTGTTTTTCAAAAAACTTGACTTTTTTTTTTTTAAGATTATACAAAGCTTACAGTCATGACTAACCAAGTAAAACATGAGAATGAAACTTCCAAATTGTTAAATTTCTGATGCATTTTATGTGGTGGAAAAAGCACGGGTTTTGGCCATTGGGCAGACTTTGGTTTGAAGCGGTAAACAGGTTTACCAGTTACCTCTATGAACATTGAGTTTCTCTTTGATTATTCGTGAAGTGAGAAGAGTCACGTCCAGCTCATGGAATTAACGTGGGCATGAGATCATTTATAGCAGTGTTGGCACATGGTAATAGTTCTCAACAAGCAGTTTCCTTTTTCCTGTTTCCTCTTCCTACTATTTCCATGAAAAGAGGCAGGTTAGAAATGTAATTTTTCCCTTTTTATTGATGAGGTAAGACTCCAGGACCCTAAGACTTTAAAATCTATCATCAACTCATATATTTAGCTTATCCTTCACTAATTTAATTGATCCGTAGATTTCTAGACGTCAGCACTCATAATAGGTTCTAGAATTTTAGGGAACAATTCAAAAATGAATTGGTAGGACACACCTAATACAAGGTTTTGTCTTAAGCTCCCTTTTTTCATATTACCTGGCCTCAGGTGGTGGCAAATATGTCACTATTATTTATAAAGATGTTACTGTCGGTGATCTGAAAATACAGGGGTGTCTGTTTCTGACAATATGGCAGACTGCATACCCTGAGAACTTCCCTCATGTCACAAAACATCTGAAATGTTGGATAAGATTCATTTTTAAAAAATTTTCTTTTAAATGTATTGCTGAGCTAGCGAGAAAGGATGCTAAAGCTTCACCTTATCACCTGTAGCATTTTTGCCAAAAAATCTTTGACCTGAATCTAATAATGTGGAATAAACAAAAGTGGAATGTAGGACCATTTATAAAGGCACGTGATGTGACTTCTTAAAGTGCCTTGTATCAAACAGGTAGGGAGACTGTTCTAGGTCAGATGACATGCAATATATGATCTTAAGTTTGATATTAAATAAACCCGGCCATTAAAGACATTTTAGAAACTTTTGTGAAATTTGTATGTGAACTCCTGAGTGATAATGGAATGTTTAATTTTCTTAGGTGGTGATGTAGGAGAGTGTCCTTTTTCTTAGGAGATGCATGCTAAAATATCTAGGGGTGAAGAAGTATTCTATTTCAAATGGCTAGGCAAAAATGTGTTATGTATAGAATATACATTTGAGATGGTACAAATGTGGCAGATTAACAACTGGTAAATCTTATTGACAGATAAGATGGGTTTTTCTTCTTTCAAATTTTTGGAAACTTGAAAATTTTCAAAATAAGGTTTGGTAGTGGGTGGAATAAAAGGCATGAATTCAGAGAAGTGTTAAAGAGGATGATTGCTCTGAGGGCTCTGCCAACACATGTGTCTTAAAGGCTTCGGTGCTGGCTCAGCTTTAACAGGGAGATGAGTATGGGACCAGTGTCAGCAGCATGTCAGAGTGAGATGCTCTTCCAAAACCTGGGACCCCCAAATATGATACACTCAGTGAAATAATGAACCAGAATACCCTGCCCCCGGGAGGAAAGAAAACTGGGAGGAAGGAATTAAAAACATCTTCCCTAAGAATTTGTATACACTAGCTGACACTTAAAACAGTTTGGAACTAGGCACATACTACCTGTGTGAGGAGAAAAGTTAAGAATTTAAAGTGCTTTCAGGTTAGAAATGATTGCAGGTGCTTAATAGAAACAAACGTTAATACTTTTCAATGGACAGACTTTTTAAACACAATCTCAATTTTCATAGGTAGTGTTCCCATAATCTTGGACTCATATTCAGAGTCACAAAAATGAGAAACAAGTTATTTAAAAATCAGGAGACATAGAACATGACCTGTAATGACTGTAGATACTGAATTATTGGATGAGTCTTCAAAGACATTTAAAGAAATATTTTAACATCTCTCAGATTGGGATAGCATCGTAGTATTGATTATGTTAATGGTACAAAAATGGGTGTATCCAATACTTGATGGCTTAGATTCAATGAAATACAAAATGTATTAAGAATAGAAAGTAATATAGAAAATTGAGAAAGAACAAGAGACTATTAAAAGTGATGAGGGTGGAAGATAATGAGCTCATGCGTGAGAAAAAAAATTATCAGGTTTGAAAGTAAAACATCTAGATCAAGACAAAATCTGAAAACCAAGGTGAAATTATACAGAATGCACAACAGGACAGAATATACGAAAGTGAAGTTAAAGGACAGCAAGAGCTGATGGAAAAGGTCAGTACATATTTAATAGAATACCAGAAGGAGATGATAGGGTGGTTAGGGATGATATTTAAGGGTATTTTGGCTGAAGACTTTCTAAGTTTGACTAAAGTCACATATTCTTAGATTTGTGGAGTCTGGGAAATATGTAGACCTACTGAGCTACGTTCTAGAAGACAAAGTCTAGGACCTAACAAGAGTAGAAAGAGTGACACCTTTATGCACACTACCAAAATTGGAGGTTTCTTTATAAGAGCAAGAGAAGACCTTACGACATAATTAGTGTTATAGCTTCTTGAGAGTGGCAATGAAAACCATAAGATAGTGGAATAATATTGAGAGAGAGAGCTGAGAGAAAAGGTATCAATCTAGAATTTTTTTACAACAAAGAAGAACAACATTTTGGATAAAAGGTGAGAGATTTTTTATCAACGTATCCTCATTAAATGAATTTCTGAGCATTTATTTCAGGAAAAAGAAGTCAGAAGATCTATCTATGTTACAAGAAGGAATGGTGACTGAAAAAAAAAAAGGATAATGAGAGTAAACTAAACCTTATGAAACAATAACAATTTTTTGTAAGTTAAAAAGAAATTCTGCTTCCTCGCTTCCTGGGGAAACTGCTGAAAATTACAATATATATAAAGCTTCTGAACATGGTCCTTTGTGCTAACAGCAGGTAAACACCTCTTCGAGAAAACCTATAAACATTACGTAGGGATGGTGACACTGTGGTACCTGAACCAAGACTTCTCCCTCGCCCGACCTCCCAGTTCAGCAACGTGGAGGTCCCGGACTGCCGCAGCCAAGAACAGAAGGCCTCGTCGTCCTCAGCTCTGGTCGGAGGACTCTTCCTGGTAAAACAGGACATCAGTCTTCTCCTGCCCCCAGGTACCTGTTGCTGAGCTTGAGTGAGTGTGGTTGAGAAGTGGGGGCTCTCGTCCACCTGGTTCCCATTCGAGAATGGAGGCTCTACCTTGAGTGTGGTGTGCTTAGAAGACGGGACACCAGTTACCTTTGCCCTGGCTCTTGTGGTTCCACACCAGGAGAGAGCCAAGGCCTCCAGCTGCTTCCCCACCCCCTCCACTGCGCACGGCTTCCAGAGAGTAGAGGTGTCACTCAGGCTGACTTTGTCTCAATTAACCCCGGTTTAGAAGGTTTGCCTTGAAGAAGAAGCATTTTACGAAACTGATAGCCCTTAGTCTCTTCCAAAAGATCGGATTTTTTTGTAACAGGGCACAGATAAATTCAAACGTGAGGGTACCACATTGGAGGTTGTGGCAAAAGGCAACTGAGAAGAGTTAAGGTAAGTGTGAACTGTAGGTTAGCTAGTTTGCAGGAGAGGACCAGGGAATAAGAGCTGAAAGGAACCATCCTGGGATTACAAGAAATACTTTAAACACAGATCTCACTATGCCTTTAAAGGAGCAGAATATGATTAGTTTATGGAGCAATTTATGCCCCCACAGCACTGTTGAAAACAATATAGCAGCTGGCATTTATGGATGTTTAATAGCTGGGCATGGTCAAAGAATAAGGCCACCAAACCTACTGTCATCCCAAGGAAACTGGGTTGACCCAAAGCTGTGCCTTCTAGAGAAACATCCATCATAGGCTTAATACTGGAAGAGGAGTGGGGGGACTACACGTCACTAAAATAATTCAGCCAGTCGCTAAACAGGAACAATCCCTGGGGGTGGGGGTGGGAAGGACCAGTTGCTGTAATATATTATCAGCAATTTCCAGTCCCCAACAAATAATAATCATGTACACAAATAGAGAGTTATAACTCATACCCTGGAAATAAGCAGGCAACAGAAACTGCCAGTGAGTTATAAGGTGTTGGATTTATATAAGAAAGACTTGAAAGTAGTCATCAGAAATGTGTTCCTAGAACTAAAGAAAACCATGGTTAAAAAGTAAATGAAGGTCTGATGACAATGTCACATCAAATGGACACTATCAGTAAAGAAGTAGATATTTGACAGGACCAAATGGAAATTCTGGAGTTGAAAAGAACAATAACAAATTCACTACGGGAGGCTCAGCAGTAAACCTGAATTGGCAGAAGAAAGAATAAATAAACTTGGAGGTAGATAAATAGAGATAAAAATAAAGGAATGGATACAGCTTCAGAGAAGGGTGGGACATCATTAGACACACCAACATATGCATAATAGAAGTACCAGAAGGAGAGGAAGGGAAGGAGAAGTAAAAATATTCAAAGGAATAATGGCTGAAAATGTCTTAAATATGTTGCAAAACAACTTACCCAACCAGAATCTTCTAAGAACCTCAAATGTGATAAAAGTTAAAAAAAATAAAGCCATTCTCAAACAGACACAGTAAAAATGCCGAAAGTCAGCGGCGAAGAAAATATGAAAGCAAGAGAAAAACAACTCAAGGGATTAAGATTAAGAGTTGAATTCTCAATATTAACAGTGGAGGCCAAAAGGATAACATTTAAAATGCTCAAAGGAAAAATAAGTCAACCAAGAATTCTCTATCCAGCATAGCTGTCTTTTTTAAATGAAGGTGAAACAAAGACTTCTCAGATAAACAAGACATAGGAGAATTTATTGCTAGCAAATCTGCCTTCTTAGAAATACTAAAAAGAGGAATAGGCTGAAAGCAGGTGACACTGTGGTCATTTGAATCCACACCAGTAAAGGTAATGATGTAATTACATAAAACAGCATAGATGCATAAATTTCCTTCTTCTTGTTTTAAGAAGCAACTATAAAATTATATTGTTGACCCATACAGAAATGTAATATATGTATATTTGTTAATAACGTTCAGGAGGATAGGAATAAAGTTGTATTATCCTGAGGATATAATACAGTAATAATTGGTACAGTAATATAACTGCATATTATTTGGTTTATAACTAATGGAAATTTGTGTATAATGATATCACAAAAAGAAGGAAAAAGGAATAGAGCTATATGAATAATGTTCCTATATGGAATTAGCCTACTGTAAATCTGTAGCTGATTCTGGTAAGATGTATATGGTAATGCCTAGAGCAGCTTTAAAAAAGTACAGCAAAAATTTAGGGTAGAAATTAAAATGCTGCTTTGGAAAAATATTCACTTAGAGGAGGAATACAGGGACAAAAGAGATATGAGACAGAAAGCAAAAAAGTAAAACCGTGGACATTAATCCAACAAATTATTATTAACACCACTAAATGTGAATGGATTAAACAATCCAGTCAGATGGCAGAGAGGATCAGACTGGATAAAAAGACCTGAGTCAGCTCCACCCTGGGGTCATCCAGAGCCTGCATCTCCTCCCGTTCTTCGGCATGACTGAGGCATCAGAGAAAAGACTCTAGACAACGTACACCACGTTTTAGACGTATTTGGCCACAATGAAGAAGAGACAGAGAAGAGGGAGGATGGGTGGGATGGTTTGTCTTTAATGAGACACTTGAGCAAGTCCAAAGCTGCCATGGAAAACCCAGCAGAGACATTTAAGACTGGAGAGAGCTGGGATAATCGAGAGAGTAGGTGTCCCAAGGAGGAGGGGGTGGGAGATGGGACCCAGACAGCATGGTGGGTTGGCCGTGGCTCAGAGGAAGGCTGTCCCCTCTTCTCGGAATGGAGAGGATGGCTGGAGCGTGGCATTGGGGTTAGGTGGTGAGACATTGAGGGCATCCATGTTTGCTGGCTTCTTTTTTTTCTGTGCTGTATCGAGAGTCATGAGCTGGGAATGAGGGGTCGTTGTGAGCGAATCAGAGATTTGAGAAGAATGAGTTTGAAATAGCTGTAGAGAGAGGAGCAGGTGAGTTCACCTGGTTACTCAGGTTGATGAGGCACTGCTTGGGGCTGGTGACTGAATTTGTACGTTGGTAGCAATCTGGTTTTCTGAAAGAGTATATGTAAGAGGCAGTTTAAAATAATGATTAGAGTTCAGGTTTTGCAGCCAGAGAAACCTGGAACAGCTGTGTGACTTTATACATGTTACCAAATGTCTCTGAGCCTCATCTGCAGTGAGAAAAAGAATCTTTTTTTTTCTCATAGAATGATGGAAGAAATAAGTTATGTGTGAAGCACTTAGGAAAATGCCTGATACATAGTCAGTCATGAACAGATGTTAGTTTTACCTCTTCATTTTTTCTAACATCACAACTGGCTGAGAGCAGGCAGAGGGATGGCAGAATTATCCAGGGCTGGGATTTTGCCAGACTGGTGCATAAAAAGAAGTTAAAGGAGTTTAAAATGTTGACTGAAAGTAATGATGTGAAGAACCACAGACCAGGATGAGCCACAGGTCGAGAGGGAGGTCACGAGGGGAAGAGGTGATGGGCAAGGAGAATATCACCTGGATGGACAGACAGGGCATTTAACTAATGCCAAAGAAAGAAAGACCTGCTGTCGCCCGGGTAGCTGAATAACAAGCTGGGAGGATAGAAGATCGTGGTCAGATAATAGGATAACTTGAGTTAATGATTTTTCAAGGCAAAAAAAAAAAAAAAGATCAGATAATGTTAATATCCCCACTATGAACACAGGAAGGTGTAGACGGGACAAGAGGTCCAGGTGGCCAATAACATCCACTTGGACTGTGAAGTCTGCCTGAATTATGGTGGCAAGAATTGGGGTGGAGAGGAAGGAAGTGCCGAGGTTTCAGTCACTCATGTAACTCGTGTGGGAGTCCACCATTAGTGTGTCCGTGTACAAGGTCGCACAGTGTCATTATTCTTTATCAAAACCCAAAGGCCTTTAGAAGAGTAACAATAGCCAACATTTATGAAATGCTTTGTTCTAGGTAGAGTCTTAAGCACTTTTATGTAGCAATTCCTATAATTTTTGTGAAGACTATGCAGTGAGCTACTGTTGTTAGTCCTGTTTTATAAACGAAGGAGTTGAGGCTCAGAAGGGTTGAGTGATTTGCTCAAGCCGTAGAGCTGCTAAGTGGCAGACCCTAGGTTTAAATTAATTTTGGTGTCAAAATTAATTAAATTAAATTAAGTTTGGTGTCAGCTCTATGCACCTAACCGTTAAGCCTCCCAGCCTCTCAGCATGTGAGGTCACTGTCACCTTAGTGTGACTGCATCTCCCTGGGGCATTCCTCCATGCCAACTCGAGAGCAGGTGTCCATTTACAATAATTGTGTGCTGACGGGTGAAGGGGTCCTTCGTGTCCACCAGTTCCCACTTCCTCTGGGCCTGACATGTGTCAAAACAGTGTCCCCCACATCAGGGATGTGGCATCTGCCAGGGCTTGGGAACCAGAGCCTGGGGGGCCACCAGGGCCGCTGGGGTATGGGTGCTGGCCACGGAGGGCTGCTTCTGATCGGGTG
The DNA here is from genome assembly GCA_004027375.1 of Macroglossus sobrinus. Lineage (NCBI taxonomy): Eukaryota > Metazoa > Chordata > Mammalia > Chiroptera > Pteropodidae > Macroglossus > Macroglossus sobrinus. Next base: position 424,623 of record PVKZ01001268.1, read on the forward strand.
TAGGATGTGCGGGCTTGTGCGGGCAGTGCCTGGGGCTCTGCCATCTCCTGCCACCTGCTCTGGACGTGAGGAGGACACCTCTGCAGAGTGGCCAGCCGCTGAGCCAAGAGAGCGGCACAGATGGGTGCGCAGTGAGGGGGCTGGGCCCAAAGGCCAGCACAGCCCGGGTGCCCTCTGTCCCCACCTGGCCCCAAGCCGTTTGGCCCCGTGGGAGGGAAGAGAGAACGAGCTGTGTGGAGGCGGCTGGGGAAAGCCCCGGAGGCAGCAGTAGGTTCAGGAAGCTCCAGTGCCCGCAGGTGACCTGGGGCAATGCCGCCTTTATTACCAAAGCCCTTCGAGAGAAGCTGGAGGTGGCCAGGTATCTGAAATCAAGCGACAAAGGACGGGAAGGGGTGCTAGGTGGGGAGGGACACTGCAGGAGGATTCTGAAGCAGCCCCTCATGGCCACCGGCAGCGAGGTCCACCACCTGCAGCTCCCTCCCCACATGTCCGGGTGCAGGGAGTCCCGGGTCTTAATATCCCTGGTCCCTTTAGAGGCCGAGACGGGACAAAGGAGAAAGGAGGCTTTTCCTGTGAGCGGAGGGGCTCCCCGAGCAAGAGCCGCGTCTCTGAGCGTTGCGCGGCGTCCCTCCGCGTCTGCTCTCCCCTTCCCCACGGTGAAAGGTTCCCCTGGGCTCCTGGCGGCTGAGCCAAGGACCTTCCCCCGCCTCCCAGGCGCATTTTCACGTAGAAGGACCGAGTGCGTGCGCCCTGCTTCCCTCCTTCCCGCTGGCAAGAACTGCCGCTGGGAACCATGTGCCAAGGGTGGCAGCACCACCCACCTGGATCCCCCGTCTACCTGCGGACTGTCACCTGAGACACAGGGAACTTCTGTCTTGCCCAAGCCCTTGGATTTTAGGTCTCTTTGTTTTTGCCCTAAGACGTGGCCTCCTGTGGAAGAGGGGGCGAGAGCAACTGGTAGGGATTGTGGGGCGCACCGAGCCTGAGCCAGGCTCGCGGGGGGAGGGACCCCCTGGCTCTGGAGCTGGCCCCATGTTCACAGGTAGGATTCATCCGCCCTGTACCCGGCATAAAAACGTGACATTCGCCACGTGCTCAGCCCTGTGGGAGTGGGGCCTTAGGAGGACCAGGCTCCCTCCTCCCAGCTCCGACTTGGGGGGCTCGGGCCGGGGGACCCTGACTCATCTCCTCCTACATTTGGTGACACGCCTCGTGGATCCCGTGGTGTGCGGTCTCCCTCATTGCTACAGATCAACAAACCTGGCTCTGTCCAGTCAGGACCCTAATTTGTCACTGGCGGTCTTGGGCCGGTTGGTGTAAGTAAGGCGATTGAATTTGGGAATATGGAGGGAATCAGCATGGGGACGGCAGCCAAATGTCCACGTCGTGGGGCCAGACCAGGAAGCAGAGTGAGGGCTCTGAGGGGTCTGGGCACGCAGCGGCCGGGCCCGGGAGAGAGAAGGTAAACAGGGGAGAACGGGCTGCAGTGAGTCAGTTTGGAGGAGAGCAGAGCAGCCGCTCAGAGGAGAGCCATACTGTGCACAGGGGCAAGGCTGGGCCCACACCAACCGCGCCCAAGGCTCTTTCCGGAAGGCCTCATTCATTCATTCATTCATTCATTCATGCATTCATTCATTCATTCATTCATTCAATGTATTAAGCAGTCCCCTAAATACAAGCTTTCTCAACACAAACCTTTCAAAATACTCGCATTAGGGGAGAAATAACCATGTTATCAGCTGACACCTTCCTTGTCAATGGGGTGGCCAGGAAAATAGAACCTGATGACAGGAAAGGAGAGGCCCTCGGAGACCCCCTCAGCATGCTCAGCTCAGGAAAGCCACTAACTGTCCCCTGCAGAACCATCCCAGGCAGCTCACGGGTGCCTGAGTTGGTTTCGAAGAGGTGCAGTTTCCACGTGTGACTCAGGCCTTTCCCCGACAACGAGGAGCAGACCGAAGACAAACAGATGCCACGAGCCCTGTGACTCCGCAGAGGGAACCTCAGCTTCCAGGAAGTGGGGGAGAGACAGCGACAAGGTGAGAGGAGCCCCCTGTGGCCCTGCATCCCTCTGGGTGGTCCCAGGGAGCCGAGTACCAGCAACGGCAGGAGGGCCCACCTTGGGACATCGTGGGCATTCCGGGGGCTGCCCTCGTGCCCGGGGACTGCCGTGGGCTCCTCACGGGCCTGCCGTCCCCTCAGCCCCACTTACCACCCCCCATCCCTCCCCTCTCCCCTGCAAGGGGTTCTTACTTAGCACTTCACGTCATTTCTCTGGGCTCTGTGCAGCTCCTAACTCATATTCTAGCTCCCAGATGCTTTTCCTTTTTTGGTGACACGTCTTCAGAAGTGTAATCTAGTGGCTAAGGGTGTGGGGCTCAGAGCCAGGTTGCTGGGGTCGAGCCCGAGCTCAACCTTGGGCCTTGGGCAAGTCACTTAGCCTTTCTCTGCCTCAGCCTCCTCATCTGTGAAATAGGAATCACAGTAACGATGACACCTGCAGTCCTCGTGGGGTCCTCACGAGGATTCACGAGTGAAAACGGTGGTGGCACACGGGAATCAGCAAGTGTTTAGCACCATTCTAGATGAATTGTACACATTTTGTACTCTCCTGCACAAAACGAGAATACTCTCATTCGTAGACATGTCCCTAAATGACCTTTCTTGTCAGACGAAGCACTTCTTGTAACAAGTAGCGGGTAAGGGAAGACATGGCCTTGTCCTACGCGCCCCGGGTCTGTGGTGCCCTCCAGACCTCACCCAGCTCTGCCGCCCCTCCCGGGTCATTCGCCGGACCCTCTCGCACGGGGGTGGCACTCGGGGCCCTTTTAAGGGGTGGGTGTGGGACAGGGGGAGCTGGTGGCTTCCATGGGTCTCCTGGACTTGAGGGAGGAAGCAAGTCTGAGGGGCCCTGTCTGTGTGACCTCAGACCCCGGAGGCCCCGCGAGGCAGAGTGCTCCTGTAAGGGACACAGCAGGCGTGGGCTCAGCGAGTTGATAGGACAGTCCTGCTGACAGAGAGGAAGCTGCGTGAAAAGTCCTGAGAAACCGGAAATCAGGGGTGTGACGTGGCCTAGTCTCAGCTGCGGCCTTTCACCCCGCGGCCTCCCAGGCTGCCTGGAGCTCCCAGGAGGGCTCAGGTGTGAGTGGGGGCTCTGATGCAGGGGGAGGGGCGCTTTGGGCCAAGTGAACCCGCAGTCCACTGACTCCTGAGAGCTGGGAGGATTTGGGCCTCATTCAGGACAAGCTTCCAGGAGGAGGTGGAACAGGCCTGGGGGCTGAGGTGTCAGCCCCACAGAGGAAGACCCCGCCCAGGACGGCCAGGGCCCTGCGGCTGGACGCTTTGTAGCAAGTCCACACCGCTTTGTGGCAAGTCTGCACCTGGCAGCCTCAGCAGAGCTGGGCCCGGGGAGGGCGGGGGAGGGGGGCGCGGGCAGCTGCTCCTGGGTCTGCGGCACCTCGCAGGTGACCTCGGGGATGGCAGCCACGCAAACCCTCATTTAGCCAGGCTTCCTGTCCATGCTCAGCTTGTCCTGGCTCAGCCTGTTGGGGACACTCTGTCCCCAGCCCACGGATGGGCCACCCCCTCAGGATGGTCAGCCGTGGCCTGGGGACACCAGCACTTTCCCCTCAGGAGCCCTGGGAACCTGGCTTAGGACCTGACAGCCTGAGGCCTGGCCACGTGTCTGACAACCGCCCCCATACCCCCCCATCCTCCCTCCTGACCCAGCCACAGGCCCCTCAGGCTCCGAGCCTCCTCCCCAGAGTCCCCCTTCCTCCCCCTGAGTTTTAGGAGAGACCCCAGTCAGGCACAGGTGCAGGGGACCCTCTCCTGAGCACAGGAAGGACCCAAGAAACTCTGACAGAGGGCACTTACAAAGCTGTGACGGAGAACATCTGAGGTGGCGCCATGTAAATATTAGAGCGATTACACTTGTCAGGAGAACAATAAACAGTTTTTGGAAAGCCACCTGGGTTAAGCCTTTGACCCACACTCACATGCACCCCCAAAACCCAAACAGCGATTCTTGGAATCTGTGCACTTAACTTGTGAGACTATCGTTAGGTAAAGTTCCCCAGAAACTCCAGCCTTCTCCCCTCCTTTAGTAAAAAGACAATTTTCGTTACGAATCTGATCATTATAATGGAATCATTTATTGTATTGCAAAGACTCCGGGTGTGGCATCTGGGGAGAAATAAAACAAAGAAAGCGCGGTCTCCTTCACAGTGACTGAGGAATCTCCTCCTCCCAGCCCTGTGAGATGTGGGGTGAGTAACAAAACGTAAAGGGCAGAGGTGGGGTGGCATCTGGGCCGCGGCCGCGCTGCACGGGGACCCTCGGATTCCTCTCGTGGGGTCTGGTTGTTCAGGTGGTTAGTTCTCACAAGTAATCGTGCGACCAATCCGCCCCGTTGCGGGCTGGGAGAAGATGGATGGCTCCCGAAGGGTTTGCTGGCCATGACGGAGGGGGCTGGGGCCGAGCTCAGAGCTGGCTTCGATGAGAAGCTGGGTGCTGGTGTAACCGGGTAACCGGAAACGCTCACGCTCCGCGTACCCCAGCACCACGCACGCCCTCGCTCCTCAGCCGCGGTCCTTCTGCTTTCCAATCGGGACCGTTAGCGCCTCCTGCAGCCCCCTCCGGGGGTGCGCAGTCACCCCCCTCCTCAGCCTGCAGTTCAGGAGCCGCACGCAGGGGTCAGTGTGGTCCCACAGGTGGCGGCAGGACAAGGACCAGAGTCAGCCTCAGAGGCCAGCCTCACGCTGCTCTTGCCCCAGCTGCTAGGCGGAGAGGACCTGATACTCGCATCCATGTGTAAAAGGACACGTGACAGAAAGGAAGTGCTAATATCGGCCTGTTAAGCACAGCGAGCAGGTGAGCAAAGAATTTGGAGAAGCAAACTGGCTACCCAGAGCCCAAGGTCAGGTGCTATTTATCCGCTGAGCGTCCCTTTCCAACAAGTCACAAACTCTCCAAACCTGTTGATCTTTGAAGAGGGAAATGCGGTTTTTCTGTGGGCTAAGTGAGATGTTTTTGAAACAAAGCTAGGCTAGGATGCAAATACAAGATATTATTAATTACTTTTGAAAACACTTGAGAGAGAGATTAAATAGTTTATTAGACGCCCCCAAAGGTAATCCCTTATCAGGAGCAGCCAAGACAAGATTGTTCTGGCTAGAAAATCCTCCCACAAGGAGTTATTATAAATACATTATTATTGTTATTATTGTTGTTATTATTATTATTATTATTATTATTATTATTATTAATCTTTTGAGAGGGACTGCCACAGGAGCCCCTGGTTTCAGTATAACAAAAATCCTTGGGTTGCAAGTTCAGGAAAACGTACGATCTCGAAGCAGGGCGACTGTAGTGGACGGGGCGGCGGTGGCCTCCATACCCCATTACAGCTCCGCGTGGGTGAAGGCGTCGGCGTCCCTCTTCCGAGGAGCACTGGCGCCCTCTCGTGGTCACTGCCGGGCGGGCCGCCGCCGCGCCGCAGAAGTGCGGTGGCTGGGGGGCCGCTAGGGGCGCTGCAGACAGGCCTGGTGGAGCCAATGGACGGGCTCCCAGCCATTTGGACAGATATTGGAGACGGGCAGTTATGTTTCTTTCTGCAGCCTGTGTGTTTAGAATCGGGCCCAGAGGTTTTGTAAATAGGGAAAAGTCTCACCGGTTCGGTCCTGATAATGTAAAGCATTCCATAATCTCTATCAAGGCACAAGCTTCTCTTTGTTCCAGAAGTAGCGAAAGCATTTGCTGAACAGATTAAACCGACTGTTCGTTCACACTCAGGTATCCATCAGTTAAATGACTTAGGAGGGAATTTGGAAGAAGCAGGTGGAAGGTCAGGAAGTCACATGACTGCTACTGCCCCTCCCACTTCCGAGCAACCCCCCCTCCCCGCCCCCTTACTCACTGGTTGTGGAGGGTGGGGCAGGTTGAGTGGGCTCTGGGCTCTCAGGGGAGGTGGGCGCATGGGAAGCGATCACAGGGAAGACTGGCTGCATGTCCCTCCTTCAGGACAGATGACTTCTGAGGGGCAGGCAGAGTGGAGGTACTTACTGCCAGCTGAACCCACTGCGTTCTCTTTCTGGGAAGAGCCCTCAGTTGGCGGGCCTGGCCCATCTCTGACCCAATGAGATCTCTGGCACTCACAGAGATCTTTCTCTTCATCTGCTTGCTTGGGTCCCCAGGCTAGAAAGGGGTGACTTTCTTAGACAGCTTTCTAGGGGTCAGAATGCAGGAATGCAGCCTGGTACTAGGGCCTCATCCAGTAACTGGTCCTCTGCCCCCAGCCCTTCCTCAGGCCCCGCCCCTCTGCCTTGCACCTGAAGCTCCTGCAAAGAGCTCTGGTCCCCTTTTTCTTGTACAATAGGCCTTGATGGCCCAGAAAACCCGAGCTCAGATCCACGGGATCCGAAATTTGGTTGTTTTTCTTAGGCGAATGGAGGGCTGTGTCCTTCCTTCTTGCCCCTAGAACAGGCCAAATTCTAAGGCATTCAGGAAAAGAAGTGAAAACAAGGCAGCTGATCTCCAAATTTATCCAGATTACAGCCCCAATCTGTAAACTACACTATTGATAATTAAAAGCTCTCCTCTGTTGATTGTCTACTATACACCAGGCACTTGAAATTCAATATTTCTAATTCTCACAACAGCCTAGTAAGTTTCACTTTCTCTATTTTCTATGAGAAAACTGAGAAACAGAGAGGTTAAATAACTTGCCAAAAGCCACACAGCTATAGATATCAATAAAAAAACAGGCACATTAGGCTGCAGTCTTTTCCAGTGGCTTATTTTAAGCCAGTTCTGGTTTCTTTCTTATAAACATTTCAAGTCCATCCATCACTCCTCTGCATTGTCCTTGCTCTGAGGCCTAGGCCGATGGAACCACCAGCCACGGGTGGTGCTTGGGTGATGGGTCAGAGAGCAAGGATGGCCCAGAGAGCTCTGGATGGTCCCTGCCAGCACCTGCATGAGTGATTCAGCCCCACCAAGCACAGAGGAGCCCGTGTCAGGAGCCAGGGCCGGGAAGGCTGGCGGCCAGGGACCTGGTGTGTCCAGCTTCCTCTCTTTCCTCCAGGTCTCACTCGCTTTCCCCTTTCTCTCCTTCCTCCTGGCCTCCCATGTCTCCCTGATCCTCTCTGCTTCATGAAACTGCTCACAATTTTCTCATGGATTCCCCAAGAAATAAACAGCAGTTCTCAGGGCGTGTCCAGTTCATTCTAAATATCACTAAGTGGAACTGATACTGATGGAGACTACACCTGATAAAATTTGTTACCCACTGGAAATTAACAGAAGAATAAATCTGCTTGACCAAATTTACAAAATTTGATTAGCACAAAGAAAAAAAAAAAAGGTCGCAGAAGAAAGTTCACAATTGCAGATGCTCTAACTGATAGAGTATGTGGGTCAGAAGCTGATGATGAATTCGCTCCATGATATAAAATTAAAGTGGAGGAGAATTGTCAATGAAAATAATTTTGAGAATGTGAAAATGAAAAATGGAAAAAAATGGAAACTGTTGAACTGTACAACAGGGACCTGCATTAAGTAATTAAATTGGATGAAAGGAGTTTGCTCTGAGAAACACCTGCTCAGTGAAAATTCATCCGAGACCTCCACGTCCCTGAGCCTCACTGGTTCACAGCCCCCGGTGGCTTCTGTGAATGTCACCAACCCCCTTTGTACCTTATTTACATGTAGAATGGCTCACACACACTCTCTCTTTTCCACTTGTGCTACTCTCTCTATCATGCCCCTTCTGTGGGTCACTTTCTTTCCCTCCTTGAGTGTTTCTATTTTATGGGTTCTGTCCCCAGCTGACACACTCTCCCCGGGCGGTTTGACATCATCTCATACATTTTACTACTCCTTCTGTGCTGATGAGGAAAACAGCAATATCCTTCACTTCATAGTTATGCTTCTTAGCTTTGAATAACAACAGAAATATCGCTTAACTTAGGTAGGGAAAGGAATTTATTGGGAAGATATTAAGTTTCTCAAGAATTGAAGAGAAAGGAAGAAACTAGGCTTAGAAAATGAGCAGACACGGGGGAAAGAAGAGAGGCCGGAACCTCCGCCAGGGTCATGCCGTGGGGGTGATCTGGTCAGGATCTGCTGTCCCTTTAGGCTGCTGGCACCACTGCCACTAGACATGGCAACACCACGGAGTTGCCTGTGGGAATTCTAACAACCCTGTTCTTTGTGTCACTTGCCCAAGAACTGAGCTCCTCTGAGGTCACCTGCCCACCACCAGCTGCCGGATGAGGGGAGAGGAACTATCTAGAGTTGGTGACAGGAGGGGCCCATCTCCCCGCCATGATTGACAGGGTGGCAGAATAACACAGGAAGTGGGTTCAGGGCCACAGAGGCTGCAAAGCCTAAAATACTTCGCAGCTGGTCCTTTGCATACAAGGTGTGTCAGCCCTTGCTTAAAAGTTGAATGGTCACAGACTGGAAGGTTGACCAGTCACGAGATTTTTTAGGCCAGACTTGTGTTATCCTTGGTCTCTGCTTCTGGTTGGTTCCAGGTGCAAGCAACAACGGCCGACTAGCACAGATCCTTAAGCCTGAAGGCCAAGGACGTTTGCTCCTGGCCTTTGTGCTCGATTCACTGCTCCTCCCATGCCTGATCTAGAGTCAGTGACCTTGAAGCCAGTCGTCCGGTCTTGGCCGCAGTGACGGTTCTCTTTTCTTGGAGCGAGAACTTCGAGGGAGATGCCCGGGAACGTTAGGGCCATGCCGCGGACTTGTCTTCTGCTCCAGCCTGTCTCCTCGTTCATAAACACTTCCGTGCAGGGACAGAATCTGTTAGCTTAGCTCTTCCTTCCACAAAAGACCCACGTTTTTAGACTCTCAGGCAACTCCGATCGCGGGCCATGGGCGGAAAAAGTAACTTAACTCCTTCAGCGGAGTCGTGTTCCCTTCCACCCGTCAGAGCAGACCGTCTGCTTCCCCTGGAATATTCTAGAAGGGGGCAAAGGGCAGATATCCAAAATATGCCAATTTTCCGATTTTTTTTTCTCAGCCGTTTCCTCGTGAGCCACAGGCTGTAGGTGACAATCTGGTTTGGAGGTGACAATCTCTGACCACGTGTTTTGCCACAGTGTGACAACTCCCACCATTTTTCCAGCATGCAGTGATCCCTTCCTGCCACCTGCTTCGTCGATGCCACAGTTTCAGGTACCAACTCCTACACAGCATAGGATATAGTTTTTTCCAGGTGTAAGAGAGACCCCAGTGTCCCGTCTCCCAAGTCGCAGCATGAAGGTGGCCGAGTAGGGCTGGCGTGGCAGCTGTGCTGTAGGAGGTTCTCTGGGGATTCAGGCTCTCCCGGGTACTCTCTCTCTCTCTCTCTCTCTCTCTCTCTCTCTCTCTCTCAATCTCTCCCTCTCATTGCTCTACCATCCCTCCATGCTGCCTTCCTGAAGATGTACCCCAGGTCTGTGTCCCAGGCAGCAGGACGGAGGGAGTGAACCTGGCGTCCTCCTCACCCCCTTTAAAGGGAAGCCCCCCGACATGACCTGCTTCCCTTTTTTCTCAGTCTCATTGGCCGGAAGCTGTTCATAGGACCACACACAGCGGGAGGGAGGGCGAGGATGTAGTTTGGTTACAGAGAACAGGACAGCAGGCGCTGATGGACAACTGTGACCTCTCCCCACTCCCCCGCTTCTCCCGCTCACTGCGCCGTCACCACCCCCCCTCCCCGCCCCCCATCGGGTCGGCCTGTGCCATCACCGCCCCAGCGCTCAGGTCTATCAGAACTGCCGTATCATCTTGCCTTGGGCAGCCAAGTGCCCGAGATCAGCTGCTTCCAGTCTGGCGTCTTTCCTTCTCCATTAAGATCAAGGATCCCGTTGCAGCCGTGTCTAATTGCACCGCTGGTTCACGGAGATCAGACACGGCGCTGTTTTCAGGGGCGCTGGTGCCCCTCTCGCCAAGGCGGCGTTTGGCCTGCCGGGCCCTCTCGAGGACGGAATTAGCAGAGGTGTGGGCAACGCACCTGATAACCACCCCCACGGCATTCTAGATCCCTGTGTTTTGGGATTCTCTCCTCCACGATTCTCGGGAACGTCATGTTGCATGAGTCCCCGTTGAGTCCAGGTTTCAGACCAGCAGCTGATGTGCGGACGGGGACGGCTGGTGGCTGGCGGTGGCCCGCGGTGGCCGGCGGGCGCGCACTCCTGGTTAGATGAGGACGCTGTGGGGCGCCGCTTGGCCGCCTCCCCGGAACGGGGGACTTGCTCCCTCCAATGTTGGGAGGGTCGCAGGCCGTGGGCTGCCTCAGGTGAAGAAACCTGCATGGCCCAAGGTCACAGTCTCTCCTGGAGCAGCCACATCCCGTGACTGGTCAAAGTTGGGTTCGAAAGGCCTGGACCCTTGGCCCCAACTCAAGCAACTCTAAATGGCCATGGGGCTCCTGAGCTCCCAAAGGGACGGGCTGAGGTCCCTGCTGGCAGCACACACGGCTCCACCTCCCCCTCCGCCCAGATCTGCTTTCCCGCCGTCTGTCCCACAGCTGTGGTCTGGAGCACACTTCCCGATGTGGGTTCTGCCTGCCAGGCCACATCTCAGCATCTGCGTCTCCGAAATACTTCTGAGGAGGAATGAACTTTCTAAGTAACCATTCCGCACCCCTCTGCCGCCACCTCCAGGTGGTGCTGGCATCTGGCTCTAGTTACAGACCTATAAGCGATGAGCAATGGAGTCAGGACGGGAGGAAAGCAAGGGAATGTGTGACGGAGGTGACAGCATCTTAGACACAGGCAGCGGACACCAGAGAGGAACGCGTTTCAGCTGACTCAGAGAAGGTGTTCAGTAAATGCTGATCTGATCTGAGCTGCCTCACACCTGTCGACTTCTTACCCCCGAAAGTGCCGATGTGATTTTTTGAGACCACTCGTCCTGGAAAGGAAGAAAGGAGCTTTGTGACTTCTTCAATGAGGAAGGAAGAGAGGAGTCCGGGGGTGGCT